>OY757933.1:13443009-13503009 GCA_963585895.1 Sepioteuthis lessoniana
CATTAAATAACCTAAAAAGAGTTGATATGCCATTAAACAAAGAAACCAAACCAAACCAAACCAAACAGGTTAAATTGCTACTATCCTATTTACCCAACCCCTCCACTCGGGCAGGATATGACACAAGGTCAATTTTTAAGCGGAGTTTAACAGGTTTGAATTCAGAGTTTTCTTTCTCCTAGACTAGTTGCCTAACCAAGGCTACTATCATCCCCATAACTCAACATCTTTAGGTCTATTTGACTTCTTTCTGCTTTCTTAAACTCAAACTCCACCTGCGTATTCCCTAATTTAGAAATGATGATGCCATATGTGCTGTGAAAAATTTTTTTGAGGACTAGTGTTAACCTTCTTCGTGATGGAATGGCAATGCTTGAGCGTCGTTAAACCAAGTTCATTTGTGTTAAGAGGGTTTGTTTTGAACATTTTTCAAAAACTGTCACCTTTCTCCTTCTCCTTCTGGGAAAGATTAGTAATCTTTAAACCATCTTCGCACATGAGATGTTATCTTATCGACGCGGGAAACAATCAGTCACGGTTCAATTATTGACCGAATAATTTTTTTACGGCATGTCAACTAATCCGCCGTTACATCGAATTTAATTCAGTCTACGAGGCGTTTGTTGTGTAATGTCGTTGATGTTAGACTAAAGTACGCAAGTTCAAATCTCACTGTGGTTGTCAGCATTTCACATACCGTTACAACTGCGGGGAAAAGTTATGAATCCAACTATTCTCACTTTTTAAACTTGGCGTGGAAACCGTCTAGAAGAAGGAAAACTAAATTCCAACCAGAATTGGGGAGGGATTAGTTCTGGTAAGGGAATTCCTGCTCAAGACACCCCTGAAAAGGTTACCTAGTCGGCTAGGGTCGTAGAATACACCGACTGCACTTCTGCAGAGGAGTAAAACTCCCCCCAACAAGTGTCCAAGATACGAAACTAAACAACCTGATTGCGAGGCTCCTGTGGTGATGGAGCTTTGGGGAATGCGAAGTATCCCTTCATTGCCATCGTTCCCTGGTCCACTCTGGCCCAAAATAGTAGCACCTGATAGGGTCCTATCAACGGGTCAAATAAAACTAAACTGTGTACATATGCTAAACTGAATTACTTGAAATAGAACCATTTTGATTTTTAAACTGCGTACTTACACTCAACTGAATTGTTTGCATTAGAACTGCTTCTCTAAACGAATAGCTTGAAATAGAAATGTTTTTGACGATTAAATTGTGTACTAATATTTAAACAGCGTACGTATGCAAGATTGAATACTTGAAATGGAACTGCTTTTGTATGCTAAACTGAATTGTTTGAAATATAACTGTTTTTGACATCGAAACTGTACTTATACTGAAGTGAATTGTTTGAATTATTATTGGTTGACTAAAATGAGAAGCTTGAAATAGAAATGTTTTTGACAATTAAACTGTTTACTTATGTTAAACTGAATCGTTTGAAATAGAATTGATTATATGTATAAAACTGGATTTGGCATATAAACCTTTGTAGATTATGCAATCTGCAACGATTGATATGCCATAAATCCAACCAACCAACCAACCAACCAACTCAGATTAGTATCCCCTCCTTGGCCAAACCATGACACGGAATAAGTCAATCCTCATAGGATTATTTGAATGTTTAAATTCAGAGTTCTTTCTCTGAGACTGGTTGCTTAAACCAAGAAAACATTTTGCTTTACTATTTACTCAGAGCTGCTTTGAGAACATGGCTTCGTACTTTTCCTCGGGAATTAACACAGTGTCAAACGCAATGAGTATCGTTCAGAATTTGAAATCAGGTCGTCAATTCGATTTTCTCTTACAACAACTCTTATGAAACGAATGCCTCCTTATCGCTGATAAAAACGAACAGCCAACGTTATGTAATATTACGGACGGGCGCTGTCGTTGAGTTACGGGAGCCCCAGGGTTGGAGAACGCGCTATCACATCAGCTGTAATCAATCATTGGGTACATGGGTCTGACGATCAAAAATCTCACGAATTTCTCTCGTGCAGGCAGAATGACCCGGAGAGTTCAAGCGTAATTTTAATATAACCACACGTGAACTTTCACGTTCTACACTATTATTTTCACTGGTGTTCATCGAACCTTCTGGAACCTTCGAAGTGACCGATCAAGTGGTTATATAAAAAAAACGAGATTTTGGGCAGTTCAAGGCAGGTTTCTAAACTGGTTCAACAGAGGTCCATGACACCCCGACCCATGCCGTACCCAGCCTGTCGACAATACGACTGATATGAAAGTATCAACGAGCCAGCTATAACGACACAACCGTCATCGTCAAGAAGAGGAGGGAGGAAAAACGCTTTCGAACAAACCTTTTTTTCAACTACAGCCCGTTGTAGACCCCATGAATAAAAGCGACTATTATTTTCTTCCTTAAAATTCGAGTTTTGAGTATTTCTCTTCTGCGAACTCCTTTCTTTCAGACACAGCGTATTTTGGGCCGATGCTACAATTAGTTTTTTTTTCCATTATTCTCAGTTTCACGTCCATTCATCGTAGGTCTGACGATCAATATATCTTTGGAATAATCATCATCATATCGCGCTGGTAGCATGGATATCCCTGACCCTCTCTCGCCACTCCTCCCTATCGTTCATCGCCCTAGGTAGGTCTTCAGGACAACATCCTGTATCCTCACATAGCTGATGAATGTACGTTCGAGCTGGTCGTCCTGCTTTTGCGCGGCCATGTGTGGGGATCCATAAGAGTACATCTCTTATGAGTTCATCTCTGCTTCTCCAGCAGTGTCCTGCATGTCTGGTTCGTCTAACTTGAATAGTTTTCGTGATAGGGGGCAGGTGGCCGTACAGTTGGTGTCTTGTGGGGTGTTGCTGCCAGGACTTGTTCAGGATTGCACGCAGCATTCTTGAGTAATTGCCATCTAGCTTCTTCTCCAGTCGTTTTGTTAGCGTCCATGCAGTGCATCCATATAGCAGTATCGATGTGACCGCTGCCTGGAAGAAACTGCGTTTCATTTTATCGGTTAGGTCTGATTTCCATATAATCGAGAGCCTATTGATAGCTGTCCATGCTTTCGTTAACCTCGTTTCGATGTCCTTTTCGGTTGATTCGACGCTGCTTCCTAGGTACGTGAATTTGTCTACGAGTTTAAGTGGGGTTCCTTCTAGAGTGGAGATGTCCCCCGTTTGGTTATAGCCCATATATTCCGTTTTGTGTGCATTAACATAGAGGCCTATGCTTGCTGCTACTCGTTCCAAACTATGCAGAAGTGTTTCGGCTTGGTCAGGTGTATTTGGCAGTATCGCTATGTCATCGGCGTAGTCGGCATCGGTAATTGTTGTTGCGGGGTATCTTCTGCATCTTTTCTTCGTCAGTTCGAAGCCATTCTCTTTGATTTTGTCAATCGATGTTCTAAGTACGTAGTCTAGACAAATGATAAAGAGGTACGGGGCCAGCGTGTCCCCTTGTAGTACTCCTCCTACAATGTCAAAGTATTCTGTGTCTCCATCCGGTGATCGTACTTTTACTTTAGTGTTTCTATAGAGAATCGTTATTGCCGCTACGGTTTCTTTAGGTATGCCGTACGCTAGTAGGATTTGTTCCATCTTTCCTCTGTGAATGGAGTCGAAAGCCTTGGTAAAGTCGACAAATATTAATGTCGCTTGTAGGTTCTTTGCCCGTACACCTTCAAGGATTCTGCGGATGGTTAATATTTGTGAGGTCGTGGATCTATTTCTTCGGAAGCCATTTTGGTTTTTTCTAAGTATGTTGTCGATTTTGGGTTCTATTCGGTTTCGTAGTAGGGCATTGTAGATTTTGGCAGCTATGGATGTAAGTGTTATGCCTCGGTAGTTTTTGGCTAATCCGAGGTCCACCTTTTTAGGGAAGGGGAGTATGCATCCCTTCATCCATCTATCTATCGGATTTTGATTGTATACTGCGTTGCAGTGTCGGAGCAGTATGTCGTCGAATTGTCTGGTCTTCCATACTTCCGGGGGAATTTCGTCCAGCCCTGCAGCTTTCCTATTTTTAATTTTTCTGAGAACCGAGTCGACTTCTTCTTGTGTGAACAGTCCTAGTTTAATGTCTAATTGTTTGCTAATTATTCTGGTGATTGGTTCATGCGTTATTTTTGGTGGGTTTCCAAGTAAGTTTTCGAAGTGCTGTTTCCACAGTTTTATTCTTTGGAATAAAGTGGATATTTAATATTGTTTCAACGCAGTTCTATAAGTGTTTCTTTATTTCTTGTATAATTCATACATTATTTCTGTGTTTTTAAGCGATTAGCTAAAATATATTCCTTACAGTTACTGTCCGACATTTGGTTCTAAGGTTTTATTTACTTTTTTCATTACCTCGGGAGCTTTTTAGAAGATCCTAACGTTTAGTATATGCTTAAGGATAAAGTGAATTCTGATATTCCGTTCCCAGCCTGTCAACAATACGACTGATATGAAAGTATCAACGAGCCAGCTATAACGACACCGCCGTCATTGTCAAGAAGAGGAGGGAGGAAAAACGCTTTCGAACAAACCTTTTTTTTTAACTACAGGCCGTTGTAGACCCCATGAATAAAAGCGACTATTATTTTCTTCCTTAAAATTCGAGTTTTGAGTGTTTCTCTTCTGCGAACTCCTTTCTTCCAGACACAGCGTATTTTGGGCCGATGCTACAATTAGTTTTTTTTTTCTCCATTATTCTCAGTTTCACGTCCATTCATCGTAGGTCTGACGATCAGTACATCTTTGGAATAAAGTGGATATTTAATATTGTTTCAATGCAGTTCTATAAGTGTTTCTTTATTTCTTGTATAATTCATACATTATTTCTGTGTTTTTAAGCGATTAGCTAACATATATTCCTTACAGTTACTGTCCGACATTTGGTTCTAAGGTTTTATTTACTTTTTTCATTAACTCGGGAGCTTTTTAGAAGATCCTAACGTTTAGTATATGCTTAAGGATAAAGTGAATTCTGATATTCCGTTCCCAGCCTGTCAACAATACGACTGATATGAAAGTATCAACGAGCCAGCTATAACGACACCGCCGTCATTGTCAAGAAGAGGAGGGAGGAAAAACGCTTTCGAACAAACCTTTTTTTTAACTACAGGCCGTTGTAGACCCCATGAATAAAAGCGACTATTATTTTCTTCCTTAAAATTCGAGTTTTGAGTGTTTCTCTTCTGCGAACTCCTTTCTTCCAGACACAGCGTATTTTGGGCCGATGCTACAGTTAGTTTTTTTTTTCTCCATTATTCTCAGTTTCACGTCCATTCATCGTAGGTCTGACGATCAGTACATCTTTGGAATAAAGTGGATATTTAATATTGTTTCAATGCAGTTCTATAAGTGTTTCTTTATTTCTTGTATAATTCATACATTATTTCTGTGTTTTTAAGCGATTAGCTAACATATATTCCTTACAGTTACTGTCCGACATTTGGTTCTAAGGTTTTATTTACTTTTTTCATTACCTCGGGAGCTTTTTAGAAGATCCTAACGTTTAGTATATGCTTAAGGATAAATAAATTCTGATATTTTGCAATGGAAGAAAGCTCAAAGCAATTCAAGTCTAAAATAAGCAGACGATAGGAGGTTGAGAAAGTTATTTTGCCTGGGGCAGGGAAGGCCAGAATGTGAGTTATTATTGTAATTATTCAAATGATGTACCGATTTTTTCCCTGTCTTCAATTATTGTACCAATTTTCAAAGTCGGCTGATTCTTCTCATCTTTGCAATGAATATAAGAGTAACTAATAACAAAAAAGAAATTGATATGAAAATGGAGTTTCTTTAAGGGTAGTCTTCAATTTCTTACATCATCTACAGGAGAGACCGATGTTATATCTTGGTCTAATCAAGTCTTCGAAATGCTACTGTCCTTAATGTCTGGGTGGGGTCGTTTGTTCCTGGTAGGAATTATATTTTTACTTGCTTTCGACGAAAAAAAAAAAAAAAAGAAAGACACTAAAAGAACTCAGCTGTTATTCTTAGGTCTTTAGATAACATCGATCAATTTATACAGTTTGCCCAAAAGTAAGTAAACTTCTAATAATTTCTATGTAAATCAAAGGTACTATTATTTCATCATGTTGTACAAAGAAATAACTCTTATAAAACAACTATGCAAAGAATGTAAATATAAACATACAAAACATAAAATAACCCTAGAAAGGTTTGCATACCATTAAAATAAATCAATCAGTCATTCTTATTCTAGTTCATTTTTATTTCAAAATAAAAAAATTAAATAAATAAATAAATAAAATGGAATAAAATAGATAAATAAAATGAAATAGATATATAAATAAAACAAAATAAATAAGATTAATTTTTAAAAATAAGATGAAATAAAAAAAATGAATAAAAGGAAATAAATAAATGAAATATACTCATTTATCCAACAAGGAAGGAAAACAATAGCAAGAAATATAGTGCAGACCAATCCAAGTTGGACATGTTGGGTGATTTCATGGAAATTATTTGGACTTTTATGATAAAACCAAGCTTTCCCAAAACAGAAGGAGACATCAAGTCTCATTGGGAGTTTATTCTTTATTCTTGTTTCTCATGCATGCTGTTCCTCACAGTCTTAGAAGTGATGACCTGAATGAGTTCCAGTAAAAGTCAACTAGGATTAGAAAGATGAATGATATGACTCAAAATTATTTGAATTATTAGTAATAAGAAAAGTTTTTAATGAGATGGTAACTAAAATTTGATGGAATTTAAATTTTTATTCAACAGTGTGAGACAGATATACCTCCCACATTTCAAATAGTCACCTGTGTGGTGCAAGTGAACATAAGCAAGGAGTAATGGTAACTCCATCTAGCTAATGTTTAATGGAGTTGCCCGTGGTGTAATGGTTATCGTCGTAGGAAATGGACACGGCGACACGAGTTCAAATCCTAGACGAGGCTGATTGCATTTCACATAGCACTAATACCCTTGGGAAAGGTATGAATCCAATTATTCTCCCTCCAGCTATGGGTAAATAGTAGGACAGACTAGGTTCTTCAGCCTTGGTGAGACAATTAGTCTAAGAGATGAAAAACTCCGAATTCAAACCTGTTAAACTCCGCTTAAAGATTTAACCTTGTGTCGTATCCTGTCCGAGCGGAGGGGTTGGTAAATAGGATCTAGCTAATGTTTAAACATTTTTTCCCATTCAAACAATCCCTAAGCAGAATGTGTAGGAGATTGCACAATAGACTGTCTCACAATCTGGATATTTTCTGAAGTTCAAGCCCTTCCAAATCTTCCTTCTGGCTTCCATAGTGGGATATTCGACAATCAAAAATATATATTCTTGCGTATTATTGATTAAAAAACACTCCTCCATGAAACTATTTTGCCCAGTCACTTTGGTTGGTTGAATACACCGCCTGCTTCTCTGTAGAGGAGTAAGATTCCCCGAATGAGTGTCCTCGATATGACATTAACCAATCTGATGGAGAGGTTCCAGTAATGCTGATGTTCCCCTTTATGGCCATTGCACCCAGATTCATTGGGACCCGGTGTCGTAGAATCTGATAGGTTACTATCTATGGGTCAAATAGAACTAAACTATGAACTTATGAAAAACTGAACTGCTTCAAATAGAACTGTTTATATGTAGATAAATGGATTTGACATTAATGACCTACAATGGGTGATGTGCCATGACAACAAACCAAACCAAACCAAACATAACTATTGAAAATATGGACCCAAAAATAAAATTGCTATACATATGTGCCATAACAACAAACCAAACCAAACCAAACGAAACAAAACTATTGAAACTATGGACCCAAAAATAAAATTGCAATACATATGTGCCATAACAATAAACCAAACCAAACCAAACCAAAGCAAACCAAACTATTGAAACTATGGACCCAAAAATAAAATTGCTATACATATGTGCCATAACAATAAACCAAACCAAACCAAACCAAACCAAACCAAACTATTGAAACCATGGACCCAAAAATAAAATTGCTATACATATGTGCCATAACAACAAAGCAAACCAAACCAAACCAAGCAAAACTATTGAAACTATGGACCCAAAAATAAAATTGCTATACATATGTGCCATAACAATAAACCAAACCAAACCAAAGCAAACCGGACTATTGAAACTATGGACCCAAAAATAAAATTGCTATACATATGTGCCATAACAACAAACCAAACCAAACGAAACAAAACTATTGAAACTATGGACCCAAGAATAAAATTGCTATACATATGTACCATAACAACAAACCAAACCAAACGAAACAAAACTATTGAAACTATGGACCCAAAAATAAAATTGCTATACATATGTGCCATAACAACAAACCAAACCAAACCAAACGAAAAAAAAAAAATTGAAACTATGGACCCAAAAATAAAATTGCTATACATATGTGCCATAACAACAAACCAAACAAAACGAAACAAAACTATTGAAACTATGGACCCAAAAATAAAATTGCTATACATATGTGCCATAACAACAAACCAAACCAAACGAAACAAAACTATTGAAACTATGGACCCAAGAATAAAATTGCTATACATATGTACCATAACAACAAACCAAACAAAACGAAACAAAACTATTGAAACTATGGACCCAAAAATAAAATTGCTATACATATGTGCCATAACAACAAACCAAACCAAACGAAACAAAACTATTGAAACTATGGACCCAAAAATAAAATTGCTATACATATGTGCTATAACAACAAACCAAACCAAACTAAACCAAACAAAACTATTGAAACTATGGACCCAAAAATAAAATTGCTATACATATGTGCCATAACAACAAACCATACCAAACGAAACAAAACTATTGAAACTATGGACCCAAGAATAAAATTGCTATACATATGTGCCATAACAACAACCCAAACCAAACCAAACGAAACAAAACTATTGAAACTATGGACCCAAAAATAAAATTGCTATACATATGTGCCATAACAACAAAACAAACCAAACCTAACGAAACAAAACTATTGAAACTATGGACCCAAAAATAAAATTGCTATACATATGTGCCATAACAACAAAGCAAACCAAACCAAACGAAACAAAACTATTGAAACTATGGACCCAAAAATAAAATTGCTATACATATGTGCCATAACAACAAAACAAACCAAACAAAACGAAACAAAACTATTGAAACTATGGACCCAAAAATAAAATTGCTATACATATGTGCTATAACAACAAACCTAACCAAACCAAACGAAAAAAAACTATTAAAACTATGGACCCAAAAATAAAATTGCTATACATATGTGCCATAACAACAAACCAAACCAAACGAAACAAAACTATTGAAACTATGGACCCAAAAATAAAATTGCTATACATATGTGCCATAACAACAAACCAAACCAAACCAAACGAAAAAAAAAATTGAAACTATGGACCCAAAAATAAAATTGCTATACATATGTGCCATAACAACAAACCAAACCAAACGAAACAAAACTATTGAAACTATGGACCCAAAAATAAAATTGCTATACATATGTGCCATAACAACAAACCAAACCAAACGAAACAAAACTATTGAAACTATGGACCCAAAAATAAAATTGCTATACATATGTGCCATAACAACAAAACAAACCAAACCAAATGAAACAAAACTATTGAAACTATGGACCCAAAAATAAAATTGCTATACATATGTGCCATAACAACAAAACAAACCAAACCTAACGAAACAAAACTATTGAAACTATGGACCCAAAAATAAAATTGCTATACATATGTGCCATAACAACAAACCAAACCAAACGAAACAAAACTATTGAAACTATGGACCCAAAAATAAAATTGCTATACATATGTGCCATAACAACAAAACAAACCAAACCAAATGAAACAAAACTATTGAAACTATGGACCCAAAAATAAAATTGCTATACATATGTGCCATAACAACAAAACAAACCAAACCAAATGAAACAAAACTATTGAAACTATGGACCCAAAAATAAAATTGCTATACATATGTGCCATAACAACAAAACAAACCAAACCTAACGAAACAAAACTATTGAAACTATGGACCCAAAAATAAAATTGCTATACATATGTGCCATAACAACAAACCAAACCAAACGAAACAAAACTATTGAAACTATGGACCCAAAAATAAAATTGCTATACATATGTGCCATAACAACAAAACAAACCAAACCAAATGAAACAAAACTATTGAAACTATGGACCCAAAAATAAAATTGCTATACATATGTGCCATAACAACAAAACAAACCAAACCAAATGAAACAAAACTATTGAAACTATGGACCCAAAAATAAAATTGCTATACATATGTGCCATAACAACAAAACAAACCAAACCAAATGAAACAAAACTATTGAAACTATGGACCCAAAAATAAAATTGCTATACATATGTGCCATAACAACAAAACAAACCAAACCTAACGAAACAAAACTATTGAAACTATGGACCCAAAAATAAATTTGCTATACATATGTGCCATAACAACAAACCAAACCAAACGAAACAAAACTATTGAAACTATGGACCCAAAAATAAAATTGCTATACATATGTGCCATAACAACAAAACAAACCAAACCAAATGAAACAAAACTATTGAAACTATGGACCCAAAAATAAAATTGCTATACATATGTGCCATAACAACAAAACAAACCAAACCAAATGAAACAAAACTATTGAAACTATGGACCCAAAAATAAAATTGCTATACATATGTGCCATAACAACAAAACAAACCAAACCAAATGAAACAAAACTATTGAAACTATGGACCCAAAAATAAAATTGCTATACATATGTGCCATAACAACAAACCAAACCAAACGAAACAAAACTATTGAAACTATGGACCCAAAAATAAAATTGCTATACATATGTGCCATAACAACAAACCAAACCAAACGAAACAAAACTATTGAAACTATGGACCCAAAAATAAAATTGCTATACATATGTGCCATAACAACAAAACAAACCAAACCAAATGAAACAAAACTATTGAAACTATGGACCCAAAAATAAAATTGCTATACATATGTGCCATAACAACAAAACAAACCAAACCAACCGAAACAAAACTATTGAAACTATGGACCCAAAAATAAAATTGCTATACATATGTGCCATAACAACAAACTAAAACAAACCAAACGAAACAAAACTATTGAAACTATGGACCCAAAAATAAAATTGCTATACATATGTGCTATAACAACAAACCAAACCAAACAAAACAAAACTATTGAAACTATGGACCCAAAAATAAAATTGCTATACATCTGAAGCAGAAAATGAATGTATATGTGATTTACCTATTTTTCGATCTCTCTCGTTATCCCTCTATATCTATTTCTTTTTTCTCTCTCCCTCTCCCACTCTCCTTCTTTATATATATATATATATATATATATATATATATATATATATATATATATATATAAACTGACGAAAGATATATATTTTGTTTAATTGATGATTTTTTATCTATGCATTTATTTATCAATGTTTGCCAACACGTGTTTCGATTTCAAGTTTGCTGGTATAGAAAAGCATTCCATTAAAATGTATAATATGGATGAAAAAAAATATAAGATAATATCAATTGAACAAAAAATATTTATGCAATCGAATGTCATCATCAGATTTTTCTATTGATTTTTTACATATATTTTATCTGATTCATTAATTTCCTCTTATCTATCTATCTATCTATCTATCTATCATAAAAGCTTTTAATTATGAGATTAAAATAAACATTTCTAAATAGATGTATATACAGACTAAACTCGTTGGTCGGTTGGTTGGTTGGATTCATGGTATATCAACTTTTGTAGGTTATTTAACGCCAAATTCATTTTTATGCAAATAGTCAGTTCTATTTCAAAACAATTCCGTTTAGCATGAGTACATAGTTTATTTGTCAAAAAACAAATGTATTTTAATCTATTCAGTTTATTAGAACAGTTGTAATTTAGCTAATTCAGTTTAGTATTAGTACAAATTTTGTTTACACATAAATGTCAAAACAGTTCTATATTAAACAATTCAATGTCAGAAAGAATTTCATTTCAAACAATTCAGTTTAGTATAATCATGCAGTTTAAATGCAAGCATATTTAATTGTCAAAACATTTCTATTTTAAGCTATTCGATTTAGTCTAAAAGTTCTGATTCAAACAAGTTTTTCTAATAACATTTTAAACAAACCTGAGCTCATTTTTCTTCACAGTTAAAAGATTTCAAGCATTTCCATCCGGTTTAAATCATTCTATTTACTTTTCCTCATCTGTTTGTACACAGTTAAATTATTACGAGAGTTGCTATGTAATAGTAAAAATTTAACATCCGGCCTTTATTTACACACATTCAAATAGATACGTCTGATATGTCAGTGATTAACAAATTAAAAAAAAATGTTTTAGCTTAAAGGTTTGCCCGCAGTTAAGTCGTTTCAAGTATTGTAATTTTTGATTATTTCATCAAGATTATGGCTTGCAACTATCCGCTCTGTGTCATTCTCCATACTTTTGAAACTATAGGTCATTTTTAGGGGTTTTGTTGATCCTAGAACATTGGATTATTTGGTTCTTATAGGCGACTTTGTTTTTGAGGGCATTTTGGATGTGCTTCCTGATCTTTCCAAATTCACTTTGGTGTTTATCTGTATTTTCCCAGCTTGGCTAATGGAAGTTTGTAATTTTTGTTTAAGTGGTTGAGGTCTTATGGAAGACAAGTTTTTAGTCTTTCTTTAATGCTTATTGGAGAACGGATAGTTAATTTATGTAACGGCTGTTTTGATGGAGATTTAGCGCTTAGTTCATGTTGGAGTGATTGTGTTGTATACCTGTGATACAACTATGCGTATACATATATATACCGAAACATAATCAATAATAATGACGAACGAACACACTTCTTTAGAAAAATATACCCCTCAACCTTTATGCGAAAGGATTGTGTGTGTGAGGTGAGTTGGAGACGGAACAGACTCCAACATATTGACGCCATATTCCTCTGACTAGAGCAGCACTTCTTTCTCATTCTACTGAGCTGCTCAACAGGGGGTCCCGAGGGCCCAAGCCCTCTGCTGTGAGCTGGTTCTCACTGCCTCGAACTGCAACTCGAACTTCAACTGCAACTGACTCCAACTAACTGAAACCGTCTGTGGCAGCCGGTTATATAATTGTTTGATATCCACCTGCTTCCCGCAGGCGTCGTATCTGCACTGAATTCAACCCGTCCACAGGTCAAGGCGATATCTTCGACCGGATGCACCTGTTTCTCGATTGACGGCTCGGTCGAAGGTCAATATGTTACAATAGATCCTACATGTGTTTTTGTTTGGACGACAACATTGGATCTCTCCCTATTCCCAACTCGTTGCTGGGCTTGTGCTTGGTAAAATTCAGCCGAGTATACTTTTTTCAGTATACTTTGACCAATTGGATCAATTTCTCCATGAGTATTCTATAATTGTTATCGTCATTGGTTATATCCACCCTCCGTGCAATAGAGGCGTAGCTGCTTTCTTCCATATAGCTCCCAACAATTCTCCTTGCTTCCAGGAAGGACACATTCCGCTTGTGTTTCACCTCAATTATTTCTTTTCCTTTTTGTAAGCAACGCAAAGTCTTGCTTAAGCCGGATGATCTTGTCGGCAGTTTGCACATGTAATTTCTTTCAAGCAATCTTCCTCCACGTAATCCGGGTCCTTTTCACCGCATTTCGCACATGTCTGTCGTCCTCTACGGGCTTCCCTGCGGTGTCCATAATTTTGGCATTTGAAGCACCTCATGGGAGCTGGAACGTACTGATCAACTCACTCAAGACAATAGCCGATCTTCACCTCGCAGCTTATTAAATGCCAAGATGTAAATGTTGGTCCGGATTCGTTGTTCGCCTTTTCTGAGGGAGTATCTTCACATATTTGTAATTGCCTGTTTTCCCGAGGCTGATGCTATCTCCTCTTCTGTAGACAATGCTAACTCCCAACTCCTGATAACTCCCTTGGAAATGTTGAGTTTCTCATGCGGGTAGGCTCTGCATTTCGTCCTATGAAACGTTTTTATTTTTAAAATGTTTTCTGTCTGTCTCCAACTGTCTACATCGACAAGCAAGTTGCCATTCCTTGTTTTCTTAACAGTTTTCGGATTAGCCCTTGTAGAGATTATTTTTTATATGAGGAAAGACGAGAATTTGGCTAGTCATACCTTCTCCAAAGATTCAATAACAATGAATCTGGGGAAATCTGATTCTGATAGATTTCGTTTAGATTTTTTATTTGAAGACGCCATTTATGCTGCATAATTTTCAGTAACCCATTCACCTTGGTTGAGATAGGGATACGCGACCTGTATACTCGAGTTGAGGGTAAGTTTCTGAGCCGTTGCAAATTTCAAGTTCTCAGCACTGGTCAAATTCCTATTGCCTCAACGCAATTGACCCTCATCCACCACTTTCTAACAGATAAGGGTTGGGAACTTGCTGCAAGTGCACATTTAAAAGTACGGTCAATTTAAGAAATATAAGTGCTAGGGCTTGACATGACCAGCCGACTGATCGCATCGGGCGTATCCGACCGCCTGTCAAACCAAGTAAGGGCCCAAAAGGTGTGTTGCAAGTCATTGACCACTCTGTCGCCGGATCAATGACTGCTCAACTACAAGGGTCCGTCTTACGGGTCACTACCCATGGCTAACTGGTGTCCTCTTCTTGTTGGGGGTCTTACCCCTCTACAGAGGTGCAGTCGACGTATTCTACAGCCCCCAGCCGACAGAACAGACTAAACTGTATACAGACACTGATAAATTCGCTTCTCATGCAATCCCTTTTTTCTCTCTCTTTATCTCTGACTCTCTCTCTCTCTCATATATATATATATATATATAAGATAACTGGCATGTCCGTCTTTACCACTAAAATTACAACTCCAGCATTATAATAAATAATTCAGTTTGTGAAAAATATTCAAGATGCTTAAGAGGATAGGGTAGTTAGAGATGGTTGGATTATAGTGACACGTGCCAGTATATCGCTTATGTCACTCTCGTGGTATTAATAGCTACAACCCAGGGATAAGTTCAGCAGAATAACAATGGACTTTGCAAGTTGCAGATTTTATTTTAAAGTACCTTCTCTAAGGCTTTTCTTGCCAAAGAATATTTACAAGTCAACAGAGTTTTAACGCTGGCGTTTCTCTCTCCAGTTGATTTTGAAGTTTTCTTCTGGAAGGGTTGCCTTCACCAGACCTTTAACATTAGAGTGGATCCCCTTCAACATATATATATATATATATATATATGTGTGTGTGTGTGTGTGTGTGTGTGTGCATGTGAGAATTTAGACAACATTTCTTCGTTAAGGAATATAAGATTAAATATTATAGACATCCTTTGTTTACAATCTTTTTATTTTGATCCTTTTAAGTCACCGTATGGCTGTTATAATATCTGGCTAAAATGGGCTAATAAATTTTACGTAATTAATTGTTCACAAGTTCTTTTGGACTCCTCTTGGGCTATCATCAGGTGTGCGTATATATACAATACATTTTATTTATACGGGTGTAACTTTATTTAAATTCTATAAATGGTGACAACGGACAAAGACGTTTGAGATTAGCACAAGTTTCAAAAGTCAATTTATTGAGGCTGGGACGTTTATTTCTAATGTGTAGAGCTTCAAGTATCTGTAATCTTTTTTTGATTTTTTGTGGCACCAATATAGTTGGCAACCGTAGTCGAGGGCGACCAGAAGGTTCCCTTTTCAATAGCATCTACACCGAGATGTAGGGAAACGCGCTACTCCTTTCCCTGAATTGCTCCACTTTACCCTCGATACGTACCTTATATTGCTGAGTGTTAAGCAAGGAGGTATCAAGTACCATTTTTAAAGTCTTTGGTATGACCCGACCTATGATTGAACCCAGGTCTCCCGGACCATTGGCCAACTCTCTACTCACTAGGACAATGAGCCGGTTTCAATATAGTTGTGTTAAAAAAACAAGTTACACCACTATAAGATTAAACGCTGTGTTGTATTTTTATAATTTACACACCCACTGATGATAGCTAAAGAGGGATCTAAAAATACTTGGGAACTAATTAATTACGGAAAATTTATTAGCCAATTGCAGCCGGATACTTAAACATCCATCAGGTGATTTGAAATGATCGAAGTAAATATATGTAGACAAAGCATGCCTGTAATACCTATTCAAATATATATATATATATATATATATATATATATATATATATATATATATATATATATATATTTGGGTAAAATGATACATCTGTGCTATAGATTATAACAGGAAAATGTATTCTTATGATATCTATCTATCTATCTATCTATCTTAATAATAAATTTGGCTACAGATTATAACTAGAAAATTTATTATTAAGATATATATATATATATATATATACATAACCCTTACCAACCCCTCCTCTCGGGCAGGATATGACACTAAGTCAATTTTTAAGTGGAGTTTAACAGGTTTGAATACGGGGATTTCCTTCTCCTGGACTACTTGCCTCACCAAGGCTGAAGAATCTTGTCTGGCCTACTATTTATCCATAGCTGGAGGGGAATAATTGGATTCATACCTTTCCCAAGGGTATGGCTGGTATGTGAAATACAATCAGACTCGTCCAGGAATTAAACGTGTGTCACCGTGTCCATTTCCTACGACGAAAATCATTACACCACTGGCACCTCCATATATATATATATATATATATATTGGATTGGCGATTGAGTCAACCGGGTTTCGATTCCAGGTACGGGAGGTTAGTATGTCTAGCCACACTGATGAGTTCTAATAGAACGAAAGATATCTGTCTGTGGATGACTTTATATATATATATATATATATATATATATATATATCTTAATAATAAATTTTCCCGTTATAATCTATCGCACAGATGTATTATTTTACCCAATAATTCAACCAGGAACGTCATACAAATAATTAAGAATATGATAAATAATAAGTGTATCAACAATAACATGAAAAATAATGCTGGTGTTTACTCCACCCAATGATTGGATTGTTATATAAAAAAAAAAGTGGATGAAAATCACTTTCAATCTGAAAATGAATTTACGAACATAGAAGAGGAAAAAAATGAAAGGAAAAAAACGCACCTGCTCGACATAATTCCGAAACTAATCTGTAAATGTAAGTTGATATACAAAACAAAAAAGATTGAAAGATTATTGAATCTAGAATTATTTCTCTGGTGGAGTAATTGGAACCTATCCCCACAAGATAGGCTAGCCTAAAAACTATTCAAAGATTCTGTTTGTTAACTTATACAACTAAGGTTATGTACATTAGTTGGCGTACCAAACTGTGTACCGTATTCTCTCCGAAATAAAATATCTCTTATTTTACATGCGTAGACCTTACTTATTTAACGACGAAATAATTTCTAATTCTTCTATCGTTGTCACTAGCTACTCACGTCAGGATTTTTAGTTGTCAATGTGTCACGATCACGATGTCGTCAGCAAACGGAATTTTCCACCACAGACTGAAAACGCTTCTTGACATCAATTCATAACGATAAAACGATGTCGTTAGCGAATGAAATTTTCCAATACAAACTAAAAACTATTATCAAGACCATTAATTCTTTGAATCGTTTTGACTGTCTCATATAACAAGTAATATTTTTCTGAAATCGTCAATAGGAACAGACGTTTTATTGTCTGCTCTTGAATAGCAGCAGCAGCACCATACACTATGATGAGAGCCATCTAGTTTACGGAGCCCTTGTGTCTATTTTTATAGACCAAGGGATGATAGTTAAAAACGAATTAGATGATACACTCTAACAACTTCCTACCTTCTTTCCTTCCTACGAGACTCGCAGCATACCAGCGTAAACCCCTTACTTCATGCTCCCATTAAAACCTTCATTTAAAACCTAACGACGTCGTCGTTCTTAACCACCTCATTTATTTTCCATCAACATTTAGCGAGGAGATAACAACCAACGTAATACCAACGCAACCAACGTAATACCAATGCAACCAATGTAATACCAACATAACCAACGCAAAACTAACTTAAACCAAAAACCAAATAAACATAATAATAAAAATAACATCCCCATCGCTATATATATATATAATCCATACCTTCTCTGTCTAAAAATCGCTTATTTATAGAAAGAACCTCTGTATATATAACAGGTCTAATATCTGTGAAAAAATTCTCTTTATTTATTGAATGATCCAAGTATATATAATAAGTCGCTCCTCAATCAAAAAATTGCCCAGTCGGCTGGGGCTGTAGAATTCACCGACTGCTTCTCTGAAGTGTCCTGGGTATGACACTAAACAATCTGATAGTGAGGTTTCAGCAAATCTGGAGCTTTGGGGAAGGCGGGGTACCCCTTCATTGCCATCGCTCCCAGGTCCACTCTAGCCCGGAGAGGTAGCACCTTATAAGGGTCCTATCTATGGGTTAAATAGAACTAATCCCTGCTTCTTTCACTCTACTGATTTTTTTGCATTTAAACTGCGTATTTATGCTTAACTGAATTGTTTAAAATAGAACTGTTTTGACATTGGAACTTCGTACTAGTGCTGAACTGAATTGCTCGAAATAGAACTGTTTTTGACGTCTAAACTGTGTACTTATGCTGTACTGAATTATCTGAAATAAAACTGTTTGACATTTAACTCTCTGTACTGCCCAGTCGGCTTGGGCTGTAGAATACACTGACTGCACCTCTGCAGAGGGGTAAAACCCCCCTAACGAGTGTCCTGATATGACACTAAACAATCTGATGGTGACATTCCAGCAGTGCTGGAGCTTTGGGGAATGTGGAGTACCCCTTCATGGCCATTGCTCCCAGGTCCATTCTGGCCCGGAGTGGTAGCACCTGATAGGGCCCTATCTATGGGTTAAATAGAACTAACAGCATACTAATGCTAAACTGAATTGTTTGAATAAACTGAATAGCTGGAAATAGAAATGTTTTTAACGATTAAACCGTACTTCCATTTAAACTGCATGCTTATGCTTAACTGGATTATTTGAAATAGAACTGTTTTTCGACATTAAAACTGTATTTACACTTAACTGAATTTTTACATATTGTTGCTTGAATAATTTGAAATAGAAATGTTTTTTTACCATTAAACTGTGTACTTATGCTAAACTGAATTGTTTTAAAAAGAACAGATTATTTAAATAAAAATGGATTTGGCGTTAAATAACCTATAAGGGTTGTTATGCCATAAAACACAATAAACCAGCCAACTAAGCCAATAAAAAACATTCCCTCTTATATATTTAATGAATCTCGTGCACATACTTCCATTGATAATTTTTTTTTTAAAGTAACAGCTATAGGATGTATTTGTTTGAGTCATAAATAATTTCCATTTCATTAAAATATAATCTATTTATAAATAACTAAACACTGTATTAGTTTCAATACGTACGATAGTCCTCATTATTTTGAATCATCTCAAGCCATTCATTTTGTTGCTTGTTGATTCTTCTCAAATAAAATGCAGGTGGTTTACAGCTCAATAAGTTTTCGCCAAACATTTTCATCCGATCTTTTTGATAATATCTTTTGTCATTCTGAATATTTTGTTAAGAACAAAAAATATGGAAATATCTTGATGCAATATCTGGTGAATATACTGAATAATGTAAGATATACCAAGTTAAATCCAATATTTTTCTGCGTGATTCTTGCAGAATATTTCCTTGCGTTATCAAGAGAACCGCACTACATTTATGCTAAGGAGGGACGTAGTATTTTCTTAGATTTTCATATATGCCTTTAGAGAATACAGCTATTGAAAGTATAAATCTACGTTAAGTTCCTGATAGAAGAATGATGAATAGTACCACAGTCATCTTACCACAGACACACACCATTTTTTTCATTAAGCACCGTCTTTGAAATCGCCATCGAAGAAGTGGGTGTCTTCGTGGTGTAATGGTTAAAGCGATGGACTGCGGAATCGTAATAAGCGAGATCGTACTCCAGTCGCGCTATTACGTTCACTTTCGGACAAATACTCTGGGGAAAGGTATGAAGCCCTTTATCCTCCCAGCTATGGGTTAAATAGTACCACTACTGTTCTTCTAGGAGAATGGCTTTGGCATTGGGGGTGTCCTCGTGGTGTAATGGCTAAAGCGATGGACTGCGGAATCGTAATAAGCGAGATCGTACTCCAGTCGCGCTATTACGTTGACTTTCGGACAAATACTCAGGGGAAAGGTATAAACCCCTTTATCCTCCCAGCTATGGGTTAAATAGTACCACTACTGTTCTTCTAGGAGAATGGCTTTGGCATTAAATAACCTACAAAGGTTGATATGCCATTGAATAAAGAAACCCGGCAACGAAGTTTCATCTTTACCAATGTCGTATTACCTGAACAAAACTATGAAAAAAAGATTCAGACTTGGTGGTCAGTAAAGATTCCTTGGTCATAAACACTAGAAATTGTCTTGGCTGTTTTTTGTAGCAGTTTTGTAATTCGTAAAGTCCCACAATATGACGTGTCGAATATGTTCTTTTTTTCAGCTCCACCATTTTAAGGGAGAGAGATCACAGATTAGATTATGATACACACTTATTCACTCCTTAAATAAGGATGGGCAATGAAGACACTTTTTAATCAAGTAATTTCCGCTTGCTTTGAAAACATTGGAAGTTTGAAATGCACAGTTATAGCATGCTTTTAAAAACGGAAATTATCTATGACCAACCTAATATTATGGAAGCTAGTTCGTACTTAGAGATAATATATCAATTTTGTTAGCAGAGTTTGAGAGACGAAGTAAATTTGCATCAAATACATTGATTATAGGAAATGTTTTATTTTTTAAATATTTTTAGAATGTTTAAAAATTGCCCGATCTAATCAGTGTGAAGTTTATTTAGGGGACAGTGAAAGTGTCCAGCCTCGAAGTACATCCACTGCAATGCAAAATCAACTGTTCTTAGTCGATGTAGATACCCTAGTGATTGCAGACATTCATATTTTCCGTTAAACAGATACACTTATAGCACTAAATGGGTTTTAAAAATCAGTTTGAAATTCTGCCAACCAGCACAAATGGAAGAAGAGTGAGTCAAAAGAAAGAGACCATAACACCACCACCACCAACAACAACAACAACCCCGACATCTTTATAGAGGGGCATAGTATATTCTCGCATCAACAGAGGCAATCGATATCGTTTCGTGTATAAAAGGTCAATAAGTATGTATTTACTAGCCTTGGGTTATTCTTAAGGAAAACGCAACTTTCGAACAAGAAAGTAGTGTATAAAAAAACAAGAAAAAAAAACTGGCGTATATCCACATGAGATGAAAATAACTTTTAAGGTTACTGGCCACCATCTCGCATTGCCTTTTGAGAATACAGCTGAGATTAAATTCTTAAAAGAAGAAGGTCTTAAAAGGATAGAGAAAAGAAAAGAGAAATCTAATTTAAATGACATGCAAAAGCCAATGTAATCTTTTTTCTATTGACTGGAACCGGCAGATGTTATCAAAAACTTCAAACCGTTAATTGTTGTTTAATGTCATTTTTGACAGCGTAATTAATGGCAAAAAAACGTTCCAGGGGTTTGTTTTGCCGAAATAATTACATTAAAGATAATGCATCCCTAATCTCTCTTAATTACAACTTGAACTGTTTCGGCTAATGCATGTTTGATATATTTGCTGATAATCTATCGCTTATAAGGACATACACCACTTTAATAAAAAGTTAATTTTTGTCAAGTTACCGGAACGATATTTTTCCTCCTACATATTTGGCCTATAGGTTTATAGTTCTCCGGATATTCTGTTAGAAAAATAGAATTCTCTCCAATATTTCTTGATTTCCATGTGCCATTCTCTCGTAATGTAAGTAATTCTTCAGGATATATGGGCAATCATGAAAACATAAGGTTTTTCAGCTCAGTCGATCTGGGCTGGAGAATATGCCGACTGCATTTCGGCAGAGGGTGAAGATTCCCTTAAAGAATATCCTGGGTATGACACTAAACTGCATCTGATAGTGAGCTTCTGCTCCTAGAGCTCTTCGGAATGTAAAGTACCATTTTCTTCTTATTTCCCGTCGGTCCAAGCTGACCCTGTGTTGTACCACCTGTTGAAGTCCTTTCTATGACTCAAATAGTCATGTTCAGTCATTTTCAAAGAATTATAAATTATTTAAAATCGTACTGTTGTATATGAATTATTCATATTACATTGGTATACTTAATAAAAAGAATTACTTATGCTAAATACTAATACATAAAACACTAACGGCGAGCAAAAATATGATTAATATCAAATAGAATTATTGGTGTTTGATAAGAATACTTTTAACCATTAAGCTGAGTGCAAAAGATATGAAAATTCGTTGAAAAATAAAGTCACAAACTATTCGCTTAAAAATCACACGCAAAAGACGACAGATACAGAAGAGAAAGTTAAGATCAGAACAGAGAATGGCGAAACGCTGTTTGACCACGATACAATTTGCATCAAGTTGGATTTGGTCGAGAGCGAAAAGTCTTCAGCATGAATGAAATGCACACGGAACCACCATGCCCGTGTGATTACGTAACATAAAAAAACAGTTGAAAGTAAACGCGCTTTAAAAAAAATCACAAACTGCAGTAAAATGACCATGAACGGACAATGTAATGTCTGCTTTTAGTTGATCTGGCGTATATATATATATATATATAATTATTTTAAATATCCTGTCCGGTCGGAAAAGCTGCTTGGTAGCGCCAGGAGCTGCAGAAACTGTGATATTACCCCTGGTTGGCGGCTGATGAGAGCACGGTATCGCACGTGCTTTCACACGTTGTGATATATATATATATATATATATATATATATATACTCCCCTACCCCTGTAGGGTTGAGTTCTCTAGCGAAGAAGTAACCGTGTTGCCATTAGCGCCTTTGCAAGTCTCTTCGTATTCGAATTGGGATCTCGGTGGCCGTTTGAACGGATGTATGTAAACAATAGTAATTGTGATTCATAACCGTTTAAAAATGTACTTCGTAGCTAATATATCCTCGTAGCTAAATGGTAAGAAGCTTTGGCTTGGTGTTTCAGTCAACCGGGTTTCGATCCCAGCTAGGGGAGATACTGTCTAGCCACACTGATGAGTTCTGATAGAACGAAACAGATCTGTCTGTGGATGACTATATATATATATATATATATATATTGTAGAGTTTTATGGTTGCTGGAGTACCAAATATTGCATCGTTATAAAATAATGCTCATCATGTTGTAAAGGTTATTGCGATGGACTTGCGGGATCATAGAAAGCAAGTCCGAATTCCAATGTTCAATTTTGAACAAATACCTTTGAGAGAGGTATGAACCCCCTTATCTTCCCAACTATGGGTTAAGGAGTACCACTTCTTCTAGAAGGATAGCATTAAATAACTAACAAAGGTTCATATGCCAAAAATACAAACTAAACAATATCAATGATAGAGTATTATAAATATACGTATATATGTTTCCCACATTCCTCTCTCTGGCGAATACGAAGAGCATAAATTCCAGAGTCAAAGACACAACCATCTATATATATATATATATATAGAGAGAGAGAGAGGGGTCAGTTTCGTAAAAACTCTACGATAATTTTTAGCTTCCAAGTCATTCAACGATCAGATAGCCTTGAATCTTACGAAAACCTTGCGTCATCCATAAATTATTTGAATGTTTTTTTCTGTATATATATATATAGGCATGCTTGTTTATATAAATGTATATATATATATATATATATAAGTAAATCGGTGACCTTCATGAATATATACATCTAAATATATCTATCTATCTATCTATCTATATATATATATATATATATATATATATATATATTGTAACAGTGTTGGTTGTTACTAATTCACTTCGTGGGTTTGCGTCGAACCAAGTGCGACATAATTTGGACAGTACTCAATATCCGAGATAGAGCTATTGTAAAATAATAATAAAATGAAATGAATATATTTGAAAAGTTATATACGTTTTTTTTTTCATCGTGTAGCTATTTGTTACATGAAATGCTACATGACGTGTGGCTTTGAAAAAATCACACCATTGATTAAAAATATTTACCCTACTTTATTTAAGGAAAACTTTATGACACTTGAATGTTCAACAATTAAAAAACATCGTTTTGAGTCTGATTTAATATTAGTTTATTTACAATTAACTAAAAGTAACCCAATTGATTTAATATTAGTTTATTTACTATTAAACAAAAAGGACCCAAGGGATTTAATATTAGTTTATTTACTATTAACTAAAAAGGACTCAAGTGAAATGCTTTACCGGAAGTAGTAATATCACTTCATTTCTTTTTACAATACCACTTGTCAATCAGGGGACATTGACATCTAATTTTGCCATAACCCAGTATTTAAAAAAAATCAACAGGGAACATGATCATACAATGGACCCTTGTTCACCTTGAAAAAATCGATTTTTAAAAATAGAAAATGGGTTACAGTAACACCCAGTTTTCTTCAATTTGAAAACAGTAGTATTCTTCATTTTCTTTTTAAGTAGAGGAATTATATTGTGAATTGAATTATCATCACCCGAAAACCCGGCGAAGATTTGCACATGACATACGGAAATACTGGAGAACTGTTTCGATATTATTATTGTAGATCTATATACTTACCTTTAAGGACATAATAATTACGCAGATACGTATTTCTTATTTTCTTGGGAAGACGTGGACTTGGAGGTGACCGTGTCCTCTGTAAAGAGTACGAATGTAACTTGCAAGACACTTTTAGGTTATTTGGCAGCGCAATTACCATGACTTGTTGATTTGGCGTCATTTGTGTACGATATGGCTCAGTTGTTGAGTTTCGACTCTGTGGTCGCTGGTTCGATCTCCAGTGGTAGAGTTAACTTTATACACTGCTGATGAGACCTAATAAGGTCGAAACAGCTGTCCAGTGATTCCGTATATCATGCCTAGGTGTTCGCCGGATTTTCTGGTCCTGGTAATTCAATTCATAGTAATATTATTTCACCTGTAGATTATTCTAATTGTAATGCGTTTATTGTCATTTTTAAAGAACCAAACAGAAGATATATAACATTATTTTATTAATAGAGTTTATTATCTTTCAAAGTTCATGACTAAAATGTGTTTTTTGGGAGGTTCTTTGGATATTATAATAGTCATATTCTTTCGCGAATTATTTACGTTAGTTTTACGGCTTTTGTTCTCATTTCGAGACTTTACATCAAAAATCGACTCACGTAAAAAATTCGGACATTTGAAACCAATTAATGACGCAGCGTAGAATATGACTATAAAACAAGCTTATCTCTTTTCTGTTGGCGACTCCTTGCAACATGTCCGACTCACTGAATAATATCTGTTTGGAATCAGAATAACTAGAATCGATAAGACATCTGGAGCCCAAAATGTATCAAATAAAACTTTCTAGATTGGAAGGGGAAAACTATGAAAAGATTATGGGAAAAAAAATGTTGCCGTTTTCGTTGTGCAGTCCAACAAGATGTATTTATCTGACAACGAAGAGATGAGAAGAAAAGTTGCAATGCACTGAATCATAAAAGAACTAAACCTGAGGAGGAAATTGAGAGTCAATCTGTCAGAGGATTATTTCGGTTCCTTTTGAGAAGCTAAAAGGAATGGCGCCTATCTGTAAGAAGCCTTTATATATCTATTTATTTAATGTTGGTTTTATTTAGTTGTTTTTCGGGCTTGTATTCACGTTGCATTTGTATTTTTATATTTATTGATTATTTCAAATCAAAGTAATACTTTTGCCCGATATTGACCGCAAGGAAACTTAAATTAGATTATATAACTATTCTCTTTTTATTTCTTGAATTTTTTTCTATTTCTTTTTATTGTTTTCTTTGCAAATTGTCATCAGTTAAGTCCATGATCTATAAAAAGATGTGTATTTGTTAAATTATTCTTACACGAACAAAATATCTTTGAAGTATGGTTTTAAACAAACCTAGTTAATAAAACCACTCTCTCTCTCTCTCCCTCTCTCTCTCTTTTGCTCTTTCCCTATCTCTGTCTTTATTTATTTACTCTCCACCTGCTTTAAACAGAGTAAAACGGCCCTATCAGCTTTTGTTGTTTCTCAGAGATTTATTACTTTTGCAAAGTTGTCACAAAAAAAAAAGAACGAGATATGGGATTCAAGTCGTTTACACCTGTTCGTGCGAACAGGTTACTAAAATTACATACGTTCACAAAACCAGTTCCTGTATTGTTTTAAAATTAGATTTCTTCAATAACACATTCGTCTTGAATTACCAGGTGGTTTTTCCTGATAACAAATTTATAAATTCTCCCATCAATGTAGAATTAAAATTCATGATCTAACACGCAAGTCTATTCTACAGCATAAAATAAGCGCTATAAAAATTTATATTCTACAGTATTAAAAAGAGTTGAAGATGCAAACAATAAAAATTAAAAGCAATCATATATATATATGTGTGTGTGTGTGTGTGTGGAGAGAGAGAGAGAGAGAGAGAGAGAGAGAGAGAGAGAGAGAGTTGAAAACAGAAAGTAGTGATTCACAAAGTTTTGCTTTGTGTTGCAACTAAGTTTCTTACAATAACCGGTGACTATTTTCTCCATTGAACAGGCTCATCATTTCTTAACTTTCGGTGTGACACTATCCCAAGTCAACAACAGTATATATATATATATATATATATATACACCTATATATATATGTGTGTGTGGGGGGAGAGAGAGAGAGAGAGAGAGAGAGAGTGTGTGTGTGTGTGTGTGTGTATGTGTGTGTCAGTGTGTGTGTGTTTGCCAAGGTGGAAGATTGAAAATATGCTCATAGACTGAAAACAGAAAATTGCGATTCACAAAGTTTTGCTTTGTGCTTGCAACAAAGTTTTTTACAATAACTGGTGACTATTGAACAGGCTCATCATTGCTTAACTTTCCGCGTAACTTGATCACAAGTCAACTATGGTATATATCATTATCATCATCATAATCCTGTGCCGCTAGCTCGGATATCCCTGACCCTCTCTCGCCACTTCTCCCTATCGTTCATCGCCTTTGGCATGTCTTCACGGCTACAAAAAAAAAAGCAAATAAAAAAACACATTTTAGTACCAGTATCAAAAGATAGGTGAAAATATACCGAAAACTCTGACTAAAGTCCTGGACTTTAACTAAGTTAAAACTTAAGGGAAATTAAAGCCCCCAGCTTTTTATTTTTTTATTTTACACGTACACATGGGAAGGTATTTGAATAAACCCATTGACGGCCAAACTCAATAACTAACGTGGTCCTGGACGTGAGTTTAGCGACTTAACACTGAGGATCGTCAGTTAGGTCGGGGAACTACTGCTGCTCATCTATAAGAGTGGCTTCTATAGATGAGAATAAAAGCAGCCATCGAAAGATAACCATGACCCACACTCGAACCATAATGTTATATATATATATATATATATATATATATGCATGTATGTGTGTGTGGAGAATGATCCAGTATTCAGTTCTTCGTGGCATATTTCTTCGATGATGCAAAAGAGAAGAAATATACGAAATATTAAATCATTCCTTTCTTTAAGGTATCCTCGGTGTCTCTCTGAACTACAGAGGCATAAGTCTGGTGAGTATTTCTTTGTTAATGATATAACGATTTCTATTTCATTTCCAACCTCAATTTTGGTTATTTCTCATTAAGTAACCATTTTGTTTGGTTACAACAAGATGTATAAATAAAATACTTCTGTCAAGACCAATCCTATCAAAGAAAAAATAATATGCAGGAAAATAGCATAGGTACGATATATGAGACACAGATGAAATAGTTAAAGTTATAATAACCAAAGGCACGACTGGGTGGGAAGTTGACCCTCTGATAATTATGCAAGATATTAAAATTTGACTTTTCTACCAAATGGTAAATGCACAAACAACAATTCGTCGAAGAAAAAGAGACGCGTGAAATTTTCTGAATTTTCGAAATCCAAACGGAGATCTAAATCCGTGCCTGAGGACCGGGCTTACAATGGATAGTCTTCAATGGCCCTCATTTCCATATCTTCCAGTCTCTGTATCAATCCTTAGGTGACTCTACCAAGAGCACCATCTACAATTGGTGTAACCGTCACTTTCGTGTTCCACAGTTTTTTTTTCAATTCCCCATCAAAGTCGAAGTACTTCTTTTCATTTTCTTTTAGTTTTATTCTGTGCTTAGCTAGGACTGCAAAGTCCCTAATTCTGCAAGTTCTCTCTTTTTTTGTTGATTATCTGGTTGTCTGGCCGAGATTAGGCGATCAGTTTTTATCTCAAAATCTTTGCGGAGTTTGTGCGTCTCATTTTCCAGGAATGTTGATGGGTTTTGCCTATACCATTTGTTTGTATGGTCAAATTATTATTATTATTATTATTATTATTTACTCTTTTAGAAAATAGACTCGAAAATAGACTGGAAAATGAGACGCCAAAGGAGACTATCCAAACTACTGCATTATGGAGATCGCCCAGAATACTGAGAAGAGTCCTGGAGACTAGTGGAGACTCGTTGTCGCTCAAACTACAGCGAGGACCATCAACTAACGCTGATATGAAATTATTTCAAGGTGTAACTAAAATAATATTAAACAATAACGCTAGAAAATAGATAAAGTTGGCAATCGAAGTCGAGGGTAAACAGAGACTCCCTTTTTGATATCTACTACAACAATGTGTAGGGGAGGGTGCTACTCCTTTCACTGGATTGCTCCACTTTACCCTTGATGCGTACCTTATAATGCTGAGTATTAAGCACGGAAGCATCAAGTAACATTTTTAAGTCTACGGTATCCAAATTATATATATATATATATACATGAGAGTAAATATCGATTAAAACAATCTACACAAATGAAAACTTACTTGTCGTTGCGTATTTCTCAATAAACGGGAGGTTGTGTCGCGTTTCGCGTTTGAATGTTCAAGTAGTAAGTTGTTTCCTAACAAAGATCAACCAGAAAGCAATGAAAAAGGAGGGATATATATGAGAAGAGATTAGAGGCCGTAACAGATATATGTATATATATATAGAGAGAGAGAGGATGATAAGGGAGAAACGGAAAGAAAAATGATGGGTAGGTTCCCGAAATCTGGTCCATGGTAACAGCAGACACCCAAGTAAGATAGTAAAGTATCAGATGCAATCGACCGACCGGCTGTGACTGACAGGTAAAAACTCAAACGGAGAAGCCGTTAGAGTGGAAGTTGGGTAGAAAACAGAAAAAAGAAAGTTGAAGATCAGACGATGAGCTGAGAAGACAGAACCCCGAGAAGGCACGTTCGAGAACTACAACAGAAAACAACTGAGACGGAAAAGTGAATATCTAGGTGTGTCAATTCACACAATAATCAAGGTCTGTGTCTGTCTTTCTCGTCTCGGTACGGTTTTTCTCTTCCTGTTTAACTAAAGCGGTTTATTCAGTTCATACTCCATTTCTCTTCCTTCGGTGACTGTTGGCAAAAAAACTTTTGTATTAACGTCACTTTTCCTCACGACGAAGTTACAACGGTGGTCCGACTGAAACTTAAGGGGTAGTGCTATATTCATAGAGCTTTTAGAACGGTGGTGTTACACGTGTGTATGTGGTGCTGTAGCGATACAAAGTCCGTTTAGAACCGAGGTACAATTATACTGATTCTACTAAGGCTTGAAATAATTTTGTCTTAATTTTCAGGAGTGCAAATTACCCACCATCCGGCGACTCGAGTTCAAATCCTGGACGAGACTGATTGCATTTCACATAGCACTAATACCCTTGGGAAAGGTATGAATCCAATTATTCTCCCTCCAGCTATGGGTAAATAGTAGGACAGACTAGGTTCTTCAGCCTTGGTCAGGCAATTAGTCTAGGAGAAGGAAAACTCTGAATTCAAACCTGTTAAAGTCCGCTTAAAAATTGACCTTGTGTCATATCCTGCTCGAGCGGAGGGGTTGGGTAAATAGTACCATCCGTTGCCCTCTCACTTTGGATTTCTGATTAAGAACAGAACAAAGGAAAGAATATAAAATGTTGTAGTGTTTTATGTAACTTCTTTACTGGCTGTTAAATGACAGTTTACAACATTTTATTGACAAATTTAAACATATTTAATTATAACAAAATTAAATATAAAAGAGTAACTTTTTATTGTCAGTAGGAGTGAGGACTCCACAGCCGAAATTCCGGCCGGTCGGATTTATATGCTTATATTTAAAGGCAGCGATACCCACCGCTCAGGTTTGAAGGGTTAATTAATAGCAACTTATTTCAAATATTTCGCCCAGCATCTATATTCGAAAGCATTAAACTTCTGAATATGAACTTTGTGCCAGATTCCCTAGTTCCCGTGATATACATAGGAGATAGCCTTTGGGTATTTACAGGCTGAAGCATTGAGAGACTTTGTTTATTGCCAACCCTTGACAGTATTAGACTTCAATAACAAGACATTTGAAAATTACGTACCGCTAATGAAGAGCTCTTCATAATTTTCGCTTGTAGTAAATCACTTTGAGAGAACACTGAATTGGATTGCCACATATCACCAAGACGGAGAGTAATGTCAGTCTTAGTTTACTGAGCCATTATGCAGATTCACATTTAATAAGAAGGTGAAAATTTAATAAAGAGTAGACTGATGACAAGGTAGGGAACTGCATTACCTGGAGAGCCATGTCCTCGTTCCATTACAACGCCTGTCTACTTCGACGAATATTAGTGGAAACTAATTAAGTTATCCATTTAATGTAAAGACCTAATCAATACAGGGTTATGACCATAGTTTCATTATAAAAATCGCACAAAAAGTCGGAAAATGTTATATAATACCGCGAAAAGTTATTCCACACTCTCAAGAGCTCCAGAATGTGAGCCTCACAATTGGATACAATTAAGAATCATATTTATCATATTTATTTATCTGTATATATCAGTCTGTATATTATAATCCCCGTTAATCCTATTTACCAACCCCTCCGCTCGGGCAGGATATGACACAAGGTCAATTTTTAAGCGGGGTTTAACAGGTTTGAATTCAAAGTTTTCCTTCTCCTAGACTTGTTGCCTCACCAAGGCTGAAGAACCTAGTCTGTCCTACTATTTACCCATAGCTGGAGGGAGAATAACTGGATTCATACCTTTCCCAAGGGTATTAGTGCTATGTGATATGCAATCAGTCTCGTCCAGGGTTTGAACTCGTGTCACCGTGTCCATTTCGTAAGACGATAACCATTACTCCACGGGCACCTTTAATCCCCGTTAATAGGTCGTTAATTATTAATACATCATGATATTCATGATATTCATTTTCTTGTATAATGTTGGACATAAATAATAAATTCCTTGTCTCTTTGGTTTAGAAAAAAAAATTTTCTGTTTAAAAATGAAGACAAAATAGATTAGTTTTGGTTTCTTTGTTTTAATAACATTTCAACCTTTTTTAGGTTACTTAGTGCCTGCACAAAACTGAATATACGTGCTATAACCAAACAGGACGCATTTCCATACTAGACGGAACCTCTCTGAAACTAGTAGACAATTTCACCTACCTAGGAAGCAGCGTCTCATCAACCGAAAAAGACATCGACACACGGCTAACGAAGGCATGGACAGGTATCGATAGGCTCTCAATCATATTGAAATCAGACCTGACCGATAAAATGAAACGCAGTTTCTTCCAGGCAGCGGTCGTGTCGATACTGCTATATGGGTGCACAACCTGGACGCTAACTAAACGGCTGAAGAAGAAACTAGACGGCAATTACACAAGAATGTTGCAAGCAATATTGAACAAGTCCTGGCGGCAACACCTCACAAGGCACCAACTGTACGGCCACCTACCTCCCATCACGAAAACTATCCAAGTTAGACGAACCAGACACACAGGACACTGCTGGAGAAGCAAGGACGAGCTCATAAGTGATGTACTCCTATGGACCCCTGTATATGGGCCAGCAAAAGCAGAAAGACCAGCTCCAACATACATACAGCAGCTATGTGAGGATACGGCATGTAGCCCTGAAGACCTGCCAGAGGCGGTGAATAATAGGGAGAAGTGGTGAGAGAGGGTCAGGGATATCCGTGCTAGCAAGACGACGTGAGGATGATGAATGCCAAGCCAGCTTTCTAGAAGAACAGTAGTGATACTATTTAACACATAGCTGTGAGGATAAGAGGGTTCATGCCTTTCCCAAGAGTATTTGTCCGAAAGTGAATCTAATAGTGCAACTGGATTTCGAACTTGTATACTACGGTTCCGAAGTCCATCGCTTTAACCATTACACGACGATGACACACACAAAAGATAAAATCGTAGCCTTTTCAGTTTCCATCGACGAAATGTAAGGTCTTGCTATACGGTATTCTTGTGTATGACTCTAAACTGAGTCAAATGGTGAGGATTGACTTCTGGAGTTAAGGGTATGTTAGAGTTGACTTTAGTAGTTATTACTTCCGTGTACTCTCTTATCCGGTGTGCTAATACCTGTTGGGGACCCATGAATGGGACAAATAGATCCGTTTAAATATTAATAGAATTATATAGGTTGGTTGGTTTGGTTTTACGGCGTATTAAAAACTTTTCGGGTCATTAAATGCCGATTTAAGTCATTTTGATAAAAGTTTTAAACAATTCAGTTTGGTATAAGTACAGTTTTTTGTTTCCACGCAGTTAAATATCAAAACTGTTCTATTTCAACCAATTCAGTTTGATATTAGTACAGAGTTTAGTTTTATTTGACCCATAGATAGGTGCCTATCAGGTGCTATCACTCCGGGCCAGAGTGGACCTGGGAACGATGACAATAAAGAAGTACTCTGCATTCCCCAAAGCTCCAGCATTACAGGAACATCAGCATCAGATTGTTTAGTATCACATTGAAAATTCATTCGGGGTGTCCTACCAGTCTGCAGAGATGCAGTCGGTACATTCTGCAGCCCCAGGAATACTTGCACCTATAAAACTGAGCCCAAATTATTTCTTCTAAGAATATTTCACTAAGGATTCTGATGATCAATTAACGGAAACCTTATAGTTACTTGCAGATTGCTGGAGTTAGATAAGAAGATTTGAAACCATAAAGATATTCACACACACATATACAGCTATATATATATATATATATATATATATACATATATATATATATATATATATATATATATCTTAAAGATAGCACAAAAACCAGTCACATTGGGATTATAAATTTATTTCCATCCTATTATGGGTTTTGATATAAATCAAAAACATCACCCCCCCAAAAAAAAAACCCCAAAACTAACAGACATTCTTCAGATCTTATGGATAAAATGATTATTTTATCCATAAGATCTGAAGAAGTCCTGTTAGTTTTTTTTTTTTTTTGGTGTTATTGATTCATATCAATACCCATAACAGGATGGAAATAAATTTATAATCCTAATGTGACCGGTTTGTGTTTTTTCTTAAAGAAATTATTGCTCTGTAATATCAGTTACATTGAGCTCTTTACCAGGAAAATTTAAATGTTCACTGCTGAATGTTATTTTGTCCTGACGGAATTACTCCAAACTCCGGTTTATCTTGAACGAATGATACTATATATATATATATATATATATATATATATATATAGTACAATTTGATGGAGACTCAAACTCGGTTAAGTCGTCATAATAAATCTATTTCGGCGGAGAATATTACTATACTCTCCGTCTCGTCAGATGAAAATTTACATGCTTCTCTCTCGTCGCAGAGCTGCAAATGTGGACTTACAGTTCGTATTCAGAAGATAAAATAAAGGAATTAAAAAATAAAAAAAATAAAAAATAAAAATTTGAAAATAAAAATGAAGAAATAGAAAAATAAAAAAAATAAAAATAAGCATAAAAATAAGCATAAAAATAAGAATAAAAGTGGAAATCAAATTACAAATTATTTCATTCAAAGGCATGGGCTGAGTGCGGTCAAAATGTTATGTGTTAGAACGATTAAGAAACAGGAGTGGAATTAATCTACCGGTCAATCCCTTCCAATTTTGCGTTCTTGTAGGTGTTACCTCTCCCAAGCAGGTGTGATTTTCTCAACAGACCAAGATCGACCTGGAAGCAACAGATTGCGAAACAACAGTTCTATGGCCACTTACCTCCTGTCTAGAATCTATCCAAATAAGACTAATAAGACATGCGAGACACTGCTAAAGTGGCGTTCTTCTATGGACCAGTGCACATGGATGTGCCAGTGTTGGCCGATCAGAAATTACTTATTGATATTAGCTCTGTACGAACACGGAATTTACTTCGGAAGACCTGCTTGAAACGATGGATTTTAGGGACGAAGAGAGAGAGACAGAGAGAGAGAGAGAGAGAGAGAATCAGGAAAACCTGCGCTGTAACTTGGTGATGATGATGGTATATATATATATATATATATATATATATATATATATATTGTGAATATTTAAACCACAGATATTCTTGTAGATAAAATTTATTAAATATCAGGCAAAAAGATTTGGAGTTAGGACTATCATCAGCCTTTTATTTCCGCAAGCGGGATGTCACAACTGAGGATGAAAGCTTTCTGATAATTGAGTGAAATCTCTGATGTTGTAAACGAAGTACACGTACTTTGGGCCCTCTTTGGTAGTTGGCGAGTATGGAGGTTCAACAAAACCATAAATTACGAGATATCTTATGTGATCGATGAATACATATTTCAAATGATAGTATTCATCTGACGACGTATTTGAATATTTTTGAAATTCTAATATATCTCAGAATCATGAGTTAGCTTTATATTTTATTAGGTATTTCATTACATATATATTTATATATATTAATCTTTATATCTAATCTATAATTCTGTTGGCCCTAAAAAAACAGATTGTTCAATTCGCAAATTCTACGAACTGATATCTGCAAAAAATTCAGTTAAAAAAGAAAAGACGAAAAACACATGTGCTACTTAAAAATAATTAAGCTGCATGAATGTCTACTTAGAAGAAAAAAAATACCGACAAAATTACCTAAGCTAAAACGTAATAAAGTGCTTAACACATGAGATAGAGCTAATATGATTATTATAATTCCTAGATGGCCAAAAGACAGAGCTAATATGATGATTATAATTCCTATATGGCCAAGAGACAGAGCTAATATTATGAAAATAATTCATAGACGCCCAAGAGACAGAGCTAATATTATGAAAATAATTTCTAGAGGGCCAAGAGACAAAGCTAATATTATGAAAATAATTTCTAGAGGGCCAAGAGACAGAGCTAATATTATGAAAATAATTTCTAGATGACCAAGAGACAGAGCTAATATTATGAAAATAATTCCTAGACGCCCAAGAGACAGAGCTAATATTATGAAAATAATTTCTAGATGACCAAGAGACAGAGCTAATATTATGAAAATAATTCCTAGACGCCCAAGAGACAGAGCTAATATTATGAAAATAATTTCTAGAGGGCCAAGAGACAAAGCTAATATTATGAAAATAATTCCTAGACGCCCAAGAGACAGAGCTAATATTATGAAAATAATTCCTAGATGGCCAAGGGACAGAGTTAATATTATGAAAATAATTCCTATATGGCCAAGAGACAAAGCTAATATTATGAAAATAATTCCTAGATGGCCAAAAGACAGTGCTAATATTATGAAAATAATTCCTAGATGGCCAAAGGACAGAGCTAATATTATGAAAATAATTCCTATATGGCCAAGTGACAGAGCTAATATTATGAAAATAATACTTATATGGCCAAGTGTGAGTCTTACACCGTATCACCAAACTGCTCTTTAGGATCGAACTGGCGATTCATAAGATTTGGGATTATTTGATTTTCTACTTTTCTTCATACTGTCAGATTTAATATCCTTATTTACTTCCATGTATATATATATATAGTTATCCACAGATAGATCTGTTTCGTTCTATCAGAAATCATCAGTGTGGCTAGACATTAGCTTCCCGTAGTTGTGATTGAAACCCGGTTGAATCAAACGCCAAGCCAAAGCCTCTAACCATTTAGCCACGAGGAGATATTAGCTGCGAAGTAAATTTTAAATTGTTATGAATCAAAATTACAATTTTTTACATACATCCGTTCAACGGTTGCCGAGACCTCAATTCATATACGAAGAGGCTTGCAATAGGCGCTTATGGCAACACGATTACTTCTTCGCCAAAGAACTCAACCCTACGGGGATAGGGGAGTATATATATATATATATATATTGATCTTAACATTTCTAATTTTGAACTCACACGTTAGCCTTTCTTTTTACTCGGAATCATGCATATTATCTTCTTAGAATTCATGTGTCTTTTTCCTTTATTTATTCTATAAATTAGTCTGTCCTTCTTCAGTCGTCGGCTGGGATTATAGCATACGTCGATTACATCTCTGCAGAGGTGTGAGACCCTCTCTAACACGTATCTTTTATATGACATCAATCAATTCTATAGTGAGGCTGCAGTCTTGGAGGTTTGGGATTGTGTAATACCCCTTCATTGCCATTACATCCACGTCCACTCTGACATGGAGTGGTTGTATTTGTTAAGGCCTAATCTATGGGTCAAAGGGTATTGTTTAATCATATGCTAGACTTGAAAACGTTTATGTTGAATAAAATTACTAGTGTTAAATAGAAATTCTTGAAATGATTTAACTGCAGGCTAATAAAACTATTACTGTTAGATAGCAATGCTTTAAATAATTCAACTGTGTGAAAATGTTCTCTGTTTTTTTTTTTTTTTTAGAAATTGTTGACTACAAACTATTCATTGACAAACCCTGTATATCTAATAAATACAAGGATCATTAAATAAGTTTCCATACTTTTTTCGTATGGGCACTTTTATTGATAGTACATACATGGAACTCTACTTTCCTTCGAAGTAATCTCCTCCGGCTGCAATGCACTTGTTGTACCATTGCAACAACTTCTGGAATGCCCCATGGACGTCCTCTTGTATGAGCGTGTCAATGACCCTCGTCATATCCTCTTTCATCTCCTCAATTGTCTCATAACGACAGCCTCTGAGCTTAGGGAATAACCAAAAGTCACCGGGAGCAAGGTCTGGACTATAGGGAGGCTGAGGAACTGTCTTGATGCCCATCTTGGTTAAATAGTCTGTGACAAGGATGGAGTTGTGGACTGGTGCTTTGTCCTGGTGGAAATGCCACTGACCTGATTTGAAGACTGCTGGCCTCTTCCGACGGTAACTCTTTCTGAACTCCCCTAAAACCTCAACATAGTATTCCTTGTTGACTGTCTGTCCAGTGGGAACGCAGTGCATGTAGATCATACCAGTGCTATCAAAAAAGGGATCATCAAAAGTTGGTGGGGGTATTTGCTCTGACTGGCCTTCTTGAGTTTGGGAGGTCTGGGAGAGCCAGCATGCTTCTATTGGGAACTCTGTCTCTTGGTCTCTAGGTCATAGCTGTAGATCCAGCTTTCATCGCATGGCATTTTTGCCAAGTTTAAAACAGAATTTTATTGCATATCGTTCTTCTAAAGTGTCCTCACGTCCAGATTGCATTTTTGAAATTCACCAGCGGTGAAAATCCGGCTTTAGTAGGATGTATTCCAATTCCTGCTGTAGCTGTTCATTTGAACCTAAAATCATAAAAATTGGTCCGTTATCTCATAAGATGTATTGGAATAACATACTGAATTTTTAAGCGTCTACGAAAATTTTAAATGCCAATACAAAAAAGTCTGAAAACTTATTGAAGGCACCACGTATGTATAAATAGTATTTTTCATTAAATAACGTCCAAGAGTTAAGACGCTGTAAAACACGAACAGCAAATAAATTTGTTCTTGAATTTTATGGAGAAATCAATCTAAAAAAGTGTAATCTTTTTTATTCGTTTTGTTAGGCGTTCTAATTTGATATATTTTATTACATTAAAACCTAAATACTTAAGCCCAGAGAGTACATATTTATCAAATAAATGAAGAAATAAAGAAAAAATAATATAGAAAAAATATAAGACTAGGCATGACAAGGTGGGCAAGGTGATCCACTGGGAATTGTGCAAGAAGCTGAAGTTTGAACATACGAACAAATGGTATATGCACAACCCAGAATCTGTCCTCTGGGATTTCGAGATACAAACGGATCACCAAATCTAGGCCAGATGACCAGATCTTATAATAATAATTAAAAAAATAGAGAAATGTGGCCTTTGCTGTCCCGGCGGACCACAAGGTGAAATTAAAAGAATGTGAAATGAAGAATAAGTACCTCGACTTTGCAAGGCAATGGAAAAAAAACTGTTGAACATGAGAGTGACGATAATACCAATTGTAATTGGTGCTCTTGTTTCAGTCACCAAAGGATTAGTACAAGGACTGAAGGTCTTGGAAATAACAGGATGAGTGATGACCATCCAAACTACAGCATTATTGACAACGGCCAGAATACTGGGAAGAGTCCTGGAGACTTGAGGAGACTAGTTTTCACTTAAACTTCAGTGAGAAACCATCAACTAACGTTGGAATTTAAAATCAGAATAGAACACAAGATCGAATTCTCAGTCAAATTTCAACACAGTTTTTCCCCCGGACACGGATTTCAAGATCACACGAGGCATTTTGGATGAGCGAGAGATTGTGGAAAGTGATACCTCTTGTGAACGACTGGTCACTTGACAGACTTTGAAAAATGCGATAAAATAATAATAATAATATTAATAATAATCTTTTTATCGAATATGGCTGATGAGAATGATCGATGGTGAATAACTAGTTTTCAATGAAAGTTACCAACCTGAAAAGAAAACAACTTGATCACTACTTTTATACAGGCAGTACACAGTCAGTTTATGAACTTAGGGTCAGTTATTTGAAACTCAGGCAAAAATCATTTTTGACACGAATATTTTCCTTGAGGGAAATCTCTGCAGTGTAATGACTAACAACCTTGACGACGATACTGTAGTAAGAGGGTTCGAACTCCAGTGGGGATGTTATGTTCATTTTCGAACTAATACTCTTGTAGAGAAAAGAAAAAATTCGTATTTTTGTTTGGCGCGCAAATTTAATTCGACACTTAATTTCACCCAATCAGGATGACCTATCCTATTCAGCCCGGACCTTTCATTTCCGGCCAGCAAATCGGATGAGCTAGCAAATACACGCTCTTTGGCTGTAGAATGCCGCCCAGTGCAGACGTCTCACTGCGGCTCTAGAATAGCAGCAGCATCAGCATGGACATAAAGAGGGAACCCTTCTAATTTATGGATTCCTTACAAGGAATCCCAGTTGAATATAAATTAGATACATTCAACATACCTCGCACAGGCACAACTTTATGTCACCCCAAAATTGGCTATGTCGATCCGATGCGTAATCCCGCTCTCGACACGCTAGCTCTCAATTCACCCTGGGCCACTTTAATGGAGACCACACACGCCTCTCCACCAGACGGACAAAAACCATGGTAACTCTAAAGCACAATCCCTCACACGTCTACTACACACGCTGCCATCTCAACCTTCTCAACATCTCATAACTCAATTTCGTCAAAATACTCACAACCTTTCACGAGTCTTGCAGCACCAAAAGCAAACCCAATATTCCATGCTGCAAAATAAAACTTATTCCAAAAACACCTTTCGACTTTCGCCATACTTCTTCATCATCCTCTTTTTATTTCTTACAAACTTAGCGAAGGGACTAACAACACGAAGCGAGGAAACAACACAACGTAAACACACATACGTTACAACCATCTTCCTCGCTACTAACAAACCAACTTCTCCAGCTAAAATCATCCGACAAAAGCTCTGGCTAAAAAATGGGTCCCCTCGCTAAACAATAATAACCATTTCACCAACTCCCACACCCTTGATAAAGTTATGGACCCCCTTATACACTCTGCAGTTATGTGTTTAATAGTACCTTTATAGTTCTTGTACAAGGATGGCTTTTGCTTTAAATAACCTACAAAAATTGATATGCTATAAATCAAAGAAACCCAGACTAGATATTTTCCTAAAACTTGGGTATTTCTTCTCGTCCTAATTCATTATTTCTAAAAGAATATTCAATTTCATTAAGCGAGGAGGTTTTGAATGAAGAAATAAAAATACACTGTTGCCGTTGTTCGAAACGCTATCTTAACGAAATCATGTATATATATATATATATATATATCTTTCTTTATTTAATTACTTTGCCCAGTCAGTTGGGGCTGTAGAATACACTGACTGCACCTTTGCAGAGGGGTAAGACCCCCCCCCTAACCAGTGTCCTGGATATGACACTAAACAATCTGATGGTGAGGTTCCAGCAGTGCTGGAGCTTTGGGGAATGCGGAGTACCCCTTCATTGCCATCGCTCCCAGGTCCACTCTGGCCCGGAATGGTAGCACCTGATAGGGCCCTATCTATGGGTTAAATAGAACTAACAGCATATTTATGCAAAAATAAATTGAGTAAACTGAATAGCTTAAAATAGAAACGTTTTTGACAATTAAACCGTACTTACACTTAAACTGCGGGCTTATGCTTAACTGAATTATTTCAAATAGAACTGTTTTTCGACATTAAAACTGTATTTACACTTAACTGAATTATTACATATAACTGCTTGAATAGTTTGCAATGGAAATGTTTTTGAAAATTTAAACTGTGTACTTATGCTAAACTGAACTGTTTTCAATAGAACAGATTACTTACATAAAAGGTTGATATGCCAGAAAACCAAACAAACCAACCATTATTTCATTACTGTTATTTTTTCCCCTATTTTCTCTGTTATATTTGTTTACAAAAATGATATTTCAATCTTGAATCTTGCATCTTTATATTTTTATCGCAACTTCCAGTTAAATGCATCCAGAAAAACAGCAAATTCTTTTCTGTTTCCATTGTTCTTCAAAGTTTATAATTAACACGAAAAATAAGAATAAAGACAAATTTTAGCTTTTTCATTTGAAATAAATGTTCGGAATCTCAGTCTGGTTTTATTTTCTATGGTACATAAGAATTTCATATAACAGTTTAAGATTGTTTCGTTTTCTTTTTTATTGAATGGTATATAAACATTTGTGGGTTATTTAAAGCTATTTTCTATGGTACATAGAATTTGCATTTAACGGTTTGTTTAAGATTGTTTTTTATTTTTTGTTAAATGGGTATCAACATTTGTGGGTTATTTAAAGCTAAATTTATTCTTGTAGAAGAACAGTGGTGATACTATTTGAACCATAGTGTATTAATCAGAAAGTGAACGTGGTAGCGAAAATGGAATTCGAACTCCTTTACAATGTTGTTGCAGTCCAACAAGTTACCCGCTACGCCACGGGGTCTCCACCTTCGATTTTAACGATTTTGAATACTCATGGGAAAGAAAAGTTTGACCAACTCAAAACTTTCATTTTCTAACTTAAAAATTTAATGTATCACCATGATATGCAATGAACCCGGCGTTGTTGACAGATACATTTGGCCGTTGATAAAATCAACAAACTAATTACCGGAAAACAGGCAATGCGTGGGTGTAAGCTCTGACCAAATGAGAACAAGAACTACGTGGGTGTAAGCCATGGCCAATGAAAAACAAGCACTGCATGGCTGTAAACCGTGACCAGTGAAAAGCAAGCAATGAGTGGCTGTAAGTCATGACCAATGAAAAATAAAGAATTGAGTGTGGGTCGCGTCGGAGTTTTAAGACTATATAAGGTTTTAAGACTATATAAGAATCATAACTGAAGTCAGTTCTCGCTGAACGATCCGACTCCCATAAACTCTTTCAAGTCCATGAACTCTCGCACCTTGCTCTCCTGCCCCATACAAGCGTCACCATTGAAGAATAAAAATGAAAGATTTTATTTTTTATGTATACGTGTTCTTCGTTTTTTGCCTCGACCCAGCGATAGTAGATTAGAAACCCGAAAGAAAAATGTGTAACTACACCAAGAGAAAGTTTGTTATTAGTGAAATTATCAGAAATATAAAGTTGATTTGCTGAAGGTCCTTACATGAAAGGTAATCTTTTCAAAGCCATCAAATTCTTTATCCCAAGAAAAATAAAATTTAGACAGGGTCATCTTGTAACCAAAATACCGAATCATTGATTTAGCAAACGTGGCATTTCAACAACTGATTCCTGCTCCGAAGGTTTTCCGATGATTTCTCTATTGCAATTAATGGACGTAGGGGGTTCCAGAAAGGGAGAAAAATGTTTTTCCTTTCCGTTCTTGTCCAAGGCGGATCATATCTACAGAAGCAGTGGGTAGTTGGCCGCTAGACACAGAAAAAAAATTACTAGTAGACGTCAGGGATTCTAGCAGTTCATGAAAAGTCCAGGATGATTGCAGTTAGGGGCACTTGACTTTTAGATGAAGCTTTGACCCATAGCAGATCAAGGAAAATCGACAGCAGAATTTTTAAAAACACAGTAAACAATTAGTCATTGGATACAGAGAAACCGAGTCACTGGGACAAACAGAGGTCCCCCTCAAACATTCAATATGTTTGAGTGGCAGTTCAAAAGCAATAGCTGTTCCAGGACATTATGGTTTTGTGGCATTTCAACCTTCGTAGGGTTTTATAGATCTCTGTCGGGTTTTATGGCATTCAAACCCTCGTAAGTTATTCAACGCCAAATCTCTTTTCATACAAATAATCAGTTTATTTCTACAATTTAGTTTAGCATGAGTACACAGTTTAATTGTCAAAAACATATCTATTTCAAGCTATTCAGTTTAGTCAGCTATATTTCAAACAATTTAGTTTAGTATAAGGACAGTTTTTGTCCACTCACAGTTAAATATCAAAACAGTTCTATTTCAAACAATCCAGCTCAGCATAAATAAGCATAAGTAAGCAGTTTAGTTTTATTTGAACCATAGATAGGACCCTATCTGGTGCTACCTATCTGGGCCTGTGAGGACTTGGGAGCGATGGCAATGAAGGGGTACTCCATATTCCCCAAAAGTCTAGCATTACCGGAACCTCACCTTCAGGACACTCATTGTGGAAGTCTTACCCCTCTGCAGAGATGCAGTCTGTGTATTCTACAGCCCCATCCGACTGGGCTACAGGACACTCATTGTTGAAGTCTTCCTCCTCTGCAGAGATACTGTCTGTGTATTCTACAGCTCCAGCCGACCGGGCTACAGGACACTCATTGTGGAAGTCTTCCTCCTCTGCAGAGATGCAGTCGGTGTATTCTATAGCACCAGCCGAATGGGCAACAGGACACTCATTGTGTAAGTCTTCCCCCTCTGCAGAGATGCAGTCGGTGTATTCTACAGCCCCATCCGACTGGGCCACAGGACACTCATTATGGAAGTCTTCCTCCTCTGCAGAGATGCAGTTTCTGTATTCTACAGCCCCACCCAACTGGGCCACAGGACACTCATTGTGGAAGTCTTCCCCCTCTGCAGAGATGCAGTCTGTGTATTCTACAGCCCCATCCGACTGGGCCACAGGACACTCATTGTGGAAGTCTTCCTCCTCTGCAGAAATGCAGTTTGTGTATTCTACAGCCCCATCCGACTGGGCCACAGGACACTCATTATGGAAGTCTTCCTCCTCTGCAGAGATGCAGTTTGTGTATTCTACAGCCCCATCCAACTGGGCCACAGGACACTCATTGTGGAAGTCTTCCTCCTCTGCAGAGATGCAGTTTGTGTATTCTACAGCCCCATCCAACTGGGCCACAGGACACTCATTATGGAAGTCTTCCTCCTCTGCAGAGATGCAGTTTGTGTATTCTACAGCTCCAGCCGACCAGGCTACAGGACACTCATTGTGGAAGTCTTCCTCCTCTGCAGAGATGCAGTTTGTGTATTCATCTGTCCCAGCAGATTCGTTCAAAGAGCATCATGAAAGCGCATAGAAATACAAAATACAGAGAAGAAAGATATAAGAAAAATGGTTGAACAATTGAAACAGCAATGTTCATGCATTAGAAATGTTTTTCTAACCAGATAAAAAAATAAAGTTATAAAAGTTAAGTAAAGTTGTCTCCGATAGTCGAGGGCGACCAGAAAGCTCTCTTTTCAATAGCTACAACACAGAGATCCTTTCCCTGGATTGCTCCACTTAACCCTTGATACCTACCTTATATTGTTGAGTGTATGAAGTGCCATTTTTAAAGTCTTTGGTATGACGTGACCTGAGATAGAAACCAGGTCTCCCGGACCATTGGCGAACACTCTGCCCAATAGACCAAAAACAGACAGGTAAAATTATTTTACTGCTTCAAGAGCAAGTTTGCTATCAACACAATGATCTGAAATTCGTCTGGACCATTTGTAATAAAAAAAAGTAATAATAAAACCAAAGCCTGTCAATTAAAATCCGTCTGATTCCTTTCTCCCGACAAAAGATATTTTAAACAGGTAAATATTTCATATTTCCTGACCGTATCAGGTTTTTTTTTTTTTTTTTATAATAGCCTATCAATAAGTAAAGATCACAATCATTTTTAACAGCTAAACTTTTCATACTTAGTTGCCTTATCAATGTTCCAAGAGCCAATGTATTGATAAAATTCAAAATAATCGTAAGCAGCTAGTATTTCATCATCATCATCATCATCATCATCATCATCATATCGCGCTGGTAGCACGGATATCCCTGACCCTCTCTCGCCACTCCTCCCTATCGTTCATCGCCCTAGGTAGGTCTTCAGGACAACAGCCTGTATCCTCACATAGCTACTGAATGTACGTTCGAGCTGGTCGTCCTGCTTTTGCGCGGCCATGTGTGGGGATCCATAAGTGGCAACATCAAAGTTTTAAGAGCCAATGTACGAATAAAGTAAACGTCAAGTTAATCTATTGGCTCCAGTGCTCCAAAACCAAAACCTAAAAACTTGAATTTTACCTGAGGCTTTTTAACAAGATATTTCTGTTGACTGCGCTAACAGGAAATATCCGAATGTACCCCCAAAACGCTTCTATTTCCATAACATTGTATAGAAGCTGATATTTGATTTTTTTGCATGAAACTTATCATAAACGATATTTCATCGAAATGTATCTTGAGTTGAACAGTTGATATTTAAATTTCTAAAATTTTGAGTTTTGAATTTTAGATTTAAATTAAGGTATGGGACAGCTATGTAACTTATGCAATGAAAAATAAAATGACACACAGAGTAAGTGCGAATTATTGATTTTTTTTAAATCATAAGGCGTGTGTCACGGATTTTGATACACGAATTATTGATTACAGCAAAAAATGGAGAAGCACGTGGTATAATAATTATCATCGTTGAGAATGAATACAGCGATCTGGGTTCGAATGCTTGACGAAGCTTTTAGCATTTCACATAGCACTAATGTCCTTGGGAAAATATGAATACAAATATTCTCCCTGTAGTTATAGGTAAATAGTAGAGCAGACAAGACTCGTTAAGGTCAATATGGCAACCAGTCTTGGAGAAGGAAAACTCTGAATTCAAACCTGTAAAACTGACGTTGAGTCGCCTCCTTCTCGTACAGAGGCGTTGGATATATATATATATATATATATATATATATATATATATGTTATAGCGGAAAATTTGGAAAAAAACTTATTGTAATCTATCTATCTATCTATGTGTGTGTGTGTGTTTCTGGTATATATATATATATATATATATATATATATATATATATATATATATATATATACCAGAAACCCACGTAATGCAAAGCTCTTCGTAAGAATTGAGCACTCTGGTAGCCGATAGGGTATTAAAAAAATGTAAACAAAGGCTGCTGTTGCTGTTGCTAAAATAAATACCTTAAAAATCCTTAGCCGCTTGTTGGCCGAGAGGTCTGGAACTTAGTCTAACGTAAAGTTCGACGGGTTTCGATCCCGGCTTCGAGCGTTCTGCGTGTGTAGCCACACTAAAGATAGAACGAAACAGTCTGTCTGTGGATGACTATATATATATATATATCAGAATCGTGATGTGTAAAGTACTCATTAGAAAGATCAGAGAAGCCGTTTACAAGCAGCAGTAGAGTTTTTTTTCGCTTGAGGAAAAAATATTAAAAAGTTAAAAAAAAAAACCCAAAGAAACTTACAAAAAATAATAAAACTGCTACAAGAGAAAGTTTGTGATAATTGAAAGGATAGAGAAATCGTCAAGACTTCTTTGAAGTTCATCACATCAAATGCAGCCATTTAAAAGTCAAAAGAAACCTTTGTCTTCAGATAATATTTTGGATAGCATTAGCTTGTCAGTAATTACAGTTGCTGGCCTTGTCGGCTTTGGCTGTAGAATACTCAAACTGCATCTCTACAGAGGGATAAGGCTTTCCCAAAGATAGCCCAGTTCCAAATATTTTTCTAAGGGTTGCAAGGTGGCGTGACCAAAGCAGCATATAAAAGGCCGTGGCCAAATCGAAATTTTTTTTTTTTTTTTCAGGCCCTGATAACAAGAAGTATGTATGAGGATGTGTGTATCCCGATAAGTAGGGGGGGAGCTTTTGCTTCAACGAAACTCATCGTAAAACACACAGTTCTATTCTTTGACGCAAGTCTTCACTCATCAACTTTCATTCTACTACGATCACTCAACTTATACCAAAGGACATTTTAGCGTCTTGATAAGATTTTTTTTTATCGATAATTCACTAATTTCGTAATTCATGTCAATCTTGTATCCGTTCTCGTTAGTTTTCTCTTGTTAATTCTCAAGAGTTGTTTTCGTATGTTCAGCACAGGAAAACCTCCTGGCCACCAATACCAAAGCCCGCTCGATTCTATCCACCACACATCCAAATGAAGGTGTTATCACCCCTGAAACTAAAAAATTATTATTTCCTTCGATCCTATCCTATTGGCTCCAGTATATGAAATCCATCTGCGTCCAGATTAAATCTCACTGAAGGTGGAATACCAAGGGCAAACACATCACGGATGACAAGACAATATCACTAAATTATCAAGATGTATTTTCAACCCCCGAAAAGAGTTTGGAATAATAATTAAATTGCTGAGATGTCTGTTACATTTTGGTGCTATGATAAATTATTTGCACGTATATTCACTGATAAAATTCAATTTTCTGAAGTTTTATTTTCTTTGTGTCTCTACACAACATAACGAATGCAATATTCATGAATAAAGGATATATCACTATACATCGACCGGCATTTCATAAAATTTAAATTTCCAATATGACAAAGCAGATTTGAAGTTTATAAGAAAGATGACATGAGATAAAATATGACAGGAAAAGGTAGCAATGCGTGTTTAATATTTAATTTTATTTTTTTTTATCTGCCGAAAACTGCTTTATAACATTTTTTTTCCTCTGTTAAATTTTATCAGAACAGGAATATATATTGTAAATCATTTGTAATATTATTAATAGTTGTTATTAGGTCGTTTACTAAGCTTGGCATAAGGTTAGAAATCGAACGGAGAGCACTCACAGAAAATCGAACTCACTGTAACATACCCATGATACAGATTTGTGAAACGTACATAACATATATTCATAGAACATAGGAATCCCGAAACACTAAAAACACTTACGACTTCTTAGTTCAGGTACGAAACTTTTTATTACCTTTGAGGTTTTTCGACATAAGTAAAGAGGTACATCTTTCTATGCTGACTTTTCCATCTGCCACAAACCACGTGTGACACCTGCCACAAGGCCACTGGCCTACCTTCGGCGAGCGAGCGAAAGTCAACCTTCTTCTTCCGAGGCAGAACTCAACTAATTAACTTTTTTCAAAATCCTCAAAATCTTCCGCGCGCACTTCCGGTGCATGACGTCATTCACATCCCCTGGTCAAATTTTTCTCTCTTGGATTTTTATTTTGACATCTCTGAATGACACATTCTCTCCGCGTGAACACCTGCGCTCATGTTTGCACCTAACTAACCCATGCACTGAGCCGAAAGGTTCGCAGCCTAACTAGACCCAAAGGCAAGATATATAAAACAAAATCACACGGCTATTATATTACACTCACTACCAATGGTCTGAGAACCGAGGACACTAAAAGTTGCCCAACGGTAGGAATCTTTGAAATTTATGAAACTTTGTTTTGTCTGGTGCAGAATCTACGATTGCTTACAGACCCGTTATTACGATATGCTTACTCATCCGGGTTACAAGGACTTCATAGGAGCTTAACTACAGTAAACTGACGAAAACGTGACACAGTCTAAAGTAGTTTTATTTAGACTTTTCTTGGACTTTAGAAACAGCTAAATCTTTTCGTACAGTGTATCTAAATAATTGGTTTAAAAGAAAAATTAAAAGAAGAAGTTTTGTCGTGTCGATACTGATGTATGGATGCACTACTTGGACGCTAACAAAACGGCTGGAGAAGAAGCTAGACGGCAATTACACAAGAATGTTGAGAGCAATATTGAATAAGTACTGGCGTCAACACCCCGGTTAGACAAACAAAACATGCAGGACACTGCTGGAGAAGCAGGGACGAGCTCATAAGAGATATACTACTATGGACTCCCACTTATGGCCGAGCAAAAGCAGGACAACCAACTAGAACATACATACAGCAGCTATGTGAGGATAGGGGATGTAGCCCTGAAGACCTGCCAGAGGTGATGAACGATAGGGAGAAGTGGCGAGAGAGGGTCAGAGATATCCGTGCTAGTGGCACGACATGATGATGGTGATGATGATGAAAAGAAAAATAGTTTTTCATAAAAAGACTTCTGAGAGGTGCTTTTATTTTAGGGGTCATAGTGTACATCTAATTCCGCCCTGTAGGCAACACTTATAATTCACTGACAGAATCACATTGCTGTAGGGTAAGACACCGAAAAAATTGGGTGTGCTGGGTACGGCGCTAAAATTCATCTATTCTAGTGGTTCTTGTTCTGGAGATCTAATGAGCGACACGTCATGGCCATATTCTCCGGTAATTTATTCGTTTAAGCTAGATCATATAAATGTTTTTTTTAAAGGACATGTTTTGATGATACCACTATGGGTCAGAGTGGACCTAGGAGTAATGGTAATTAATGATTACTACACATTATCCAAACTCTACGACAGGAGTTTTAGTATCAGATGCTGTTTAATGTCATATTATTCTTATCTTGTACATCTGATTGCAACACAATTATATTGTTTTAAGTATTCGTATTAACTAGTAACAATATTTATACACTGATATGGTTTTGTTGCATTATAGGTTGGTGAAACCTATAATTGATATCGAGTATAGGCAATTTAAACAGGTTATCAACAGTTAAACGAAAAGAAAGATACTGATAGTCAACTCAGTTTGATTGACTGATGATAACCGGGAAATTAAGTTTCAGCGGGAAATTAATGTAATTTGAAATCCTTAGAACTTCAAACTAACTGCTTTTAAAAAATAATTTGCCCCTTTCGAGCAAATAAAAGCGAGAAATAAAAGAAATAATCGATTGAAATGGACAACACCAGCTGTCAAACAAGTGAGCTTGAGACATATAAGGCTTGAGGCTGTGCGCAGTGCGTATCTACGAGATGCAATTTAAGCCAACGTGATTATCGCAAATTCCCGTTACTTAAAGACTTCACAAAACGCTGCTTTTTCGATTTGTCTTTTTTACTTGATATCACAACTTGCTGTATACCCGGTAAAACAATTATGGAGCTAGCAATCACAGAGGATGTTAACCAAGTTTATTACTTTTAATAGTAAATAAACTAATAACAGTTAAGACTAAAATATTTTTATTTAAGAGTAGATAAAGAAATAACAGATAGGACGCAACGCATTCTTATTTAGCAGCAATTAAACTAATTACAAATAAAATGCAAAGCGTTTTTATTTTGCAGTAGATAAACAAAAAACAGATAAGACGCAACGCATTTTTTATTTAGCAGCAATTAAACTTATTACAGATAAGATTCAAAACATCCTCATTAAGTAGTAAATAAACTAATTACAGATAAGATGCAACGCATTTTTGTTTAGCAGGAAATAAACTAATTACAGATAAGATGCAAAACATTTTTATTTAGCAGTAGATAAACAAATAGCAGACAAGACGAAACGCATTTTTTTGCAGTAAATAAAAAAAAAAAAAAGCTATTTTATTTTCTATTAGGATTCACATTTTAATTCGATGTTGAATCAGAACCCATATCTGGAAAAACTATTAAAAAGGGACCCTCCCCGAAATGAAAATAATAATAATCATCATGAAGGTGACAATTATACCAATTGTGATTGGTGCTTTTGGGACGGTAACTAAAGGATTATTAAAGGGCCTGGAGGACTTGGAAACTGGCGGCCGAGTGGAGACCATCTAAACAACACCATTATCGAGAACGGCCAGAATACTGAGAAGAGTTCTGGAGACTTGAGAAGACTTGCTGTCACTCATACTGCAGTGAAAGACGATCAGCTAACGCTGATATGTAAAACTCTAAAGGAGATTTGGCGGACAGGTAGAGACTATCCAAACGACAGCAATGCTGAGAACGGCCAGAATCCTGAGACGAGTCCTGGTGACTTGAGTAGACTTGCTGTCACTTAAACTCCAGTAAAAAACCATCCGATAACGCTAGTGTGAAAAACTCAAATGAGTAATGATAATAATAATAATCATTCGAACACCCTGTTTATTTGTCTTTTCCAATGTGAACTGTTCCAGAAATTGGTGATCATTCCACATTGAATAAAAATATGATAATGAAACCGCTTACAAAATTTTAAATAATTGTTTCGTAATTTTCTTTTTTTGAAAACAATTGTCACGTGATATCCCACGGAGACGATAGAAATAAGATTAATACTATCCTCCCGTTGGAATGAACAGTGGCAACCCGTCAAAAAAGTGACCGTTAAGAAAGTATGTAGGTCACAGAGGGGATATCAAAAGATGTTAGTACTTAGTAACCTCAGGTCGCCGGACACCTGGGAGAAGGAGGAAGAAGCCAAATGATTGGCTGGGGCCCTAAAACGGAAGTGGTACCTTCTCCCCGTCGGCGAAAAAAAAAAAACGAGAAGAAAAATTAGTTATTGGAAGGGGCTCGTGGCGGACAGACCCATAGCCATTTACTCCGGGTGAAGAAGACAAAAACATATCTTGGTCACGAGGGACCCAAGTTCTTCAAGCCAGTATTAAAAATAGCATAAAGTCTATTAGCCCGTGAAAGAAGAAAGATTCTCCTGTGGAACCCCGTCGAAAAATAAGATAAGTAACTTTGGGGCTATTTCTCCTTTATACCCAAATTTTATATACCACTCTCTCTCTCACTCTCAATTTGAAGAAACAAAAGAACAGAAAAGAAGAAAGACATTTATGTCCACGGACTGTTCAATTCATGATACATATTTGACACTTTGAAAGTGTATCGCTTTGTACAGTAAAGGATTCATGTATTTTTATGTTACCACGTGGTCTAAGTTGTTCTTTGCAGTTCTGCTACGAATTTGTTGAGTCACATTTCCATTTCAGCTTCTATTCGCCTTATGTTATCTTGCTTAAAATTGTCCTATTAATTCCTTAAAAATATCACACGGGAAACCGGAGTTGCCGACTACTACAATATGATATTATTGGGCACCTCTGGTGGTGTAATGGTTAGCAAGCTAGACTAGTAAACCTACACGAGTGAGTTCAAGTCTTATTGGGTGCCCCATTCACTTGGCCTTGTGCTACATTGAAGCAATGAGCTTCATAAATTTCTACAATATAATATTATTACGACTAAAACCTATAGGTCCATATCTTCTGTTGTCTAGGGGAAGAAGTTTAGTGGCCTTGGTGGGTGTGTGGATAGTGTGAAATTTGGAACCCCTTGCCAGCGGAGGTCAGTCTGGCCCTAAATTAATCCCTCACGTAATATGCCAGGTCTTATATGCCTGAGAGAAAAACTCTGAACGAGGACTTATTCTATAGGGGATCAAGTGCCAACCTGCTCCGTCTTCACACGTGCGAAAATAAAACCCCGTTCTGGGATAAAAGTAAACCTTTCGCGTCACACAATGCTGAGAATCGGAGGGTTTAATTACTGAAAAAATAAACAAACAAAAAATAAAACAAATAAAACAAACAAAACCTAACCAAATTTTTTCCCCAAGTAAAGTTGAACTGGCGCACAAGAAGAAGAAAAAGAGATTCGTTATCTTCTAAAGAAAATACATTTATAACAGAAGATAAATTCACCACCACCACTACCATCAGCAGCAGTGTTGTATAGCCATGACCACTATACAAATACATATGCATGCGGAAACATAAGAACGCAATGAAGACGAGCGGACACAGGTCTTTAGAAAAATATACCTCTCACTTTATTGAAATGGTTGTGTGTGAGAGGGAAGTGGAGACCGAACATATTGACCCCAACTCTTATGGCCATAACAGCGTTTTATTCCCGTTTTCCTGGTCTGCTCAACTATAGGTAAATAGTAGGGCAGGCTGGGTTAAAAATTGACTTTGTGTCATATCCTGCCCGAGCGGAGGGGTTGGTAAATATATATATTTATGGCATGGTTAAAACGGAACCAAGCCTTACTGTTAATCAACTTTTCTTGTTTTTTTCTCTTACATACATCTTGTCCAGTCGGCTGGGAGTTGCAGAATACATCGACTGATTCTTTGCAGAGGGTAAGACCCCATCAACGAGTGTTCTGGATATGACACTAAACAATATGATGGTGAGGTTCCAGTTATATTTGGAGCTTTGGAGAACGCGAATAAACCCTTTATTACTATCGCTCCAGGTGTCCTTTGGCTTGGAGTGGTAGCTCCTGACAGGGTCCTATAATGGGTCAAATAAAACTAAACTGCGCACTTATGCTAAACTGAGTTGTTTGAAAAAGAACTGTGTTTTGATATTGAAACGGTGTACTTATGCTAAGCTGAATTGTTCAAAACAGAAATGTTTAAATGTACATTAATGGATTTGGCATTAAATAACCTACAATGGTTGATATGCCATAAAACCAAATCAAACCAAACTTACACACGTCATTGGATTTTCTATTAATCGAAAATTGTTTAACGAAAACCACGAGTCTGCAATGCTGAAAGCAGACAGTCCCAATAGTAGTTGATGCGAAAACTGTTTCAGAATTTTAGTAAGTACTAATATAATTAATCAATAGGAACGCCTCTGAGGTCACATCGCTTGACCTCTCAAGCAAAAAAGGGTTAAATTCATACGTCGCTAATCCACCCCATCTCTCAGCAGCTGTCATGTCTCAAAATGCTCGTTGAAGCGAGTGAAAGCGTTCGTCTTTCAGAGAAGTTTAGTTGTCACTTAGAGACCACACAATATGGCGATGCCTAATGCAGTGGCAAAAAGGTTTGAAAAGCGAGCAATAAAAGAAATAATCGATTGAAATGGACACCACCAGCTGTCAAACAAGTGAGCTTGAGACATATAAGGCTTGAGGCTGTGCGCAGTGCGTATCTACGAGATGCAATTTAAACCAGCGTGATTATCGCAAATTCCCGTCACTTAAAGACTTCACATAACGCTGCTTTTTCGATTTTTCTTTTTTACTTAATATCACAACTTGCTGTATACCTGGTAAAACAATTATGGAGCTAGCAATCACAGAGGATGTTAACCAAGTTTATTACTTTTAATAGTAAATAAACTAATAACAGTTAAGACTGAAATATTTTTATTTAACCGTTGATAGACAAATAACAGATAAGATGCAATGCATTCTTATTTAGCAGTAAATAAACAAATAACAGATAAGACGCAAGGCTTTTTTATTTAGCAGTAATTAAACTAATTACAAATAAAATGCAAAGCGTTTTTATTTAGTAGTAGATGTACAAAAAACAGATAAGATGCAACTCATTTTTATTTAGCAGTAAATAAACTAATTACAGATAAGATGCAAAACATTTTTGTTTAGCAGTAAATAAACAAATAACAGATAAGACGCAACGCAATTTTATTTAGCAGCAATTAAACTAATTACAAATAAGATGAAAAGCATTTTTATTTAGCTGTAGATAAACTAATAACAAACAAGACAAACGCATTTTTTTAGTAGTAAATAAACAAATAACAGATGAGACAGAACGCATATTAATCAAATATCTGAATATTTTACCCTCGTAAGATATTCCTGGACAAAAGCAGATTAAAATATTAAAAATGGTGGTATTTTTTAAACCATACTGGTGAAAATATGGAATTCATTTTTAAAAAGATTGGAAATAATACTTAGTTGTTTTTCCTTGAGATTTTATAACAGGAATAGATTTCATTAATTTAAAGCAACATTTTATATCGAAGAGGTTCCAAAATTCCCGAATAACAGTTAAAGTATATTCTTTGGTTGATAGAGCCTTTGCCATGGATCATTTTTAAAGAATTTCCATCATAAATTTTCGAATTGATTTAGATCCAGATCTTTGTGATAACATACATTAACGTCTTGAAAAATGACTTCATCAGTACTAAATACATTTTCTGTTGATAAAAAAATATACAGGATTTTTAAAAGACAAATGTGTTTTGATTATCGAGATAATAATTACTATCTCCCTAGAATTAAAAAAAAGAAATCAACCCGATATCATGAACTGGGACATTTTTATATGTCACTTGAACGGCACTAGACAAAAGTTTACACATGGATAGATTGGGAAAAACAAACAGCTTTCATCACGTATGGTTTGGTTTGTTGGTATATTAACCTTTGTTGGTTATTTAAGGCCAAATCCATTTTTATGTAAATAATCAGTTCTATTTAAAACAATTCAGTTTAGCGTAAGTACACAGTTTAGTTGTCAAAAACATTTCCATTTCATATTATTCAAGCAGTCATATGTCACAATTCAGTTAACTGTAAATACAGTTTTAATGTCGGAAAGCAGTTCTATTTCAAATAATTCAGTTAAGCATAAGCACGCAGTTTAAATGTAAGTACGGTTTAATTGTCAAAAACATTTCTATTTCAAGCTATTCAGTTTACTCAAACAATTCATTTTAGCATAAGTATGCAGTTAGTACTATTCAACCCATAGATAGGACCCTATCGGGTGCTACCACTTCGGGCCAGAGTGGACCTGGGAGTGATGGCAATGGAGGGGTACTCCACATTCCCCAAAGCTCCAGCATTGCTGGAACCTCACCATCAGACTGTTTAGTGTCATATACAGGACACTCTTTGGGGGGGGTCTTACCCCTCTGCAGAGTTGCAGTCGGTGTATTCTACAGCCCCAGCTGACTGGGCAAGCTTTCGTCACACACGAAATTGTCTCTAAAATGTTTTACAGTCCTTTCAATTTTTTTATTCACAGTTGTTTTGTGGGAATCATGTCCCCTTTCATTTAGGTATCCCCAAACTGTTGTTGACGTGTGTATAAAGCTGTCTTTTAACTGTTTTAACCAATTTGCATATCAAGGTTCCCACAGGTAATTGTTTTAGGAATGCAAATTATAAGACCATTCCATTTTTCATTTAATTATGGATTTATTCCATTTTCCCACAAATTGGCTTAAAAATTATTCCATTGATTTTTGCAAAAAAATTCCGTTAATTTAAGTAATTCAATCTAGTTAGTTTAATGTATTTTTTACGAAGACTAAATGTTCAGCTATTAAAAGAAAAATGTCTTGCATCTTATTTCTTATTAGTTTATTTACGGCTAAATAAAAAAAAAATTCTGGTAATTCAAATAATTCAATCTAGTTCGTTTAAGGTATTTTTTTACGAAGACTGAAGGTTCAGCGATTAAAAGAAAAATGTCTTGCACCTAATTTCTTAATAGTTTATTTACGGCTAAATAAAACATATTCAGTTAATTCAAATAATTCAACCTAGTTCGTTTCAGGTATTTTTATGAAGACTGAATGTTCATCTATTAAAAGAAAAATGTTTTGCATCTTATGTTTTAATAGTTTATTTACGGCTAAATAAAAAAGCTATATGAACAACCTGTGACTGTGATAATTCAATAACCTTTTATCAGAGAAAGTAAATGACAAGTAGTGGAACTTAAAACTTTTCTGGTGCCATGAGTCGTCGGCTACTACTTGATGTTTTTCTTTTTTGACTAAAACTTGGATTTTTTTAAATCACTTTTGTATTGATTCTTTTGTTCTGTTGTCATTACATCCATATTCGGACTGGGGCAGTGGCCTAAAGAGTAGAGTGTTCGTCAACAGTCCGGGAGAACAAGATTCTATCCTAGGTCGAGTCATATCAAAGACTCAAAAATGGCACTTGATGCCGCCTTGCTCACCAATCTGCACAATAAGGTGTGGATCGAGGGTAAAGTGGAGCAATCCAGGGAAAGAAGTAGTGCTCCCCACTTCACCTCGGTGTAGTAGCTATTGAAAAGGGAGCATTCGTGTCACCCTCGACTAAGATCACCAGGTTCACTCTGACAAAATGAGATTAGCTGTTAGGTTTCAAACTGTGTTGCCAGCCCAGTCGGCTGAGGTTGTAAAATACACCGACTGCATCTCTGCAGAGGAATAAGACTCTCCCCGCCCAACAAATGTCCTGTAATGACTGACCCAATCATCCTGGGTTGTAGAGTACACCAGCTGCATCTCTGCAGAGGTGTAAGCCCCCCACCCCCACAAGTATCCTGATATGACTGGCTATGTCTGTTAGAGTTCAATACACCAGCAGCATTCCTGCAGAGGGATTAGACTCCTCCCCAGAGAGTGTCCTGGATATGGCTGGACCGGTCGGCTGGCGCTGTAGAATACACCAACTGCATCTCTGCATAGGAGCAAGAATTCCCTCAATGAGTGTCTCGAATATGACGTTAAGCCATCTTTTGTCGAAGAGATTAGAGGAATGTGGAGTGCACCTTTATTGCCTGGGCTCTCAGCTCCAATCTCACTCGGAGTAGTAGCACCTGAGAGGGTCCTATCTATGGGTCGAATCGAACTTTTTGACAAACTGTGTGTAAACCGATGACCTACGGCAAACCGAATTAGTAGATATAGAACTAATTGACCATTTAAATGTGTATTAGCAAATGACTGATAGTTAATTGAATTGGTAGTAAGTAAAAGTTAGCGACCATAGTCGAGGGTGACCCGAAGGCTCCCTTTTCGATAGCTACTACACCAAGGTGTAGGGGAGGGCGCTACTCCATTCCCTGGATTGCTCCACTTTACCCTTGAACCGCACCTTATAATGCTGAGTGTTAAGCAAGGTGGTATCAAGTTCCATTTTTAAAGTCTTTGGTATGACTAGACCTGGGATTGAACCCAGGTCTCCCGGGCCATTGGCGAACACTCTAACCGCTGGGCCAATGTCCCGGTAAAATTGGTAGTAATACATAGTAATATTTAACTGTGTGCCAAAAAATGAGTAATGTTGAATTGAATAGTTGGTGTTGAATTACAATAATTGAAAACGGCTTCGAGCTGACTAAGAAAACAAGCAGAAGGTACCCCGCAAAAAACAATTACCGACGCCCACGACACCAATGATATCGCGATACTGGCAAATACACCCAATCAAGCCTAGACACTACTGCATAGTTTGGAACGAGCCGCCACAGGCATTGGCCTCCATGTCAATGCACACAAAACTGAATATATATGCTTTAATCAAACAGGCGACATTTCCACACTAGAGGGAACCTCTCTGAAACTGGTAGACAAATCCACCTACCTCGGAAGCAGTGTGCCTTCAACCGAAAAAGACATAGACACGCGGCTAACGAAGGCATGGATAGCTATCGATAAGCTATCGATCATATGGAAATCAGACCTTACCGATAAAATGAAACGCAGTTTCTTCCTGGCAGCGGTCGTGTCGATACTGCTGTATGGATGTACCACTTGGATGCTAACTAAACGGCTGATGAAGAAGCTAGACGGCAATTACATAAGAATGTTGCGAGATATATTGAACAAGTCCTGGCGGCAACACCCAAAAAGGCAGCACCTATACGGCCACCTGCCTCCCATCTCGAAAACTATCCAAGTTAGACGAACTAGACATGAAAGACACTGCTGGAGAAGCTGGGACGAGCTCATAAGTGATGTACTCCTATGGACCCCCACATATGGTCGAGCAAAAGCAGGACGACCAGCTCGAACATACATACAGCAGCTATGTGAGGATACGGGATGTAGCTCTGAAGACCTACCAGAGGCGATGAACGATAGGGAGAAGTGGCGAGAGAGGGTCAGGGATATCCATGCTGGCGGCACGAAGTGATGATGATGATGAAACTGTATAACTCTAAGCCTAAATTGTATTTTTAGTGTTAGATATTAATATTTGGAACAATTTAACTGTGCGCTAACAATAGTGAAACTCTTGTGCAAAGAAATTTGCGCTGACTCATTTAAAAATAAGATTACCTATAAACTGTCGACTTATAAATCAAATGTGCAACCATTTAACTAACTGCAATGAAATGAGCTCTGGCTCGTTTAAGATGCTAGCTACAAACTTTGCGTTCCCAAATTATATTTCTATGAAGACGATTTGGTATTAAATAACCTACAGTGGTTGATGTGCCATAAAACCCAACCAAACCAGATCATATGTATTTAATGTAGATGAATAAAAAGGATTTGGCATTAAATAACCTACAATGGTTGATATGTCAAAACCCAACCAAACCAAATCATATATATTTAATGTATATCTATAAAAAGGATTTGGTATTAAATAACCTAAAATGGTTGGTATACCATAAAACCTAACGAAAGCAAATCATATATATTCAATGTATATGTATAAAGAGGATTTAGCATTGAATAACCTACAATGATTTATATGCCATAACACCTAACCAAAGCAAATCATATATTTCTAATATATATATATATATATATATATATATATATATAAGGGGTTTGGTATTAAATAACCTTCAGTGGTTGATATGCCATTAAACCAAACCAAAATCAAACTATGGGCCAAATAAATCAATTAAAAAAAGGTGGACTAATGGGTATTGTCTTTGGAAAATGACTCCAGGAACTATGCTTAAATTCTACACGAGGCTCTCAGAAGACGGGTGAGGACTTCATATGTTAATTTGTTTTTGAAATGAACTCTTGCCTCTTCCGTTAAGGTGTGATTGTCAGTACCGAAGTAAAAGCCAGAAAAGGAAAACAACGTATTTATTTGTTTGTTAGTTTTTTTTTTGTTTTGTTCTGAGCTATGTGAGGACATGGCATGGTTTTCGTTGAACACTTCTGACTACAAATAAATTTAAGATTCTCTGTCCACCCACTCCTCACCAAGGTCCAAACCTTACTCTCTGACTTCCGCTGACTGCTTGACTTTTCCTTTCCCCTTCTTATAATCGCGAATCATACATAGTGCGGAAGCAAAATTAGGAATATTCTTGTATTCGTATAAACGATTATATTATGAAATAAGATTAATTTTAATTAAGAAATACCCAACAAAATAAGATAGACAAAAAACAATAAATTTACTCAATATGGCCACCATTTTATCAATTATTTTATCAACACACCTTCGAAACGACTTGCAAGCCTTCAAAATAAATTCTTCACACATTTTATTCCATTCCTCTGAGCTGCAGTCTTAAGCGAACCAATATTAGGAATGGAAGTTGCATTTGTTTTGTTTTCTAAAACGCCCGATATTTCGTAATAAAAGGGTTTAAATCTTGTTCACTTGCTGTCCTCACCGTTTTCTCCTGGACTTTCAGTTCATTAGCGTGCTTTTTTATCAACGTTGTGGAGTCCCCCTAAATCACCACTTCAAGTTATTCAGTTTAGTCAAACAGTTCTAATTTAAACAATTCAGTTTAGCATAAGTACGCAGTTTAGTTCTATTTAACCCATAGATAGGACCCTATCAAGTGCTACCACTCCGAGCCAGAGTGGACCAAGGAGCGATGGTAATAAAGGGGTGCTCTGCATTCCCCAAACCTCCAACATTACTGAAACCTCAAAATGAGATTGTTTAGTGTCATATCTAGGACACTCGTTTGTGGGGTGGTTCTTAGCCCTCTG
>OY757933.1:13508009-13566665 GCA_963585895.1 Sepioteuthis lessoniana
GCGTTATATAATAATTCAACGCCAACACGATCGCCCACTTGATCTTTGAAATCGAATGTTTAATCGTCATCAAGCGGAAATAACTGCCATGCAGTTCACAGGTCACCCTCTTCCGGTGCATCAGTCTATGAGTGTACCATGGGAAATTTTTTAGCTCGTCCCATTTCATCAGCCAATTTCCGCCCACGTGATGTCCTCTCATAACTGCCATTAGAATGTGTCATCTCTTTCCGGTGCATCACCTTGGAATGGCATTTTTGGCCGGGTCAAAAGGTCAAAATACAACATAGCAAGGAGTACTCTCTCGAAAGCAATGACAGCATTTGAAAATGAAGGAAAAATCTCCACACTGAAGCAAAACTCTGGAAGAAAACGAAAGCTGTCTTACTGGGACCGTCGGATTCTTACACGAGTTGTTTGGAAGGATCACAAGAATACATCTCTGAAAATTGCAACAGAGGTTAATGACCATCTCGAGAATCCAGCTTTCTGAAAAACCGTAAGAAGGGACCAGCACAAAGCCGGATTTCATAGGAGAGCTGCAACCAGAAAATTATTAATAAATAAATTTGTTTGAAATCACAATAATGAAAATAATAAATTATTAGAAATTAAACCCACGCTAGGGGAATCGAAGCAAGGCTTAAAAGAAACAAAAAGAGGAGGTTAAATTGTCCAGACTCCGGATAGGTCATACTAGGAAAACACACTCTTATTTACTCGAAGGAAAACAGCATCCCATGTGTTATGCATGTCAGACCAAATACACCGTAAAGCACATTTACAGCGAATGTACCGACCTAACCCATAAAAGAAAAACCTTCTATAGTACAAACAATATGAAGAAACTGTTCCAAAATACTGAAATAAATAATGTGATACCATTTCTAAAAACAGTGAACTTATGCACAAAAATCTAAAGAAATTTACAATCAGACCAAATTACTTCTATAAACGCTTTCTTTACTAGATATATTCTAACAAACTGATCCCTTACCCAATTTGTTTCACAGGGGTTTTTATATGATCATGATTCGTTACAAATAAACTCTTATTCAAAAAACAAATCACCAACCAATTATCTAAAGTTTATCATTAATTCCTAAGACCTCTCCTTTGAATTTCTTTTCAGACTTATTTTCCTTAACTTGATTCGGCATTAAATGATCGATGAGGTTGATATGCCGTAAAACAAAACAAGCAAAATGACCGGGTGTTTCAATTATTTTGTCCAACTCTTGGATTTTGGTATTTGGTGTACTTGTGAGTACAGGAGTGTGAATAGACATCTGCGTGTATTTGAGGATTTGTACGTAAGCATCTATGTACAACTGTGTTTCTGTTTGTTTAATTGTATCCGTGTGAACCCTTTGCACAAGTTCTTGTGTATATGAACGTTTTTGTGTATTCATACATGTATGTGTTTGGTTTGGTTTCTTTGTTTAATGGCATATCAACCTTTGTAGGTTATTTAATGCCAAAGCCATTCTCCTAGAAGAACAGTTGTGGTACTATCTAAACCATAGCTTGAACGATAAGGGGGTTCATACCTTTCATACCTTATGGAGCTGCCCGTGGTGTAATGGTTATCGAATGGAGGTGCCCGTGGTGTAATGGTTATCGTCACAGGATATGAACACGGCGATACGAGTTCAATTCCTGGATAACACTGATTGCATTTCACGTAGCACTAATACCCTTGGGAAAGGTATGAATCCAATTATTCTCCCTCCAGCTATGGATAAATAGTAGGGCAGACTAGGTTCTTCAGCCTTGGCGAGGCAACTAGTCTAGGAGAAGGAAAACTTTGAATTCAAACCTGTTAAACTCCGCTTAAAAAAATGACCTTGTGTCATATCCTGCCCGAGCGGAGGGGTTGGGTAAATAGGATACCTTTCCCAAGGGTATTTGCCCGAAAGTGAACGTAATAGCGCAACTGGAGTACGAACTCGCTTACAACGATTCGGCAGTATATCACTTTAACCATTACATCACGAGCCCCCATTTGTATATCTGTACGCTTGTCTATGCTGTGAAATCGAATAATAGTCGTTGCGGGTTTCTGTTTATCAATTTGTATGTTTTTCCGTCTAATCTTAACGTGTGTCCACTTTTAGTGTGAATCCACGAGTATACGTGTAGTAATTTACGAAGCTCTTTTTTCGAAGTAGCACATGGCGGAATGAATAGAGCATCCAGTTGTATATTGACCTTCGACCCTGTCAAACATGCCATTCCAAAGACGGCGGAAGTGACACATTCCGATGGCCAGTTATGGGAAGAAATTGCGTAGGTGGGCTTGGCTGACAATATGGGACAAGGTAAAATCCCGCGGGACAGTCACAGACTTATGCACCGGAAAGAGTGACCTGTGAACTGCATGGCAGTTATTTCCGCTTAATGACGATCAAACATGCCATTCCAAAGACGGCGGAAGTGACACATTCCGATGGCCAGTTATGGCGAGATATTGAACTATTATATAACTCGGTGAAGACAGGAAGTCAGTTAGTTTTGGAGACCAGAAGTTGGAGTAAAGGTGTGGTAGAGAAAGCCATCACTCAGCAGAAAGCTGGGCTCCCGTGCCTCCGGTTGAGCAACCCTGGAGAACGAGAAAGACACAACGCTGATGGCCATAAGAGTTGGGGTCAATATATTGCTGTTCTGTTCGGTCTCCAACTCCCTCGCACACACAACCTTTCAAATAAAGTGAGTGGTATATTTTTCTAAAAGACTGTGTCGCTCGTCGTCTTTCTTGTGCCGTCGTTATGATTCTGCATGTATACGAGTATACAACAATCTTTTAAGACTAAAGTGAGCATCTTTTAAGACTTGAACTCACTCGTGTAGCTTTGCTAGTCTAGCTTGCTAACCATTGCATCACCAGAGGTGTCCACAGGTGTATGCGAGTAACTATAGATATTCAACTGTATAGTTACATTTTCTGTGTGCTGTAGATGGGTACTTTTGTGTCTGTTTGCCTACATTGTGTGTGTACGTCTGTGTTCCTGTGTGGATGCAGGTGCGTGTACACCTCTTTGTATGTCGTTCATGAGTACTTGTGTGCGTTTAAACTTCTGTGTTGTGCATTTGTGTGTGTGTGTGTGTGTGTGTGTGTATGTAAATTTCTTTATGTGTTTTTGTGTTTCCATATGTATGTTATTGTGTATAATTTTTAACAGGTGTACTTGGGTGTATGTGTAGGCATGTGTATGCGTACTTAGGCTTTTACTTGTGTTTCTATAAAATTATCAGAGTGTACTATCCACATGTCAGGGAACAAGGCAGAATGTTTTTGAATATCTTCTATCGATTAATTTAAAAATTCGTAAAGAAAACCCTAACAGTAGTTTAAAAGAAAAAGCCTAGAACGCCTAATGCTACCACAGCCCCTCCCCAAGAGAATGGGAAAAAGGAAAAGAAAAAAAAAATAAAGCTCTATAATTCCTGAAGCCTGCTAGGTCCCAACTGCAGAAAAAAAAAAATGAAAAACCCAGGAAAAGTCCCAATACAGCAAAAAAAAAAAAAAAAAGTATAAGTCAGTACTAGTGAAAGTCATACAAAAGTACCTTAATGTTGGACTTTAACTAAGTTAAAACTTAAAACAAATTTACCCCCCCTTTCTTTTTTTTATGTACACATGGGAAGCAGCATGATGTGCGTAAAGGTATTTGAATAAACCCATGGACGACCAAACTCAATACCTAAACAGGTCCTAGACGTGAGTTTGACGACTTTACGCTCAGGATCGCCAGTTCGATCGGGGAACTACTGCTGCTCCTCTATAAGAGTGGCTTCTATAGAAGAGAATAAAACAGCCATCGAAAGATAACCATGACCCACACTCGAACCACTTACACAAACCGCATCGCTCTTCGCGCGGGTAAAAAAGGGGCGCGTCCTGCTGAGGTTGGAGCCCTGGACTCGGTGTTCGAAAAATCAGCTACAGAGCTCAAACAATCAAAACTACTAAAATGCAAGTAAACACTACAAATAGCCACATTTAACGTAAGAACCTTAAATAGAATAGGACAACTCCCAGAGCTAATCGCATCGGCCGAAGAACATAAGATAGACATAATATGCATACAAGAACACAGATACACGCACACAGAAGATATCAAATATCACGAAACTGGCAATGGCTGGTCGCTCGCCACTGTATCCGCATGGAAAAACTCTGTCAACGCCGCAGTAGGAGGGGTAGGATTGCTTATAGGACCTAGAGCACTAAAAACGCTTAATAGCGTTGAGAAAATACAACCTAGAATGATGGCAGCTACATTTAACGGAAACCCCAGAGCAACAATCGTCTCATGCTACAGCCCCACCAATGTTAGTGAAGAAAATGAAATAGTCACCTTCTACGATGAGTTATCCTCATTAGTGCGTAGCATCCCGAAACACAACATGTTAGTCATTGGCGGAGACATGAATGCACAAATCGGGAAAAACCGAAACAACAAATACAGCCTCCACAACACGTCAAATAGAAATGGGCAACATCTAACAGATTTCATGATAGAAAATAGATTAGCATGCCTCAATACAAACTACAAAAAAAGAGAGGGCAAACTATGGACATACACGTACGCAAACAATACTAAAGCTCAGATAGACTACGTCCTTATGAACAAGAAATGGAAGAATAGTGCATTGAACTGCGAGGCATACTCCTCTTTTGAGGGTGTGTCCACCGATCACCGAATAGTCACGGCGAAAATACGGTTAAGCCTACAAAAAAACGCAAAACGAACAGCGACCACCAAACACTATGACTGGGCCCTATTAAACAACAAAGATGTAAGAGATAAATACGTATTAGAATTAAGAAACAGATTCGAAACACTACAAGAAAAGACGGAAAAAAGTACACCAAACGACGAATACGAAAATTTCGTCAATGCACACCTCGAGGCAGCAGCAAAATACATTCCAACAAAAATTAAAACTAAATATAGAGTCCCATGGGAAACTTTAGCGGTGAGAGAAAAACGTGCACTAGTGAAAACAGCCTCCAAAAACTATCGAAAAAACCCAACAAACACAAATGCCTTAAAACTAAAAACGGCACAATATCAATTAGCAGGCATATATATAAAGGAACAGACAGAATACATTCAAAATCAGATAGATAAGATTAGAGACTCGGTGGAAGATAGACAATCAAGAATAGCCTGGCAAACAATAAACGAAGTGAGCAGAAGAAAGAAACTTAAAGCAACAAACCAACAAGAAAGAATAAAACTGTGGAAACAGCACTTCGAAAACTTACTTGGAAACCCACCAAAAATAAAAGCATGAACCAATCACCAGAATAATTAGCAAACAATTAGACATTAAACTTGGACCGTTCACACAAGAAGAACTCGACTCAGTTCTCAGAAAAATCAAAAATAGGAAAGCTGCAGGGCTGGACGAAATTCCCCCGGAAGTATGGAAGACCAGACAATTCGACGACATACTGCTCCGACACTGCAACGCAGTATACAATCAAAATCCGATAGATAGATGGATGAAGGGATGCATACTCCCCTTCCCTAAAAAGGGGGACCTAGGATTAGCCAAAAACTACCGAGGCATAACACTTACATCCATAGCTGCCAAAATCTACAATGCCCTACTACGAAACCGAATAGAACCCAAAATCGACAAGATACTTAGAAAAAACGAAAATGGCTTCCGAAGAAATAGATCCACGACCTCACAAATATTAACCATCCGCAGAATCCTTGAAGGTGTACGGGCAAAGAACCTACAAGCAACATTAATATTTGTCGACTTTACCAAGGCTTTCGACTCCATTCACAGAGGAAAAATGGAACAAACCCTACTAGCGTACGGCATACCTAAAGAAACCGTAGCGGCAATAACGATTCTCTATAGAAACACTAAAGTAAAAGTACGATCACCGGATGGAGACACAGAATACTTCGACATTGTAGCAGGAGTACTACAAGGGGACACGCTGGCTCCGTACCTCTTTATCATTTGTCTAGACTACGTACTTAGAACATCGATTGACAAAATCAAAGAGAATGGCTTCGAACTGACGAAGAAAAGAAGCAGAAGATACCCCGCAACAACAATTACCGACGCCGACTACGCCGATGACATAGCGATACTGGCAAATACACCTGACCAAGCCGAAACACTTCTGCATCGTTTGGAACGAGCAGCAGCAAGCATAGGCCTCCATGTTAATGCACACAAAACGGAATATATGTGCTATAACCAAACGGGGGACATCACCACTCTAGAAGGAACCCCTCTTAAACTAGTAGACAAATTCACGTACCTAGGAAGCAGCGTCGAATCAACCGAAAAGGACATCGAAACGAGGTTAACGAAAGCATGGACAGCTATCAATAGGCTATCGACTATATGGAAATCAGACCTAACCGATAAAATGAAACGCAGTTTCTTCTAGGCTGCGGTCACATCGATACTGCTATATGGATGCACTACATGGACGCTAACAAAACGGCTGGAGAAGAAACTAGATGGCAATTACACAAGAATGCTGCGTGCAATCCTGAACAAGTCCTGGCAGCAACACCCCACAAGACACCAACTGTATGGCCACCTGCCCCCTATCACGAAAACTATTCAAGTTAGACGAACCAGACATGCAGGACATTGCTGGAGAAGCAGGGATGAACTCATAAGAGATGTACTCTTATGGATCCCCACACATGGCCGCGCAAAAGCAGGACGACCAGCACGAACGTACATTCAGCAGCTATGTGAGGATACAGGTTGTTGTCCTGAAGACCTACCTAGGGCGATGAACGATAGGGAGGAGTGGCGAGAGAGGGTCAGGGATATCCGTGCTGCCAGCACGATATGATGATGATGATGATGATGACTACATATATGTGGTGCCTTCAATAAGTTTCCAGACTCTTTTTGTACAGGCATTTAAAATTCTCGTACTCGTGAAAATTCAGTGTGTTATTGCTAAACATCATTGATTTTGGAGGTGCCCGTGGTGTAGTCGTTATCGTCGTAGGAAATGGACACGGCGACACGAGTTCAAATCCTGGACGAGATTGATTGCATTTCATATAGCACTAATACCCTTGGGAAAGGTATGAATCCAATTATTCTCCCTCCACGTATAGGTAAATAGTCGGACAGACTAGATTCTTCAGCCTTAATCTGGCAAATAGTCTAGAAGAAGGAAAACTCTGAATTCAAACTTGTTAAACTCTGCTTAAAAATTGACCTTGTGTCATATCCTGCCCGAGCAGAGGGGTTGGTAAATAGTATCATATGAGATGATTGACCAATTTTTATGATTTCAGGTTCAAACAATCAGCTACAGCAGGAATTGTAATATACCCAACTAAAGCCTGATTGTCACGCCTGGTGAATTTCAAAAATCCAATCTGGACGTGAGGACATTTTAGAAGAACGATACGCAATAAAATTCTGTTTTAAACTTGGAAAAAATGATGCCACAGAACCGTATGGAATGCTTCAGACTGTTTTTGGACCATCTTGCATCAGTTTTTGAGTGGCACAAGAGATTCAAGGAAGGCAGGAGGTCTGTGAGGGATGATGAGATGTGTGGGAGGAGTAAGGAAATTAGAACACCAGAGTTGATTGGCCAAAGGGTTAGGGTTAAAGTTAGGGTTACTATGTTGAGGTTTTAAGGGAGTTCAAGAAGAGATCCCGTCGGAAGAGGCCAGCACTCTTCAAATCGGGTCAGTGGCATTTCCACAAGGACAATACACCAGTCCACAACTCCATCCTTGTCACAGGCTATTTGACCAAGATGGGCATCAAGATAATTCCTCCCCTCCCGATGGTCCTGACGTTGCTCCCTGTGACTTTTGGTTATTCCCTAAGCTCAGAGGTTGTCGTTATGAGACAATTGAGGAGACGAAAGCGGCTGCGACGAAGGTTATTGACACGCTCACACAAGGGGACTTCCATGGGGCCTTCCAGAAGTTGTTGGAACGGTACAACAAGTGCATTGCAGCCAGAGAAGATTACTTCGAAAGGGATAAGTGTTTCATGTGTGTACTATCAATAAAAGTGCCCATACGAAAAAAGTCTGGAAACTATTGTATGCACTGCGTATATACTTGTTTTGGGTTAAGCTTGAATGTGTTCTATATTTCTGTGCAGTAGCTTTTGAAATCGGACCCTTAGGTTCACCATCGACTAAGGCCACCAAATTTACTTACTTATTTGTGTGTGCATATCTATTAGTGTGCATACGCTTGTGTCTGTGTTTATGTAGGTGTGGTGTGTATATATTCATATATATATACATATATATATGTATACCTAAGTGAATGGGTGCACGATACATAAGAAAGTGTGTGTTCTTGTGCGTGAGTATACTTCGCTGTGTTTTGTGCCTGTCCATTTGTTGGTTGGTTGGTTGGATTTTATGGCATATCAACCTTTGTAGGTTATTTATCGCCAAATCCATTTTTATGTAAATAATCAGTTCTATTTCAAACTATTCAGTTTATTAAAACAGTTATATATATATCAATTCAGTTTAGTGTAAGTACAGTTTCAATGTCAAAAACTATTCAATTTCAAACAATTCAGTTTAGCATAAGCACGCAGTTTAAATGTAAGTACGGTTTCAGTTTAACATAAGCACGCAGTATAAATCTAAGTACGATTTGATTGTCAAAAAACATTTCTATTTTAAGCCATTCAGTTTAATCAAACACTTCAGTTTAGCATAAGTATGCCGTTAGTTCTATTTAACCCATAGATAGGACCCGATTAGGTGCTACCACGCCGGGCCAGAGTGGATCTGGGAGCAATGGAAATGAAGGGGTGCTCCGTATTCCCCAAAGCCCCGCATTACTGGGTCCTCACCATCAGACTGTTTAGTGTCATATGCAGGACATTCTTTGGGGGGTGTCTTACCCCTCTACAGAGGTGCAGTCAGTGTATTCTACGGCCCCAGTCAACTGGGAAAGATGTCACTTTGTATGAATACACGTCTCTGTCTTTCGTGCATGTATACCTGTGTGAACACGTTTGATTCCGTGTGTGCGCTAGTGAATGTGTATTTTTTATGTATATATGTGTGCGTTTATATGTGCATGTGTGTATGTTTGTGTGTCTTTTTGTATATGTGTTTATAAGTATTTTTTGTGTGTATGTGTTTACACGTTCGTATTTGTGTGTGTGAGGCTGTGTTTTGGAGGGTGTTTTTGTATGTAATGTGTATGCGTTGGGTGTTTAAGTGTGTATGTTTGAGTGAGTTTGAGTCTGTGAGTGCATTTTATGTGTGTATGTGTTTGTGTGTGTATATGTGTATTTTTGAGTATGTGTATGTCTGTCTGTGTGTATGTGTTTGCATTTGTGCGTCTATATGTACACATTTGTATGTGTTATTAATTGTGTGTTTGTGTGTGTGTACATATGTGTGTGTATATGATGTATGATATGTGTGTGTATATATGTGTGTGTATATGATGTGTGTTTGTGCATATGTGTATATGATGTGTATGTGAGTGTGTTTGTGAGTCATGCATGTGTATGTGTTTTTGTGTGTATGTGTTTGTGTGTACTTCTATTAATTTGGGTGTGTATGTGTTTGTGGGTGTATGTTTTTGTTTTAGTGCGTGCGTTTTTGCGTGTATATATGTAGGTTTCTCTGTGTTTTGGTATGTGGTTTTGCGCGTGTGCGTTGTCCACATATACCAGCAAAACAGTTTCGCTATTCAGTGAATTTGTTCTATAAAACTTAATACCCTCAATTGGGAGTATCACAAAAAGAAGCTTTTCAACGGGTCGAAACAGCCTCTTTGCACTTGTTCCCCTCTAGTACTTTATCTACCATTACCTCTGAGCATTCTTTATATAAGAAGAGATATCCCGTACTTATAGAATATTATTTTCTTCATAATTTTTACTTAGAGTTGCTTTTTGGTTGAAAAAGTAACAAGGCAATCAGATGAAAAGAAAATAAACATTTAAAAAAAGATATTCAGAAAATACCTGGGAGAGATTACGGAAAAAACAAAACAAAAAAAAAAAAAAAAAAAAAAAGAATAAAACGATTTTTCTTCTTTTTATTTCTGTGATATTTTTAATTGAATAAAATCAAAAACGAAATCTAATAACTTGCATCTTTTTATTCTTCTTGTTGAAGAAAGCACAGAAATAACGAGGATAAATGCTAAACTGAAATTAGATATTTTTTGTTCATATTGTATTTCTAGACTTATACTCCACAGGGATAATTTCAGTTTATTAAATTCAAAAATATTTTCATGCGTCTATTCCCCCTGGCAAATGTGTATATATTTAATTTTTACACCTTATGATATTCTCTTTATTTTATATTTCATTATACTTTTGTTTATGGCTTAAGATGTAGATTATGATTTATCTACAGATTGAAAAGATGAAAACAATGGGCTGAGTCCGTAGGATGGTAATGCCGGTGAATCATATACTCTGAATTCGTGAAACAAAAATAAAAATTAAACAATGTATAAAATCATCATCATCATCATGTCGTGCCACTAATACGGATATCCCTGACCCTCTCTCACCACTTCTCCCTATCGTTCATCGCCTCCGGCAGGTCTTCAGGGCTACATCCCGTATCCTCACATAGCTGCTGTATGTACGTTCAAGCTGGTCGTCCTGCTTTTGCTTGGCCATATGCGGGGGTCCATAGGAGTACATCACTTATGAGCTCGTCCCTGCTTCTCCAGTAGTGTCCTCCGTGTCTGGTTTGTCTAACTTGGATAGTTTTCGTGATGGGAAGCTGGTGGCCTTATAGTTGTGCCTTGTTGGGTGTTGCCGCCAGGACTTGTTCAATATTGCTCACAACATTCTTGTGTAATTGCCGTCCAGCTTCTTCTCCAGCCGTTTAGTTAGCGTCCGAGTAGTGCATCCATACAGCAGTATCGATACGACAGCTGCCTGGAAGAAACTGCGTTTTATTTTATCGGTCAGGTCTGATTTCCATATGATCGAAAGCCTATCGATACCAGTCTATACGTTGTGTCTATTTTAAAAAAGCCGAACGGCCACCAGTTTTAGTCGAAACTCCATTAGGCACAGATAAGCTCCACAAAGAAAAAGAAAAGAAAAGAAAACTGAGAATAAAATCGCGTTACTCTAATTATTTATATATTCATTAATTTTTTGAGGTATCGTCCTTGTGGGTGGTTCATCTGATTCTTCGATCGTTACCCTTTGCATGGAGAGCTTAACTAATGCGATGAAGACTAAGGAGCTGGTTAGTTTCTCTCCAGTTCTGTCAAATTGTCAAATGCTCTCTTAAACTACTCTATCCATTGACCAACGGCTAGTCTCTCGAAATGCCACAACTCTAACCCCTGACTGCTAACTTGAACATATGTGACCGTGACTTACGGAAAAGAAAATCAACCCCCAGACTTCCTGGAACCAAAATACATATAAAAATGAAAACATTATCTAGTGATCTCTGATCGTACAAGAACCGAATTCTTTAGGTGATTACGGACTTCCAAAAAATCCTTCCATTCCTATCAAGAAATTCGGCAGATTTTAATGGACAATTAAATAGATATCTTTTAACTGTCCATTAAAATCTGCCGACCTAATGGATTTTCTTTGTTAAAATTTTGATACAACTACCCAATCACACTCACATATTTGCATTTGTTGTGGATGAGTGTATGAACGATTAAATAAAAAAATGATTTACAAATTTAATAGATTTTATTTCTTTAACTTGAGTGAAACGTTTGTTGAAAAACGGAATATGTAAAGTTTAGATCGGAACAGAGAATACTGAAGTGCCGTTTGACCACCGTGCAATATGCATAAATTTGGATTTGTTCGAGAGCAAAAAGTCTTCAGCATTAATGAAATGCACGCGGAACCTCTATGCCCGTGTGTTAACGTAACATCAAGAAAAGGTTACTGTAATCGCGACATCAACGGCTGAAAGTAACGTGTTTTAAAAATCACAGACTGCACTAAAAATGAAGATGAACGTACAACGTAATCCCTGCTTTTAATTGATCAGCATTCTCTGTTCCGATCTAAACTTTCCCTTCTGTATCTGACGTCTATTCGGTCGTTTTTCCTCGGTTTTATGCGTTACTGCACTGAAGCACTCCAGACAAACGTCGAATATAATTCTGTAGAAAGATGTCATTTGTTGATCAAGATTAACTCGTTGTGGCTAGACGTGAGAGTATATATATATATATATATATATATATACCAACTTTTCAAAGCAGGATCTGACACCAGGTCAATTTTTAAGCGGATTTTAACAGGTTTTCGATGGTATTGCGATTGAACGAACTCGAAAATGTCTTTCATAAGTTACGCTTGGTATAAACAAGGAAGCAATTCGTAGTACATAATTGACTGAACATTTTTTCTAAAACTTGCAAAATATTTTTGTTCATTTTTGTATAACTTTAGTAGAAATTCATGTGAATTTATTTCATATTTTCTTTTTATCAGATCATATGTAAATAAACATGTGAAAATTTGTCAGTGAGTTTGACTGATATTATTCAGGGTAGAAATGTGATGTTTGAAGAAAACAGTGACCATTTCCTATTCTATAAAATATAACCACTTAAGAAATAACACATACCTCCCAAGATCAAATATAATCATACATAGTGTTATCCAAGGCTCAAAAGCAATGTTCGAAAGGAATCATATTTACCAACCCCTCCGCTCGACAGGATATGACACAAGGTCGATTTTTAAGCGGAGTTTAACAGGTTTGAATTCAGAGTTTTTCTTCTCCTAGACTAGTTTCCTCACCAAGGCTGAAGAACGTAGTCTGTTCTAGTATTTACCCATAGCTGGAGGGAGAATAATTTGATTCATACCTTTCCCAAGGGTATTAGTGCTATGTGAAATGCAATCAGTTTCGTCCAGGATTTGAACTCGTGTTGCCGTGTACATTTCCTAAGACGATGACCATTACACCACGGGCACCTCCTATGTTTGAAAGGAATAATGACATTTTCTATTCTTCAGCAACTTAAGCTATAAAAAATAACATACTATCCAGAAACAAATTTTATCTTAGAAAGTGTTATCCAATGCTCAAAAGCAAAGCTTGAAGAGAATAATCCCCTCCTTTCATAACAAGTAATTAAGAAATAGCTCTAATTATCCAGGAACAAAAATGTGTTTTACATAGTGTTATACACTTAATAAAAGCAACATTTGAAGGGAATAATGGCCATTTTCTATCCTTTAACAACAAATAATTAGAAAATAGCTAATATTATTCCGGATCAAAATGTGTTTTACATTGTGTTATACAGTGAATAAAAGCAACATTTGAAGGGAATAATGGCCATTTTCTATCCTTTCACAACAAATAACTAGAAAATAGCTAATATTATCCCGGATCAAAATGTTTTTTACATAGTGTTATACAGTGAATAAATGCAACATTTGAAGGGAATAATGGCCATTTTATATAATTTCAAAACAAATAACTAGAAAATAGCTAATATTATCCAGGAACAAAATGTGTTTTACATAGTGTTATACTGGGCGTAAAAGTCACATTTATAGAGAATAATGGCTATTTTCTATCCTTTCACAACAAATAATTAAAAAATAGCTCATATTATCCAGGAACAAAATGTGTTTTACATAGTGTTATACACTGAATAAAAGCAAAATTTGAAGGGAATAATGGCCATTTTCTATCTTTTAACAACAAATAATTAAGAATAAACAACTTCATATAACAGAGAATAAACAAAATATATTTCTAAACTAGATATGTGTATTATACTGAACTATTTTTTTTGTTGAATATCTTCGTGTGTGTTTGTTTGTCTCGCAGTTTATTATTGTACCAAAATGTATCAATTCAGGTCTTACAGATCCACTAATGTTTATTGATCGCCTATATTGTACGGTGGGCGTATCCGTTTCTATGACAAACCTTTCACCATGATAAATATAAATATACAAACCCATTAAACTCTGTCCAAATGCTGAATCAATTTCCTTCAGTTTGCATTTTGCTAAGGGGTCTTTTATTCGTTCTATTCGGATGGAAAAGCTCTTACATTGATATTCACAGGTAATCAATAAAACAGGACATTTGGTAACTTTTAGTAAATCTTATTTAACTAAGAAATTTGGGGGTTTTTTTTCTGTGGTCATGAATGGGGTTGTGTTACTTTATCTATAGACTGGACAGAGATTATGTTGCTTTTCTACAGTTGGGAATGAGCTGGTGTTGTTTTTATAGAGTCTGGAAACAGATTATATTGCTTTATATACTGTCAGGAATGTGGTGGTATTTCTTTTATAGTCTAGAAAGAGATTATGTTGCCTTTCTATAGTTGGGAATGAGGTGGTATTTCTTTTATAGTCTGGAAAGAGATTATGTTGCTTTATCTCCAGTTGGGAATGAGGTGTTACTTTTTTATAGAGTCTAGAAAGAGATCATGTTACTTTATCTCCAGTCGGGAATGAGGAGGTATTTCTTTTATAGAGTCTTGAAAGAGATAATATAGCTGTTCTACTGTCTTGAATGAGATGGTATTATTTTTGTATTGTCTGGAAAGAGATTATATAGCTTTGTCTACAGTCAAGATTGAGTGTTTCTTTTTCTGAAGCTAGAAATGAGATTTCGTTACATTTTCTTTTAGGAATTAAATTGCATTGTTTTCGACAGAAAAATATTAAGGATTAACGAAAGTTTTAAGAAATACTGTTGGAATTCATCGTCAAAAACATAGAATTGTTAGTTTCCTTACATGGGCTTTTATAACACCCTTAATTCTTTCAATAATTTAAAGAAATATTCTTTATTAAAGTGATTCCAATTTTCACGAGGGGCAGCTAATAGATCTTTTTTGTTCGATGAAGTCTTCCTATTGAAATTTTTAAAAAATCCACCGCACTTTTCAGTTGGATTTAGATCCGGTCTGTTCGTTCGCCTTTAAATTCATTTTTTATGAATTTCTTGAAGCAAAAAAACTTTAATCCACTTTGCTCAATGACAAACTGCATAATCGTTTTAAAATGATTCCATAATGACCAAACCAATTTTCTAACTATAGAATGGGAAAATTTTGTAATACGTTTTAATGTACGCAGATGAATTGAGTGTTGAAGTAATATTTATAATCTTCCACGTTCCTTTAAATGATAAACACTCACATATCATGAATAACTAGGCAAGATTTACCACAGGAAGTACAAAAACATAGTTGAAACCCTACCGTTTTTTATGATTCTAATTTCGGCTTTTCGCTCATAGCTCCACCATAGTTAAGCAGGTTATTCTGCTACACTTCCAAGAGATTTGGATTCAGTTTTCTTATTCCAAGACTTTTTGATCTTACCAAAACTATAATGACTATTATACCCATCTAGTTGCTTTTAGTTGGCCCAGTCGGTTGGGGCTGTAGAATACACCGACTGCACCTCTGCAGAGGCCCCTCCCCAATGAGTGTCCTAGATATGACACTAAACAATCTGATGGTGAGATTCCAGTGATGCTGGAGCTTTGGGGAATACTGAGTACGTCTGGCCCGGCGTGGTAGTACCTGATAGGGCCCTATCTATGGGTTAAATAGAACTAACGGCATACTTTTGCTAAAGTGAATTTTTTACTAAATTGAATAGCTTGAAATAGAAATGTTATTGACCATTAAATCGTACTTACATTTAAACTACGTGCTTATGCTAAACTAAATTATTTGAAATTGAACTATTTTTAAAAATTGAAACTGTATTTACACAAAACTGAATTGTTATATATTGAACTGTTTTGACATTTTAACGTGTAAGCAAAATTTGTACTTATTAGCTGAATTAGAACTGTTTTAATGAACTGAATAGTTTGAAATAGAAATGTTTTTGACAATTAAACTGTGTACTCATGCTAAACTGAATTGTTTGAAATAGAACTGTAATTTACATAAGAATTGATTTGGCGTTAAATAACCTACAAAGGTTGATATGCCATAAAAACCCAACCAACCAAACAAACAAACCTTGCATTTAATTGACATAGAAAGTACCGCTGGACTGATGCATTTACACAGATACAAATGGGGGTGTCCTCTTAATGTAATGGTTAAAGGGATGGACTACGGAATCGTAGTAAGCGAGTTCGAACTCCAGTCACGCTTTTACGTTCACTTTTGGGCAAATAACTTTGGTTTCTTGTCTGATTTCTTCAGACAGTAATCTTAACACACTTTATGATGTTATTTAGCAAATCACAAGAATCTCAATAATTAAAATTTTGTTGGAAAAGATTATCAAACTATCAATTTTGACGTCAAAACAGATTTTGAATTAAAATTTAGATAACTCTCAGTAATTTAAATGAAAGTATTACAACTACTTAATGCATTAAAAAAACAACTTACGTCCGAAGTAATTTTGCAAAACCAAATTATCTTATCTTACTACAATAGAAAAGTAATGAAACCATCAGATACTGATCAACACCTATAATAAAACAAATAACAAACACGTATATAAGTTTTTGAATCCTTTAGTTTTGAATGTAGAGACACTTCTTCTCAATAACAATCAGTAATAAATTATCTATTAAGTTTGTTAATCTTTTTTTTACTTCAGCAAGTTGAATTGCTGAAATGGTAGTTTTTATTACTTTTTATTGGTCTGCTTTGTTGTTTTATTACTTGCCACCTCCATATAATTCTTTCTTTACAATTGACCGTAGGTTTTCTGTCAGACTCAGATCAGGATTTGATGATGGCAATTACAGTATATTTCCTCCTGTAAATCTGTATGCTCAAGGAATTCACAGGTAAGCTTTGATACATTAGAAGGATCATTTGAAAATGAAAGACTGAGACTTGTAACCTGTAAAGAAAGTCTTATTAAAACCGCAAGAGATAGCACAGTTATCATATTTAATGTTTTCACGGTTCAATTGTGCTTTGGTTGACAACTCCAACCATACTACCATTTCCTTGTTGCCTTCTTTTATCTACAGGCACATCTGAATTGAATAAAATCCTTACTTTGGCTCATCAGTCAAGTTGAGCAAATGTCACTCGAGATTGTACTGTAAAAATTACTCTGAAAAGACAATTTTCAGGTATTCATTGACCTGATTTTGATACTTTAAAAAATTGCTCTAGTGAGAGGAATTTTCCAAGGAGATTTTTTTTACAGATCCCTACACTGGCCCATCAATCAAGTCCATCAAATATCACTCGAGATTTTCCCGTAAAAATTACTTTGAAAAGACCATTTTCAGATATTTATCAACCTGATTTTAACACTTTGAGAAATTGCTCTACAGAGAGGAAATTTCCAAGGAGATTTTTTTTACAGATCCTAATCAACAATGTCTTCAACACATTTTGTCCTTTTTGATGCATTAATTCCAGCGTTTTCAACGATCTAAGCACTGGAAAAAAGTAGTTGTTTCGCTGTAAATCACTTCTACGGATGTTTATCTTAAGGAATCAAGTTCTTAACGTCTTTTGCTCTGTTTTAAGTTCTCAACTTGGTTATATTTTCAAATGCCTTCTTTATTATTCAATGATATATACAAAGCTACTTTAATATCTCTAAAGTCGATATTCTATTATTATTATACCCATATATTATGGGCAAAATGATAAACTGTTTTTATTAAATTTCATAGGTCTTCCACACTATAGGAAACCTATCTGAAACTGGTAGACAAATTCACCTACCTAGGAAACAGTGTCTCATCAACCGAAAAAGACATCGACATGCGGCTAACGAAAACATGGACAGATATCGATAAGCTATCGATCATATGGAAATCAGACCTGACCGATAAAATGAAACGCAGTTTCTTCCAGGCAGCTGTCGTATCGATACTGCTGTATGGATGCACTATTTGGGCGCTAACAAAACGGCTGGAGAAGAAGCTAGACGGCAATTACATAAGAATGTTGCGAGCAATATCGAACAAGTCCTGGCGGCAACACCCCACAAGGCACCAACTATACGGCTACCTGCCTCCCATCACGAAAACTATCCAAGTTAGACAAACCAGACATGCAGGACACTGCTGGAGAAGCAGGGACGAGCTCATAAGTGATGTACTCCTATGGACCTCCTCATATGGCCGAACAAAAGCAGGACGACCAGCTCGAACATACATACAGCAGCTATGTGAGGATACGGGATGTAACCCTGAGGACCAGCCAGAGGCGATGAACGATTGGGAGAAGTGGTGAGGAGAGGGTCAGGGATATCCGTGCTGGCGGCATGACATGAAGATGATGATGAGTTAAATCTGTGTACTTACTTCAGTAGTGTATATTTTAGTTTGTTATTTAATGGCATATCAACCGTCTCGCGTTATTTAATGCCAAATCTATTCGTTGTGTAGGACAGTAGCGGTACTATTTAACTTACAGATCGGAGGATAAGGAAGTTTATAACTTTTCCAGTGGTATTTATCCGAAAGTGAATGTAACAGAGCGACTGGAGTTCGAACTCGCGAACTTAGACTGAGCCACCCAAAACTTTAACCATTACACCATCAGTCTAGCTTTGTAAATTCCAAATATCTCAGGGTGGTGTAATGGTTTAAGCGATGGACTGCAGAATCGTAGTGAGCGAGTTCGTACTCCAGTTGTGCTATTAAGTTCACTTTCGGGCAAATACCCTTGAGAAAGGCATGAACCCCCTTATCCCACCAGGGTTCTTTTAGGAGAATGGCATTAAATAACTTACAAAGATTGACAAGCCATAAAAGCCAACCAAACCTAATCATATATATTTAATATATATGTATAAAAAGAAATTGGCATTAAATAACCTACAAAGGTTGATATGCGTTAATTAAACGTTGTCTTGATTTCAGAAGAACTAAATCCGTCCAAAAAGAGTTGCCATAGTTCATGATTGTTTATTTCACTGAAAGGCTCTTTGTAAAATAAATAAATATAAAAAGATGATTTATAAATTGTGACCGTATGTTTCACGGGAGACTAGATATCATGTTCTCTGAAGTCATAGACAAATTGATTACCTAACGTCGATATTTATTTAAAAAAAAATCTTCTGCTCCGAAGGAAGCGACAGAATTTACTTTTGAATCGAAGATGGTATGAAGGATTGGCAAATTGTTCTTCTAGAGGTATTTACAGATTTCTAAATGCATTATAATATGACTCCTGGTGTAATGGTTAAAGCAATCGACTGCGGAATTATAATAAGCGAGTTCGAACTCTAGTTCAAATACCCTTGAGAAAGGTATGAACCATCTTATGCTCCCAGCTGTGGGCTAAATAGTACCATAACCGTTCTTCTAGGAGAATGTCTTTGGCATTAAATAACCTACAAAGTTGATATACCATTAAACAAAGAAATCAAACCAAGTATCTCAAAGACCAAGTATAAAAAACGGCATTACTTTTTGATAAATATTTTTTTAAAGAGTGGAAATTTCGGAGTGTTAATTTGACGATTATTGGTTAAGAACTTTCTTAGTCATTTGATTTGCATAATAACTTTGAAAGGTTTAGAGGTTTATTTACACGTGACACAGTAAACAGCACATATTCTCTATTTTCAAGGGATATTTACATTGAGTTTTCTATCTGACACGTTGATGTCTCTTATGGGCTACCGTATAATTTCCTTTTTACCCCCCCCCCATTTATTCCATTTTGCACACAATTTTAGAAACAGCTGACTGGGAACAACCAATGCCATTTACCATATTCTATTATGGATTTCCTTTTCGAATTAGATTTACGATCTTTTCGATTATTTTAATTGACATATTTTTTGTCGGAGCCATGTTTCTTTTCAGTTAGGTATGTCCAACCGATTGTTACGATCTGCCACAAGGAACTTTAACTATTGCCAGATTTGTATACTTTTGTTTCTTGTAATATTTGGTTGAGGAATTCACGTCTCAAAATGATTCCTTGCTTTCCTACTTAGCATTGGGTTATTTTACAATATTTTATTCTGTATAGCTTGGAAAAATATACAATTATATTTAGAGGAATTAATCTCTTTGTTTAAAAAAATATTTCATGAAATCATTACGTTCAAAAATTAAAAAAAACGTCTTGCATCTTATTTGCTATTAGTTAATATACATCTTCATAAATGAACAAAAAAATTGACAATTCTAAGTGCTCTAAAACCATGATTTTTCCAGCATAGTCTTTTCTGTCTTTTAATTAATGTTGGTTGGTTGTTTGGGTTTTATGGCATATCAACCTTTCGAGGTTATTTAACGCCAAATTCATTTTTATGAAAATAGTTCTATTTCACATAATTCAGTTTAGGATAAGCCCACAGTTTAAATGTAAGTACGGTTTAATTGTCAAAAGCATTTATATTTCAAGCTATTCAGTTTAGTCAAACAATTCAATTTAGCATAAGAATGCCGTTAGTGCTATTTAACCCATAGATAGGGCCCTATCAGGTGCTACTACGCCGGGCCAAAGTGGACTTCGGAGCAATGGCAATGAAGGGGTTCCCCGCATTCCCCCAAATCCCTGCATCACTGGAACCTCACCATCAGATTTTTTAGTGTCATATCCAGGACATTTGTTACGGGGGCGGGGTCTTTACCCCTCTGCAGAGGTGCAGTCGGTATATTCTACTGCCCCAGCTGACCGGGCAACCTTTAATTAAAAAAGAGGTAAATCACAGAGCTAGATATGTGATTGTAATATATATATAATTTAAAAGTATTTTGTAATTTGCTTCAAGCATTGAACAAATTATTTTATTTTATAGTATTGCATTAATTTAGAGAGCTATTGCAATGCGAAATAATAATTTTCTGAGTCTAATTAATTTTAAAGTAAATCTTCATCGTCATGTAACGTAATGGTCAAGGGATTTCGGTCTATGCCTTTGAGTTTAGTTAGGCTGAGAACCTTTCGGCTCAGCACATGGGTTAGTTAGGTGCAAACACTGATGCAGGTGTTAACGCGGGCGCGCGCGGGCGGACGAAGGTGTCGCTCAGAGATGTCACAATAATCCGAGACTAAACGTGTGACGGAGTGTGAGTGACGTCACGCACCGGAAGCGCGCAGAGGTTTGTGGAGAATTGAAAGAAAGTTAGGGAGTTGAGATTAGACATTGGACGAAGACGGTCGACTTTTGGGGCTCGCTGAGGCGAGACGAATTTGCGCCGCACGAGATAGGGGCCAGATGAAGAAGCCAGCATAAAAAGATTGTGTCTCTCTCCTTATGTCGAAACCTTTAACTCAAAAGTAATAAAAAGGTTTCGTACCAGAACAAAGAAGTCGTTACGTGTTTTCGAATTTCGAGATTCCTATGTTCTTTATATGTTCTATCGTTATATGTTCTATCATTGTGGCTATAGTACAGTCAAATATCCTTTTTTATAAATGATCACGATGTTGGACATTTGAACCTCTAATATCATCTCTGACGATGAAATTTTTACTTATTAGATTTATTATTATTATTTCCCATTGCAATAGCCCTCTTAATTAATTCAACATTTGAACCTCTAATATCATCTCTGACGATGAAATTTTTACTTATCAGACTTATTATTATTATTTCGCATTGCAATAGCCCTCTTAATTAATTCAACATTTGAACCTCTAATATCATCTCTGACGATGAAATTTTTACTTATCAGACTTATTATTATTATTTCGCATTGCGATAGCCCTCTTATTTAATTCAACATTTGAACCTCTAATATCATCTCTGACGATGAAATTTTTACTTATCAGACTTATTATTATTATTTCGCATTGCAATAGCCCTCTTAATTAATTCAACATTTGAACCTCTAATATCATCTCTGACGATGAAATTTTTACTTATTAGATTTATTATTATTATTTCCCATTGCAATAGCCCTCTTAATTAATTCAACATTTGAACCTCTAATATCATCTCTGACGATGAAATTTTTACTCATCAGACTTATTATTATTATTTCGCATTGCAATAGCCCTCTTAATTAATTTAACATTTGAACCTCTAATATCATCTCTGACGATGAAATTTTTACTTATCAGACTTATTATTATTATTTCGCATTGCAATAGCCCTCTTAATTAATTCAACATTTGAACCTCTAATATCATCTCTGACTATGAAATTTTTACTTATTAAACTTATTATTATTATTTCGCATTGCAATAGCCCTTTTAATTAATTCAACATTTGAACCACTAATATCATCTCTGACTATGAAATTTTTTCTTATCAGACTTATTATTATTATTTCGCATTGCAATAGCCCTCTTAATTAATTCAACATTTGAACCTCTAATATCATCTCTGACGATGAAATTTTTACTTATCAGACTTATTATTATTATTTCGCATTGCAATAGCCCTCTTAATTATTTCAATACTATAAAATAATATATGATTTGATTGTATATATTCCGCTAAAAAATGAAAGAATACATTACAAGTAAATCTAGTTAAATTTGATCAATAATTAAGTAAATGAAAATTACATATTTGAAACTAAATTCTTTTATACTAATAAACGTACACATGAATAAAATAGACAAATGAACAAGAAAACATTTTCATGTTGCATTTTTTACAGTGCAAATCTCATAGTAGGGGGAGTCTCGAAAGATTTTAAGGGTCTAAGAAGTTGTTTCTTGATATCGTTGACAATGGAATAAACAAAGTATTGTGTAATTAGCCTGACATGTTTCTACTTAAGATTCTTTATCACCTTTGATTCTGTTTATTGTTTTGTTTCTAATCTTTGATTCTGTTTATTGTCCTTCTGTTCTCTGAGTCTCCCGATATCTTTTTGTTTGTTTTAAAGGTTTTGTTTCTAATCTTGCTAATCTCATTATATTTCCTTATTGATATTTATTGGGTGTTGGTTTAACCTAACCACCTTCCTTTTGCTCCTACAACATATTCAATTCAACAGATGATAATCTTTGGAAAAATTATGAAACAGGTTTGTTATAGTGTTTTCTTAACCCTAAAGCGTATTTTTATGCTTAATCTTCTCCCCGTTAAATTTTCATCATCATCATCATCATCATGTCGCGCCGCCAGCGCGGATATCCCTGACCCTCTCTCGCCATTTCTCCCTATCATTCATCGCCTCCGACAGGTCTTCAGGGTTACATCCTGTGTCCTCACATAGTTGCTGTATGTAAGTTCGTGCTGGTCGTCCTACTTTTTCACATCCATATGTGGGGGTCCACAGGAGTACATCGCTTATGAGCTCGTCCTTGCTTCTCCAGCAGTGTCCCGCGTGTCTGGTTCGTCTGGCTTGTATAGTTTTCGTGATGGGGGGCAAGTGTCCGTATAGTTGGAGTCTCGTGGGGTGATGTCGCCAGGACTTGTTTAATACTGCTCTCAACATTCTTGTGTAATTTCCGTCTAGTTTCCTCTCCTGCCGCTTCGTTAGCGTCCATGTGGTGCATCCATATAGCAGTATCGACACAACCGCTGCCTGGAAGAAACTGCGTTAACAGATTTTAAAGCACGACGATATGTATATTATTAGAGCGTATCAAAAGTATTTTTCATTATTTTACAAAACTTGAATCCATTGTTCATTTAATATATACTTCTGAGACTAAACCTCCATTGTTTTGAATTTACTTAACAAAAAACGATTTAATCATTCATGAATTATATAAGTAAAAATGTAAAATTGGCGACTGTTGTCAAGGGTGACCCGAAGGCTCCCTTTTCGATAGCTACTACACCAACGTGTAGGGGGGTGTCCTCGTGGTGTAATGGTTAAAGCGATTGACTGCGGAATCGTAGTACGCGAGTTCGTACTTCAGTCGCGCTATTACATTCACTTTCGGGCAAATACCCGTGGGAAAGGTATGAACCCCCTTATCCTCCCAGCTATGGGTTAAATAGTACCACTACTGTTCTTCTAGGAGAATATCTTTGGCATTAAATAACCTAAAAAGAGTTGATATGCCATTAAACAAAGAAACCTAACCAAACTAACCAACGTGTAGGGGAGGGTGCTACTGCTTACTCCTACATTATAATGCTGACTATTAAGCAAGGTAACATCAAGTACGATTTTTTTTAGTCTTTGGTCTGACTCGACCTGAGATTGAACCCCAGTCTCCCGGGACATTGTAGAACACTCTAACTATTATGCCACTGTCCGGTTATATATATATGAAACATAACGACAAAGAAATTCAAAGCCTGTAAAACTATATGAAAAAATAAACAATCATATGCTGGTTGTCCGGAGGGGTTGGGTAAATATCACAAAAAAAACGAAATGCCTACATGAAAATTAGAAACCTCATTGAAATTTGTTCATAATTCATTAGCTCTTTCTACCTTGACATGGCATGATTTCCTGTTTATCAAAGGGTGAGTGATCGATATTTATTTTTAGGTGTGAATTCTCTTTGACTATCTGTGAGATGTATTGATTTAAAATTTAGTCAATTCTAATTTTTTCTTATTTGCCCAATAAGACACATAACAAGTACAGTAGACGAAAAAAAATATTGTGTTGAATTATTTTAGAAGTGTTATTTGTGAAACAAATACAAAGAAAAAAAAACGAACATCACACACGATCTTTGTGAATATTTAATAAATTGTGAATTCATACGAGTCCCAACGATCGCAATCAATGGAGAAGATGGTTAAATTTGAGTACAAGGAAATATTTATGGAACGAAGCCAGACAAATGACGGCAAAAATCGAAAACAGGAGGTAAAAATAAAAATAGCGAAAAACAAAACTTAAAAAAAAATGTAAGCAAAGGTGAAACTAATATTCAAAAGAAAATCCTGTTCGCATATTTTCAAGCAATAAAAAAAAAGATTCCATCTTGTCTATTTTGTTTTTGTTTGGAGAAGCGACCACTAATGAATACTATAAATTTACTCGAATTAAACAACATCAAAAATATTTTCTCTTGGCAATTCTTTCCGTATTCTTCGTCTGCAGACAAATTTGGTTGCAAAATTTCTCTACTCTCCGTTGATTTATGTATTTGATGAAAATGTTTTCATATTTTTATTAAAAAAAGTATTTTTTCATCATTCCATGTGCCCATATAATTCACAGAAAAAAAGTGTTGAGTGCTGTATTATAACCAAAGATAAAAATATTTCTTTTTTTGATCAATTGAATAATTTATGGGTTAGATTTTCAAAATATGCGAAAAACATTCTCATAGATTTTGTAAAAAGTAGATTCTATTTATTTCGTAGGCTTATTTATATAAAAAAAAAAATGAAGCGCTCGTGGTTGTGTTATCATAGATGATATTAATATTTTATTTTTAGATCAGTAATGATGTGCTCGAGTTTCTTAAATCAAGTATTCGCATAATTAATCCTGACGAGTTTATTTCGTTTACTTTTGTTCCTTATTTCAAAGAGAAGTTGTAAATTTTAAAAAAAAGTCTATAGTCTTTAAAGTTGATTATTTTGGGAATTATTGTCATAAATAAAAAATAAAAAATACTAGTTTATCTTAGACTTACCTCCTTTTTCTTGTTTTTTTGACCCAACATTGCTGCATGATGCAAAACGAGGTCATCAGGTTTAATACAAGGCTTAACAGATTTAAATTCAGTGTTTTCTTTCTCCTAGAGTAATTGCCGTACCAAATTTAAACTTTTGATTTACTTTTAAAAAAATCATTTCCTCTTATTCTATTTTTATCCAACCCCTTAACATCAACAGAATGCGAAACAAACTCAATTTTTAAGCGGGGTATTACAGGTTTGAAATCAGAGTTTTTCTTCTCCTAGAGTGGTTGCCATACGAAGGTTAAATCTTTGATTTACTTTTTGTCGTTCGTTCACACACAAGGGTAGAGCTAGATTCCTTGGAGGACGCATTGATATTTTGAATTAATTTTTGTCTTTTTAAAATTTTATTTAGGCTGTTATTGTAAATCCAACAGATTTAATTAGCGAAACAGTATTAACTGTCAAAAATTATTTGCTAAAACATCATTCTTTTTTTATTTTTTGATCAATTTTCCATTCGTTTTTCTTTAATCCCGTTGTAAGCAGGGGATCCTCGTGCTGCAGTGCCTCACGTGCTGGACTGCGTTATAATAGTAAGCGTATTCGAACTCAAGTCAGGCTGTTTTGCCCACTTTCTGACTAAAATCCTTGAGAAAAATATGGATTCCGTTTTCGAGCAATTAGTGCACTAAATAGTACTTCCCCTGTTCTTTAACAAGTCTTGTATACCTATGAGAGAACCATAACGCTTCTGTATGCATATATATATATATGTATATATATATATATATATATAAACTAGACGGCAATTACAGAAGGATGTTGCCAGCAATATTGAACAAGTCCTGGCGAAAACACCCCACAAAACACCAAGTATACGGCCACTTGCCTCCCATCATGAAAACTATACAAGTTAGACGAACCAGACACGCAGGACACTGCTGGAGAAGCAGGAACGAACTCATCAGTGATGTACTCCTTTGGACCCCCGCATATGGCCAAGCAAAAGCAGGACGACCAGCACGAACATACATACAGCAGCTATGTGAGGATACGGGATGTAACCCTGAAGACCTGCCAAAAGCGATGAATGATTAGGAGAAGTGGCGAGAGAGGGCTAGGAATATCCGTGCTGGTGGCACAACATGATGATGATGATGATATATATATATATATGTGTGTGAGTGTGTGTGTGTATCTTCTTTATAGTCACGAAAGGGTCCAAATAGCTGCAAGTAACACACACACACACACACACACACACACACACACACACACACACACGAAAGACTATTATCATTGACACTACGGTGAAAACACATATTCATATTCATACCACGTTGTGATAGATCAATAATCAGAGCGCCACTTAATTCTTCTTTGACGAGGCTGGGCTGGGCTGTTTCTAACGAGGTGCTACTAGCCCCTAGGACTTGTGTCCAATGCAGCCTCTGCTCTGACAGCACGTTTCTCCCAACTGACCACCTGTCCGAATCTGTCAGCATGTATCTGTGTCTCGATTGCGAATCTTTTGTCATTGTATAATATTTTCAACGCCCACACATTTCCTTTCAGCTCTCAATTCACGAAATTTATTTCCGCTGTCCTATTATCCTTAGACAGAAATTCGATATCCTGTTTAGAATTTCATGTCTAACATTCTGTCAAAGGTCAATATGCATCAGAAGGAATGCGTTGGTTTTAAATAACCCATGAAGGTTTATATGCCAATGAATGAGACAAACCAAACTATTTACTCAACCTCTCCACCATGAGTAGGACACGACACTAGGTATATTTTTAAACAGTGCAGACATTTAAAAGTTTTCAATTACCGAGACTGGTCGCCTTACCAAGGCTAAAGAACCCTTTCTGCTTTACTTTATATCCATAGATGAAGGAGGAGAAGATATGGAAATTTACTAAGCTTTTTGCTTAGATGTGGCACAAAGCCATATGAAAGGGGCACCCAATGAGACTCGAACTCACTCGTGTAGGTTTGCTAGCCGAGCTTGCTCACCATTACACCACCAGAGGCGCCTAAGGAGGAGAAGATATGGACTGATGATTTTCCTGGTGACAGTTGTGCGAAGTGAAATGTATTTGTTTAGAGTTTGAACTTGTATTCCCAGTTCCATTTCGAACTATGATAACAATTATATGTTCTCCTCGAACTAAAGCCCGACCTTATTTTTAGAAGTAACGTATCATTCATCATCATCATCATCATATCGCGCTGGTAGCACGGATATCCCTGACTCTCTCTCGCCACTCCTCCCTATCGTTCATCGCCCTATAGGCAGGTCTTCAGGACAGCATCCCGTATCCTCACATAGCTGCTGAATGTATGTTCGTGCTGGTCGTCCTGCTCTTGCACGGCCATGTGTGGGGGTCCATAAGTGTACATCTCTTATGAGTTCGTCCCTGCTTCTCCAGCAGTGTCCTGCATGCTTGGTTCGTCTAACTTGAATAGTTTTCGTGATAGGAGGCAGGTGGCCGTACAGTTGGTGTCTTGTGGGGTGTTGCAGCCAGGACTTGTTTAAGATTGCACGCAGCATTCTTGTGTAAATACCGTCTAGCTTCTTCTGGAGCCGTTTTGTTAGCGTCCACGTAGTGCAGCCATATAGCAGTATCGATGTGACCGCTGCCTGGAAGAAACTGCGTTTCATTTTATCGGTTAGGTCTGATTTCCATATAATCAATAGCCTATTGATAGCTGTCCATGCTTTCGTTAACCTGGTTTCGATGTCCTTTTTGGTTGATTCGACGCTGCTTCCTAGGTATGTGAATTTGTCTACTAGTTTAAGAGGGGTTCCTTCTAGAGTGGAGATGTCCCCCGTTTGATTATAGCACATATATTCCGTTTTGTGTGCATTAACATAGAGGCCTATGCTTGTTGCTGCTCGTTCCAGACTATGCAGTAGTGTTTCGGCTTGGTCAGGTGTATTTGCCAGTATCGCTATGTCATCGGCGTATCATTCATAAATAAACATATTTTTAAAAAAAGTTCTTTCTAAACAAAGAAATTTCTAATTTATTATCTCTAGTGGAATATTATATAATCTCAACGGATATTATTAGCTATTATTAACTTGCCCAGTCTCCAAAATCCTTCTAATTTTGGCGCGACCGCTTCCCATTGGCTACTTTACTTTTTATTATTTTTTTTTTTTCTGATTTTTAACCGGATGGATGCGTGGAGCCTTATGCGTGGCGACACGTTTATACATTTTGTATGAGGCAGCCGACGAGTCAACATCCGGTTGGGAGTTTTATTGTTAATTCCTAAATCCCCACACCACTATACAACATTAACAATGATAATAATTAAAATAAGCATACGTCTTTATTTTCAATAAGTTTTTCATTCAGTTCTTTCTTTTACTATCCCCAACCAGTTGTAGTCAAATACTTAAGTGTACAAACTTCGTAGGTGTACATTTGCCATTAGTCTTTATGATCTAAAATGAAAATAAACAATTACAACGATGTTTGAATGAGGATGTATGGATCGAGCTTAAAACTGGTCGTATACTTAAGATTCATTTTCAATAAACACTGCTTACTTAAAGGTTGTAGAAGGTAAAAAGAAAAACTGGAACGTTGCTATAAAAAAGTAAGATGAAAGTATTATTCATTAAAACATTCATAGCTACCTTACGTTATAAATTTTATTGATGAAGTACATTTTATCGATGAAGCACATTTTATCAATAAATTCCTTGTTATCAATGAAGTGCATTTCATCAATGAGGTACATTTTATCAATGAAGTACATTTTATCAATGAAGTGCATTTGATCAATGAAGTACATTTTATTAATGAAGTGCATTTGATCAATGAAGAGCATTTTATCGATGAAGCACATTTTATCAATGTTGGGTATTTTCAGCATAATGAGCTGTTTCATCGGCCATATATGTCAGTAGCGGAGATCAGTCTGCGAATAAGCCTACGAGTCAGACTAGAAGAGCCATTCCTATTGTTGAAGTATATCATTACTCTATCACTAATCCTATGTTCTTATTACTAACAGTCTCTCTCTTGTAAATACTCTTTCCTGTAAATATAACTATTTTTCTCACATATCGTGGTTTTTCTGACTATAATTACTATATTTACCAACCCCTCCGCTCGGGCAGGATATGACACAAGGTCAATTTTTAAGCAGAGTTTAACAGGTTTGAATTCAGAGTTTTCCTTCTGCTAGACTAGTTGCCTCACTAAGGCTGAAGAACCTAATCTGTCCTACTATTTACCCAAAGCTGGAAGGAGAATAATTGGATTCATAGTCTTATTATTGTTACTACTTGTGTTCACTAACCAGAACACAACAATCAATGAAGTGCATTTTTATAAACGAAGTATATTTAATCGATGAAGTGCATTTTATAAATGAAGTGCATTTTATAAATGAAGTACATTTTTATCAAGGAAGTGTATTTTATCAATGAAGTACATTTCATCAAGGAAGTGCATTTGATCAATGAAGTACATTTTATCGATGAAGTGCATTTTGATAAATGAAGTACATTTTATCAATGAAGTACACTTTATCAGTGAAGTACATTTTATCAATGAAGTGCATTTTATCAATGAAGTACATTTTGATAAATGAAGTGCATTTCATCAATGAAGTACACTTTATCAAAGAAGTACATTTTATCAATGAAGTGCATTTGATCAATGAAATGCATTTTATCGATGAAGTACATTTTATCAATGAAATGCATTTTATCGATGAAGTACATTTTATAAGCAAATTTAGTCACTGTTTATTTACATATTTTTAAATTTCACATTCAGATGATTCTAGTGTAATTGAGGAATAATGTAATTTTATCCCTCTTCTTGATTTTGCCCGGTAAAGTAAGTTCTTGATAAGGACTAATGATCGTCGGAGGCACTCGAAAAAATGTCTCAACAGTTTTCCTTTTTACACTGATTTGGTTTCTATTGTATCATCTTAATTTCCGCAAGGAAAATGGAATAAAATAAAAACTGAATAAAATATTCTTGTCTGTGGTATGTAATGAACCATTTCTAAAAATAAATTTCCTGGGTAGTTTATATATATATATATATATATATATATATATATATATATATATATATATGTGTGTGTGTGTGTGTGTGTGAGGAAAATAATGAGAGATAATAAAAAAGTGAATGAATTAGGCGGCAATCTTTTTTAAATGTAAGTTTTTGTTTGTCTATTTGGAAGAAAAAATAATGATGCAATTAACTATATTTTTTCTTGAAGTGACAAAAAATGAATATTATAAACTTTGTTAAATCAAACAACATTTCCAATTCTGTTGCGTTCCAGTTTTCCATAGCTTCTTCGTAAACTATATAGTACACATCTAGTTAATAGCGGGGTAGCAGACATTTACTTTACAGCAAAGTAGCACCCATCTAGTTTATAGGAGGGTTGCACATAGCAAAGGTATATTTAGTTAATAACAGGTTAGCAGATATGTACTTTACAGCAAGGTAGAATTCTCCTCGTTTATAGAAAGGTAGCACAATAGCTAGGGCACAACTTGTTAATACCTGGGTAGCAGAAATAATAGAAAGACAACACATAGCTTGGGCAAATCTAGTTAATAACAGGGTAGCAGACATCTACTTTACAGCAAGGTAGCACCCATTTAGTTTATAGAAAGGTTGCATATAGCTTGGGTATATCTAGTTAATAACAGGGTAGCAGACATCTACTTTGCAGAATGGTAGCACCAATCTAGTTTATAGAAAGGTAGCAAATAGCTTGGGCACATCTAGTTAATAGCATAGTAGCAGACATCTACTTTACCGCAAGGTAACACCCATCTAGTTAATAGAAAGGTTGCACATAGCTAGGGTATATTTAGTTAATAGCAGGGTAGCAGACATCTATTTTACCGCAAGGTAACACCCATCTAGTTAATAGAAAGGTTGCACATAGCTAGGGTATATTTAGTTAATAACAGGGTAGCAGATATCTAGTTAATAGCATAATAAGTTAGCAGACAGCTTGTTAATTGCAATGTAGCACGCCTATAGTTAATGGCAATGAAACATAAATCTAGTAAATCTAAATGTAGTGTAAATCAAGTTAATAGCAAGGTAGCCCGCATCTAGTTAATGGCTAAGTAGCCCACATCAACTTAATAGCAAGGTAGCACACAGATATTAAATGGCAAAGAATCACTCGTCTGGTTATTCTAAAGAAGCACACGTCTACTTACAAGCAAGGTAGTGTACATCAAGGTCGCACATATATATTTAATAGCCATGAAGCACACATATAGCTTATACTAAGGTAGCACCCACGTAGTCCATAGCTAAGTGGCATTCATAGAGTTTATTCCAACTTAACAAGCATCTACTTCATAGCAAAGTTGCCTATATCCCGTTCATAGCAAGGTAGCCCACAGTTATTTCGTTGTTCTATTGAACGAGGATCATTAAATAAGTTTCCATTCTTTTTTCGTATGGGACCTTTTATTGATAGTGCACACATGAAACTCTAGTCCGCTTCGAACTAACCTCCTCTGGCTTTAATGCACTTATTGTACCGTTCCAATAACTTCTGGAAGGCCCCATGGAAGTCCTCTTGTGTGAGCATGTCAATGATCTTCGTCACAGCCTCTTTCATCTCCTCAATTGTCTCATAACGACAGCCTCCGAGCTTAGGGGATAACCAAAAGTCACAGGGAGTAAGATCTGGACTATAGGGAGGCTGAGGAGCTGTCTTGATGCCCATCTTGGTCTAATAGTCTGTGACAAGGATGGAGTTGTGGACTGGTCTATTGTCCTGGTGGAAATACCACTGACCCGATTTGAAGAGTGCTGGCCTCTTCCCTAGGAATCTCTTCCTGAATTCCCTTAAAACCTCAACATTGTAACCCTAACCTAACTCTTTGGCCAATAAACTCTGTTGTATTGACTACCTTACTCCTCCCACATCTCTCATCATCCCTCACAGACTCCCTTGCCTTCCTTGAATCTCTTATGCCTCTCAAAAACTGATGCTCGATTCATGCAAGATAGTCGAAAAGCAGTCTGAAGCATTCCATACGTTTCTCTGACATTTTTTCCAAGTTTAAAACACAATTTTGTTGCATACTGTTCTTCTAAAGTGTCCTCATATCCTGACTGTACTTTTGCAATTCACCAGCTGTGACAATCAGGCTTTAGTAGGGTGTATTCCAATTCCTGCTGTAGCGGTTCCTTTGAACGTGAAATCATAAAAATTGGTCAGTCATTTCATAAAATGTGTAGCAATAACGTACTGAATTTGTCAAGAGTCTACAACAATTCTAAATGCCTGTACAAAAAAAGTCAGGAAACTTATTGAAGGCACCACGTATTTGTATTGACTTCATTTGTCACTGGTGTCTCAGGTTATTTCACTTGCTGTTTCTAACACCTCTCCTGTTGTTATTTACAAAGCTTTGCTTTGTCTGGCACACAGACCTTATTTGTTTATAGTTCCCGCTGTTTCAAACCTCTTGGCCTATTCGGTTGGAGTGGGTTGTTGAATACACTGACTACTTTTCAGCAGATGGGTAAACCCCTCGTCAAAGAGTGCCCTGGGTATAACACTAAGCAATCTGACGGTGAGACTCTTCTAATGCTGTAGCTTTGGGGAATGCAGAGCACCCCTTCATTGCTATCGCTCGCAGGTTCCCTTTGACCCCGAGTGGTAGCACCTGATAATGTCCTATCTATGGGTCAAATAAAACTAAACTGCGTATTCATGCTTAATTTAATCATTCGAAATAAAACTGTTTTTACATTTAACTGTATGTAAATAAACGACTGATGTTTAATTGAATTGTTAGTGATACACAGCAATACTTAGAACCATTTAACTTTGTTGACATTCTAAACTGAATAACTTGAAATAGAAATGTTTTTGACATTTAAACTGTGTACTTATCCTAAACTGAATTATTTAAAATTTAACTGGTTATATGTATAAACATGGATTTGGCATTAAATAACCCACAATGGTTGATATGCCATAAAACCAAACCAAACCAAACCAAATCAAATATTAACATCTGTTACTTACCGAGCTATCCTTTATCTGGTATATTTATTGATTCCAGTAAATACTATTCCTAATATCTGTTGTTCTCACTGGTTAAGCTTTGCTTAGTGAGAAACACAGGATTTAGAATACTTACCCTATCACGTGTTATTTACTTTATCTTTCACACAGATCTTAGGTGACTTATCGTAAATATTTTTCTTATATTTTTTGCTATTATTAACTAAACTCTGCTTAGGCTGTCACACGGTTACATACAGAACCTGCTGTTTCTCTCTCCGATCAGACAATCAGCCATTATCGATGTAGCGGTCAACAGTGACTATGCTACCTCGATTATTAAAGAAAAACACGTGGGTTACCTGTAAAAATACAATCAACAATCACGACCAACACCTGATAATCTACACCATCAAAGGATCGTACGTATTAAAAACAGGAGGACACTTTCCGAGAAAGGAAAATATCAATTTTTTGAAAGTATATATTCAATTCCATCTATAAAAAAATTCTTATAACTAACTTATGCGTTTGGCTTCAGATCTACCAAGCTGCATCCAATCGTTTCATCAAAATACTGACATAGATGGGACCCTTACCGTAAAAAAGTACTACTATTCCGAGTTGGGTGCTCTTAAGAGAAATCATTGTCATCACATTGCGCCATCTGCATGGTTATCCCGGACAGTTTCTCGCCACCCCTCCCTATCGTCTATTGCCTCTGGCGGGTCTTTAGGACTACATCCCGTATCGGCACAGAGCTGCTGTAAGCTGGTTCTAGTTCGTCGTCCTGTCTTTGCTCGTCCATGTGAAGGGGTCCTTAGGAGTACGTCACTTATGAGCTCGTTCCTGCTTCTCCAGCAGTGTCCCGCATGTCTAGTTCGTCTGGCTTGGATAGTTTTCGTGATCGGTAGTAGGTGGCCGTACAGCTGCTTCTTTGTAGGGTGCTGCCTCCAGAACTTGTTCAATATTGCTCGCAGCATTCTTGTGTTTTTGCCGATATACGTTTAGTTAGCGTCCATGTAATGCATCCATATAGCTGTATCAACACGACTGCTGCTTGGAAGAAGCTGCGTATTATTTAATCGGTCCGGACTCACTTCCATATGACCGATACTCTATCGTTAGCTGTCCATGCTTTTGCAAGTCACGTGTTGATGTCTTTTTCGGTTGATGAGACATTGCTTCCTAGGTAGGTGAACTTGTCAATTAGTTTCAGAGAGTTACCGTTTAGTGTGAAGATGTCGCCTGTTTGACTAATACGCATATATTCCGTCTTGTGCGCATTGACATGGAGGCATATGCCGGCAGCTGCTCGTTCCAGAGTATGTAGCAGGGCTTTGGCTTGGACAGGTGCACTTGCCAGAAGCGCTACGTCATTGGCGAAGTCGGCGTCCGTAATTGTTTGTGCGGGGTACCTTCAGAGTAATAGCATTAAAATATACTCCATGTAACAAGATAACTGGTTTGGGGTGAACATTGTGCTTTGTAATTTTATTGGAGAGGGTTTTAATTTTCATAAATCGGCGATTCAGATGAGATAATGTGGGACTATATATAATGAATGTTTCCAGGCGGAATTTTTTTTTTTATAGGAGCAAGGTATGACTACAGATAAATCAGGTAAGTACATATTTTTTGGATTTTGTTTTATATCTGTTCTGGTGAGGAATTCAGTCATGTATGTTCGATTTTGTTCGTGCAAAAAATCAAAACATAAAAATGATATTTTGACCCAGAATCAAAATAATCGAAAGTTTGATTCTTTCAGCGTGTGAACCAGTTTATTTTGTAGGTGGAGAGGTATATTTGCAGATATATTTGTCGGCTTAGGGACACAGGCTTTGTGAGCGTGGGAAGGTTGACCAGAACTCACAAAAAGCGTGCACCCGCAAAAAGCATGCACCCGCAAATGACTCAGGCATTCACTGATGTGATTGAATTAGATTAAATTCAAGTTCGCTGTCTTATAATCTTTTAGGCGATAGATTGCCTAAATATATTTGATTGTGGATTCTTTTTATTCACTTTAATTAAATCGTCTCTTGGCAATCGGTCATGTGGAAGTTAGGCCAGACTTTTTGGCGATAGATATCCTAAATATATTTGATTGTCGATTCTTTTTATTTACTTTAATTAAATCGTCTATAGGCTATCGGTCATATAGAAGTTAGGCCAGGCTTTTCGGTGATAGATTGTCTAAATATATTTGATTGTGGATTATTTTTATTTACTTTAATTAAATCGTCTATAGGCTATCGGTCATATAGAAGTTAGGCCAGGCTTTTCGGCGATAGATTGTCTAAATATATTTGATTGTCTATTCTTTTAATTCACTTTAATTAAATCGTCTATAGATAACGATAGGCTATCGGTCATATGGAAGTTAGACCTATCCGATAAAATGAAAGGTAATTTTTGAAGCAACGGTCGTGTCAATACAAATGTATTGATATACCACTTTGAACATGTCTAAGCATATAGGGAAGCTCGACGACAATTGCACAAGGATGTTTCGAACTATATTAAAAAAATCCGAGAGGGAAATTCCAACAAACCAGCAGTTGTACGGTCACCTACCACCCATCTCGAAGTTTATTTGAATTAGACGAACAAGACATGCGAGACACGGTTGTAGGTGCAAGAACGAACTCATAAGCAACATTCTTCAATGGACCCCTTCACATGGACGTTAAACTAGAATTCATCAACGACAATTCTGTCCAGACTCAGGATGTAGACTATAGAGACGTAGGGCAGGAGAGAGTTAGAGAAATCCGACTTTCAGCACGACATGATGATGATGATGATATATAACCACTTATTAAATCGGCAGGGCTCAACTTATTCCATTTAGGGAAGTCTTGACATGAAAAACATACCACGGCTTACTAGCTCAGAGAGAAAGGCATCTATCTTCGTCGGTAAGAATTAAGACACTTTTGAAGAATTAGGCTGGACGATGGAGAACTGAAAATGAACTAAGCTCAAATAGTTTCAAACTGTGTCACTCGCCAGCTCGGGCAGCTGTACGGGAATTGAGATACCGGAACAGGATCCGAACTGAATACTGCACGTTGACTGAACACGACCGCAGGGTTCTAGACGAATTCAATATGATTATTATACTCCACACTCCCCAAAGATCCTTGCCCAGTCAGCTGGGGCAGTAGAATACACTGACAGCACCTATGCAGAGGGCTAAGACCCCCCTAACGAGTGTCCTGGATATGACACTAAACAATCTGATGGTGAGGTTCCAGCAATGCTGGAGCTTTGGGGAATGCGGAGTACCCCTTCATTGCTATCGCTCCCAGGCCCACTCTGGCCCGGAGTGGTAGCAACTGATAGGACCCTATCTATGGGTTGAATAGAACTAACAGCATATTTATGCTAAAATGAATTGAGTAAACTGAATAGCTTGAAATGGAAACGTTTTTTGATAATTAAACCGTACTTACACTTAAACTGCGTGCTTATGCTTAACTGAATTATTTCAAATAGAATTGTTTTTCGACATTAAAACTGTATTTACACTTAACTGAATTATTAGATATAACTTCTTGAATAGTTTGAAATAGAAATGTTTTTGACAATTAAACTTATGCTAAACTGAACTGTTTTCAATAGAACAGATTATTTACATAAAAATGGATTTGGCGTTAAATAAACTACAAAGGTTGATATGCCATAAAACCAAACAAACCAAACCAAACCTCCCCAAAGATCCAGAATAGACATTTGTTTGAGCCAGTTTTTCTTCTGGATAGAATCATTCTAGTGAGGGCTGCTCAGACATTCACAACCTTACTGAGGAATATTGCTGTTCTGTCAACTGTACTGCGTCGTTAGCTGCGTTTTGAGTAGCCCAATCCTGGAAGCATCACATTAAAGATAGAAATTGAACGATCGTTTACTTTCAAAACAACCACCCCCAAGACATGTTAAGTACTGCTGCTGAATTAAGGAACAATTCCTAAATTATATTCTCCAATGGAGTAGGGGGTGTCCTCGTGGTGTAATGGTTAAAGCGATGGACTGCAGAATCGTAGTAAGCGAGTTCGAATTCCAGTCGCGCTATTACGATCACTTTCGGGCAAATACTTTTGGGAAAGGTATGAACCCCCTTACCCTCCCAGCTATGGGTTAAATAGTACCACTACTGTTCTTTTACAAGAATTATTTTGGCATTAAATAACCTACAATGAGTTGATATGCCATTAAACAAAGAAACCAAACCAAACCATCCAATGGAGTACCATACCAGTGTTAGTCGACTTGCAAAAACTAACATTCACCTGCTATTTGCAGACACTGGGTGCCATCTAGCTGTCAGCATAACTTCATATTGCTAATAATAATTATCTAACCGTGAAATATCAAATTTACTCTAAATAATGCACTTGTTTTTTTTTTCTAAACAAGAGGTTTGAACCCACAAATCCTCCAGCTATGGATTATACAGTAAAACTAATCTTTCTCCAAGGACGGCTTTAACATTAAATAGGGTTTGCTTTGATTATTTTGTTTTACGGTGTATCAACCCTTTTTGCGCATTTAACGCTGAATTTAGTCATTTTGATAAAACCTTTTTACAGTTTAGCAAAAAATATACTTTTTTTTTTTGTTTACACACAGTTAAATGTCAAAACATTTCTATTTCAAATAATTTAGTTTATCGTAAGTACACAGGTTCAGTGTCAAAAACAGTTCTATATCGAACTATTCAGTTTAGAATAAATAGACATTTTACTTCTTTTTGACCCATAGATAAGACCCTTTAAAGCGCAACCACTCCGGGGAAGAGTGGACCTGGGAGTGATGGCAATGAATAAGTACTCCGCATTTCCCAAGGCTTCAGCATTACTGGAGCATTACCATCATATTGTTTACTTTCATATCCCGGACACTATTGGATGGTCTTACTCTACCGTAGAGAAGAAGTCGGTGTATTCTACAACTCTAGCTGATTGGGCAAAATATTAAATAACAAACGAAGGTTGATATATCATCAAATTAGGAAACCAAAGAAAAACTTTTACTAAATTGTAATCTTGTTCTGATATATAATATTTAGATTTTATATTGATCCTACATAAGCCGATATTTGATTCGGATTTACTTTGTAAGAATTTGTGTCATTCGGTTTTTTTTTATTGACATTTGAACTTCTAAATTCGATATATCAATTGGCTTTTCGGGGCTTTTGACATGATCTTGGGTATACCATATAAAAACTAATCACGTTTTGTCTGTACCGTTTAATAAATGAAGAAGAAAAAATGAACGATAGGAAGTTCGACAGATAAGCTGTCAACAAAATGATGAATTGTAAACAATAAAATTGATTCTCTTTCAATTAATTTCATAGCATTCATTTATTTATTCTTTTTTCTCTTAACTAACAATAAAATTGTTCTTTGTCGATTTCACCTCTTTTTTTCTGCAAGTTCATTGGAGAACTAAAAATCCAATTAACATCAATAGATAAAATCAAGATAAATCCAACAACAACCAATAACCAAATGCAAGAATTAACAGCAGCCCATTTCAAGATATAAATGATAATCTCAACTAATGCTCATACGTAGGCTAATAACAGAAGCCAAGGTTAAGCTTTAGCAAAACAAAGCGATACACATACAAATGTGAGAGGCGCCTCTGGTGGTGTAATGGTTAGCAAGCTCGACTAGCAGACCTACACGAGTGAGTTCGAGTCTCATTGGGTGCCCCTTTCATATGGCCTTGTGCCACATCTAAGCAAAAAGCTTAGTAAATTTCCACATACAAATGTGAGAAATTTGTTGGTTGGTTGGTTGGTTTTTAAGGCATATCAACCTTCGTAAGTTATTTAACGCCGAATCAATTTAATGCAAATAATCAGTTCAGTTTTAAACAATTCCGTTTAGCATGATTACACGGTTTAATAGTCAAAAACATTTCTATTTCAAACTATTCAGTTTATTTAAACAGTTCTATTTCAGCTCATTCAGTTTAGTATAAGCATATATTTTGTTTACACATAGTTAAATGTCAAAAAAGTTCTGTTTATAAGAATTAAGTTTAGTATAATTTTTTTTTCAATGTCAAACACAGTTCAATTTCAAACAATTCGGTTTAGCATGAATATGCAGTGTAAATGTAAGTACACCCCAACATATGGCCGAGCAAAAGCAGGATAGCCAGTTCGAACATACATACAGTAGCTCTGTGAGGATATGGGATGTAGCCCTGAAGACCTGCCAGAGGCAATGAAAGATAGGGAGAAGTGGCGAGAGAGGGTCCGGGATATCCGTGCTGATATCCATGATGACAGTTTAACTGTCAAAAACATTTCTATTTTTAGCTATTCAGTTTAGTCCAAGAGTTCTGATTCAAACAATTCAGTTTAGCATAAGTATGCAGTTTATTTCTATTTAACGCATAGATAGAGCCCTAACAGGTGTTACCACTCCAGGCCGGAGTGGACCTGGGAGCGGTGGCAATAAAGGGGTACTCCGCATTTCCCAAAGCTCCAGCATAACTGGAACCTTACCATCTGATCGTTTAGCGTCATATACAGGACACTCATTGGAGGGGTCTTACACCTCTGCAGAGGTACAGTCGGTGTATTGTACAGCCCTAGACAATTGGGCAATACATAGTGATAAATGTCAGAGCAGTTTTATTTCAGATAATTCAGTTTAGCATAAATAGACAGATTAGATGTCAAAACAGTTCTATTTTAAACTATTCAATTTGGCATAAATAAGCCGTTTAAATGCAAAAATCAATCTAGTGAAGGAAGCACAGTTTAGTACTATTTAATCCATAGATAGGACTCTCATCAGGTGCTACCACTCCGGGTCAGAGTGGACCTGGGTACCATGGCAATAAAGGGGTACACTGCATTCCCCAAAGCTCCAGTATTACTGGAACGTCACCATCAGATTGTTTAGTGTCATATCGGGACACTCGTTGGGAGGGTCTTGCCCCTCTGTAGAGAAGCAGTCGGTGAGTTCTACAGTCCCAGCCGACAGGGCAAAGACAAATGTGGGAGAGTGCTCGTAGCACTGTGGTTGACGTGCCTAATTCCACCATCATAGCAGTAAAGTTTGTGCCTCAGCTGCGCTATTACATTCATTTTCGGACTGATACACTTAGGAAATCTATGGAATCCGTTATACCCCAGGTTATTTGTTAAATAGTAAAACTACATCTTTACAAGGATGGTTTTTAATTACCTACGAAGGTTAATATGCAATTAAATAAAGAAACCAACACGGAGATAAATGTCGGTAACGATAATAAACAATGTTACTATAACTATAACGTTATTAGTCTCCACGTGTGTATAAAATTTCAAAATAATTGGCGACTGTGGCTGTCCACATACGAAATGGTTTTATTCAGACTGCTACAATTTCATAGCAGTCCGGCGTAAACACCAGCAGAGAGGAAAACCTTTTAAGTGTTTATCAATGTATCTCCTTTGCAGCCACTTCAACACTCCGTATCTCAAAGATTCGCACCAACGTCTAACCCAACTTCTTTCTTTGGGTTTCAAACTCAACTCCCAAATTATCAAATTCTTTAATTTCTTATATATTCTCTGATTTCACCACTTATTGCATAATTGTTTCTAGAATCATCACATGTGTTATAAGCACTTAGTTCCACACACTGGTGGAGAAGCCTTGATTTGTTTATCATCCACATTTTGACGAGAGGTGTTAAACGTGGTCGCCAGCTGTGCACAGGTTTGACTTTAGTTCGGAACTAAACTTATATTCAAAGTCCTTAATTAATTTAGATACCAAATAAAAGAAATAATTAATATAATTAATTAATCAACCTAATTATTTTACAAAACGCTACCGTGCTAAGATTTACAAACCCAGACAAAAACTATTAATTACCAAGTTGGCTGGGGCTGTAGAATACACTGACAATAGAATACACTGACTCACCCCTCCCAACGAGTGTCCTGTATATGACACAAAACAATCTAATGGTAAGGTTTCAGGAATGCTGGAGCTCTGGGGAATGCAGAGCACAACTTCAATGCCATCGCTCCTAGGTCCACTCTGGTCCGGAGTGGTAGCACCTGATAGGATCCAATCTATTGGTCAAATAGTACTATAATGCGTACTCATGCTAAACTGAATTACTTGAAATAGAACTCTTTTGATATTTAAACTGCGTACCTTTCTAAACTAAACTGCTTGAAATATAACTGTTGTTTACCGTGTACTTATGCAAAACTAAATTGTTAGAAACAGAATTGTTTTTCGACATATAAAGTGTACATGCACTAAACTGGATTGTTTGAAATAGAACTGTTTTGACATTTAACTATGCGTGGACAAAAATTATATTTACACTAAACTGAATTGTTTGAATTAGAACTGTTTGACTAAACTGAATTGATTGAAACAGAAATATTTTCTACGATTAAACTGTGTACATATGATAAGCTGAATTGTTTGAAATAGAACTTTTTATACGTATAAGAATAGATGTGGCATTAGATTACCTACAAAAGTTGATATGCCATAAAACGCAAACAAACACTATGAAATTAGTAGTTTTAGAGAATGTTCACTTTACGTTTCTTTTTGCATAAATAAACTAATTACAGATGAGTCGTAAAATATATTTTTTTATTGTTTAACATTTTGATTTCATAAAATATTCTAAAACAAACTAGATCGAATTATTCAAATTAGTTGTATATTTTTAAGCTAATAGGAAGAAAATATAAGGCGGCTCTATATACACAGGACCTATATGACTGCTAATAACTCCACTAATAATATTGTTGTGTTCTTTTTTGTTTCAGATTTAAAAACTGAATACAATAACAAACACGAATCCTCGGCCTCAATGCCTTGGACAAGATGTTATATAATTGCAGAAGGATTTTTCTCATATTATCATTTTTTCGTTGGTTATGTCTTATCTTTCAGTTTAGTTAGGCATAGAACTATTCGGCTTAGTGGACGGGTAGGGGCACACATTGAGGGCAGGTGTTCATGCTCGCGTGGGGAGGATGTGAAAATCACAGATGTCATAATAAAAAAAAACCGGGTAGGAAATATGACAGGGGATGTGAATGACGTCATGCCCGGAAGCGATGGGTTGAGGATTTTGGGTTATTTTTGAAAAAAAAAGGAGTTAGTTGAGATTCGGACTCCCGGGCCGGGCAGTCCAGAAGAGTTGAGATTTGAACCTAGACGAGGCGAGTTGATTTTTGGACCTGGGCAAGGCCAGTCCAGTTGGGTCTACGAGATGCGCCGCGCGTGGTGGTGTCAGATGGAACAGTCAGCATAGTTGAAATTGTGTCTCTCTCACCTCGTGTCGTAAACCTAAAAGTCAAGAAGGTAATAAAAGTTTCGTACCTGAACTAAAGAAAGTCGTCAGTGTTTCGAGTGTTTCGGGATTCCTATGCATATGAACGTTTCACCTATCCGTATATTTGTATAGTTGTAATATGGCTATGTTACAAAGAGTGGAAAGATGTTTTGTAATATGATAATATGAGACGAGAGGTTAAAAAAATATTGCAGCTCCTGGATGCTAATTTAATAACAAAAAACAACATTAATTTGATGTCTTTAGATCAAAGAATAGATTTTTAACCGGACATGTTCGAAAGGACTGCCAATGGGCTTGTCTTTGTAATAGTCTTGTATAGTCACAACCATGACCCACTATACAAACAGATATTACATATACATCTACATATGCATGCAGAACACAATAAAGACGAGCGACACAGTTCTTAGAAAAATATACCTCTCACTTTATTGAAAGGGTTGTGTGTGAGAGGGAGTTGGAGACCGAACAGAACTGCAACATATTGACCCCAACTCTATTGGCCATAATCGCGTTTCTTTCCCGTTATCCTGAGCTGCTCAACCTGGGGCCTGGGGCCCACTCTGCTGGGTGCTGGCTTTCCCTACCGCATCTTGTCACCAACGGGTCTGGTCTCCAAACTGATCTGTCTTCCTGTCTGCACCGAGTTATATAATAGTTCAACGCCCCCTTCTTCTTGTGGACGTCACAATTGCACTCATTCAACCCATCCACGGTCAAGGTTATATTTCTGATATTCCTCGACCGGATGCACCAGTTATTTACATAGGTGCATTTCCTATTTTGACAGCCCGGCTGGGTCGGAGGTCATTATAAAACAATTGATCATTATCATAGTAAAGCGTTGCATCTATTTTGAGACACCTTGTATAATTAAATAACCCAATGTCGTTCAAAGAAATTATATCATGGACTTGAAATCTACATTCCTAAATCAAATATCAGTGTAAATCCAGATATATAAATCAGTCAACATTTACAAGACACCACTTGTAGACTTGAACAAGCTGTAAGCATATCTAATTGGAAAGAAAATAAACAGGCTTCAAACAAAAGAAATGTCAATTGAAACAAGGGGAAATATCATAAAACTCATTGAAGAAAGAAATTCAGCGTAGAGTGTGACAAATGACGTTCGTTGTTCTCTGTCAGCCGTGCCTAAAATTTCATGCAAATATAAAATAAATCGATATCTTATTCTACTCTGTGGATTTTAACGAGAAATTTCTTTTGATTTTTTAAAATTACGTCTTAAAAAAAACTTGTACACTCTTTTATATGTATATATATTTCTTGTTTGACATCATAGTGAAATAAGTTGGAAAGTAGGAAACATTGATTTAATATTGATTAAAATCGATTAAAACAAAAATAAAAATTGGGCGCTTTTCGACCGATACTAATTCAAAAAAAGATCAGTATACACCCGTTGAAGTAAATGATTCTCCGAATATATATATATATATATATATATATATATATATATTACAGTGTTAGTTGTCACTAAATCACTTTGTGGGTTTGCGTCGAACCAAGTGCAATATAATATGGAGACGTTTCAGTCTAAATCCCATGAATTAAAAAAATATATATTTATATATATATATATGAATGTGTGTGTATGTATGGGAATGTATATTGTGTCCTCCAGTGCTCAATAAATGAAGCTTAACAACCACAAATCCATACCCAAACCTTGGTTAAAATTCCTTCTAAAAGAATCTGAAACCTCGAGGAAGCGAGATTCCGGGTATTAGTGAAAAAAAAAAAACATTCAAATGTCTTTGGTATTCTTCATTATGGAGCCATCATGTAACTATAAATATAACCCTTATATCTTTCAGACATTGGGTTTTTTCCTCCCTATGTATTAGATACACAATCAATATATTCTCTTACAGAAGCCAGGATATTGATTTTGTCTTTTTGCTTGAAAGATAACAAGATAGGACTTTTCTAAATAGATATTTTACTGATCCTACATATATGTGCAGGCTCAAACGTAATTATAAAACCTCCAATATATGTGCCGAGTCTCCTGTATATGCAGGGAGTGACCTCCGTATGTGTGGGGTCTCCTATATACGCATGGAGTGTCCTACGAATGTCTTGAGTTCCCTATTTTGGTGAGACAACTCATACACATGCCTTGAGATTCTTACATACGGATTTATATATATATATATATATATATATATATATATATTAGCAGCATTTCTTCATTATTACATATTTGATTGAACATAATATACATTTTTTGTATACATATTATTTTGTTAATCTTTTCGAAATGCCGTATTGATATTATGATATTTGGCGGGAATTGGTTGATAAACCTTCCATAATTAGTTATTTCCCAAGTACTTTCTGTCCGACTTTGGGCCATCATCAGGGGAGAATGTATTACCTCCCTTTTGTAATTCATCCTATAGGGCTATAGAATACACAAACTGCATCGCTGCAACGACTGTCCTGGATATGACACTAAAAAAATCTGATGGTGAGGCTTCAGAAATGCTGGAGCTTTGGGGAAGGCGGAGCATTCTTTTTTGGCCATCGCTACCAGGTCTATTGTGGCTTGGAGTGTTTGCTATCAATGGGTCAAAAAGAACTAAACTGTGTAATTATGCTAAACCGATTTGTTTGAAATAGAACTGTTTTGGGCATTGAAACTGAGTACTTATGCTAAACTGAATAGTAGACAAATTCTCCTACCTTGGAAGTAGCGTCTCATCAACCGAAAAAGACATCGACACACGACTGACTAAGGCATGGACAGCTATCGATAGGCTCTCGATAATATGGAAGTCGGACCTAACGGAAAAAATAAAACGCAGTTTCTTCCAGGCAGCGGTTGTGTCGATACTACTATATGGATGCACCACATGGACGCTAACGAAGCGACTGGAGAGGAAACTAGACGGAAATTACACAAGAATGTTGAGAGCAGTATTAAACAAGTCCTGGCGACAACACCCCACGAGACTTCAACTATACGGACACTTGCCCCCCATCACGAAAACTATACAAGTTAGACGAACCAGACACGCGGGACACTGCAAGGGAGAAGCAAGGACGAGCTCATAAGCGATGTACTCCTGTGGACCCCCACTTATGGATGTGCAAAAGTAGGACGACCAGCACGAACCTACATACAGCAACTATGCGAGGACACAGGATGTAACTCTGAAGACCTGCCGGAGGCGATGAATGATAGGGAGACATGGCGAGAGAGGATCAGGGATATCTGCGCTGGCGGCGCGACATGATGATGATGATGATGATGAATTGTTTGAAATAAAACTGTTTTTAACATTTAACTGTTAGTAAACAAAAAGAACAATACTTATACTAAATAATTGTTCGAAATAGAACTGTTTATATGTATTAAAATGGGTTTGGAAGTAAATACCCTACAATAGTTGATGTGTCATAAAACCAAACCTTCTCTTCCTTCGTATGTGTGGAGTTTCTTAAGTATCCCGAAAGTCTGCGACGTACTAAAAAGATTTTGTGCTTTAATTCCTTTTTATTGGTGGTTGAGAAGATATTAACGGATTATAGGTCTGCAAACCAGCCTATTAACCACTAAATCATGGCGAGTCGTTTTGTCTACATGTCTGTTTGCTTATCTCGCATATATCTTTGTAGACATTTAATGCAAAAGATGGCCAGTATTTTATCTTAAGATTTACAACTTGGTTTAAATGCAGTAATAAATGATTATTAAGTATCTAGCCGAATGAGTTTTCGGTATCAAGAAATAGATGATATCTTACACAGTAGATACACAGTAAACAAAGTAAATCCGATGGGTTTAATAAGACATCAATCAGAGAAAATTGTCCGATTTATCCTCGCCTTATTTTCTTTAGCCATCAAGCATGCTCCTCGACTTGTTTTTCTTGGCCATAATATAATAATTGATGTCGGGAAAAACCATAGGTTCTTAAAGCAGTAAAAATAAATTAAAGATTACAAAAAATGACATGAAAACGTGTGGATATATGTGCTTGTTTCTTGAAATGAATATATATGCATAAACTAACTTTTGTGTTTCTCTCCTTATGTCTAGAATGTGTTTGTGTTAATGATGCTCAATCTGTAGCCGTGTAAGTACTACGGTATGGTTTCACGACTTACACTTTAACGTAGTTAATACAGAAAAGCTTGATAGGAACTACACAAAGATGCTACATGCTGTTCTGGACAAATCCTACAAAGAGCACCATATTCAACGGCAGCTCTAATTACCTCTACACCGACTGCACCGCTGTAATATAATAGCCGAGGGATTTCGGTTGATGCCTTTGGGTTTAGTTAGGCTGAGAACCTTTCGGCTCAGCATATGGGTTAGTTAGGTGCAACCTTGATGCAGGTGGTAACGCTTGCGCGCGCACAGAGCAGACATGTCACTCAGAGATGTCACAATAGGCAGAGATGATGAAACGGGTGACAGAGTGCGGGTGACGTCACGCACCGGAAGCGCGCGGAGGATTTTGGGGATTTCGAAGAAAGTTAGAGAGTTGAAACTAGACGCCGAACGGGGAGGTTCGACTTTTGGGACTCGCTAAGGCGAGACGAATTTGCGCACCATGGGTGCCGCACGAGATAGGGGCCAGATGAAGAAGCCAGCATAAAAAGATTGTGTCTCTCTCTTTATGTCGAAACCTTGAACTCAAATGTAATAAGAAGATTTCGTACCTGAACAAAGAAGTCGTCACGTGTTTTCGAATTTCGAGATTCCTATGTTCTCTTTGTATATATGTTACAAACATTCGATGTACATTTCACCCATTTCACACATAGCCATATTCGTGTTTATGGATATGCTTAACCTCTGCATAGGGGTAAGACCCCCCCTCCAACGAGTGTCCTGGATATGACTCTAAACAATCTGATAGTGAGGTTTCAGTAATACTGGAGCTTTGGGGGACGCAGAGTACCCCTTTATTGCCATCGCTCCCAGGTCCCCTCTGGCCTGTCATGGTAGCACCTGATAGGGCGCTATCTATGGGTTAAATAGAACTAACGCCATACTTATGCTAAACTGAACTGTTTGACTAAACTGAATAGCTTAAAATAGGAATTTTTTTGACTATTAAACCATACTTACATTTACATTGCGTGCTTATGCTGAACTGAATTATTTGAAATAGAACTGTTTTTTGACCTTGAAACTATATTTACACTAAACTGAATTGTTTAACATAGAACTGTTTTGACATTTAACTGTGTCTAAACAAAATCTGTACTTATACTAAAATGAATTAGCTCAATTAGAAATGTTTGAATAAACTGAATAGTTTGAAGTAGAAATGTTTTTGACACTTAAACTGTGTACTCATGTTAAACAAAATTGTTTGAAATAGAACTGATTATTTACATAAAAATGGATTTGGCATTAAATAACCTACAAAGGTTGATATGCCATAAAACCCAACCAACACAATCCACTCTAATTACCTCCCATCTCACAGACAAAACAGTAATACGAGCAAAACATGCTGAGGATTGGTGATGAAGTAAGGACTAACATAAAAACTATGTTCTCTTCTATTCACATAGACACTCCAGTCTTGGCCGACCAGGAAAGATCTACTTTCATCAAAACTATAAATTACAGGCAATGAAAAATTGAACATTTCCTCATAACTGAGAAATTCTTCTCTTTCAATTTAAAAATCTATTTAACCCCTTAAAGTTAACAAGAATCACGTAAAGAAGGAGGGCATATCTTTTAGTATCTGTCTCCAATAAGAGGCTTTCCTCAAAGACGTAGAGATAGCACCTTGGGGGAATTGCGGTAAAAAGCAAGTACTTTTTTTTTAAATGGAAAAGAAAAACGAGTTAGAATTATTATTATTTTTATTCTTAAGGGTTTTCGGATTATTGTCTTCATTTTTATTGTCACTGATATTCCCTCAACGTTTCGGCCGATATATCCACGGGCAGGTGTTTGTCGAAATCGGGAACCTACACAGAATTTCGAACTACGTCCTTTTTTGAATCCACGGGGTGTCACAAGTTTTGATTCCGTTAGCCTCAACGGGGAACAAATGTTAAGTATCCCTGTATTGTTACTCGCCGGCAGTATTGGATTGAACCTGCAACCATACAGATGATGGTTTCCTTAGGAAACCAACGACTATAACCGTTGCGCTATGTGTCCTGCTGGACGAGTTACAGTGAATTATTTGGACTTATAAACTTAATTTTCTTACATGAAGAGAATTACTACTTCTCGGTATTATTTTTACCTGTGCTCATATTCAGATTCTTTTTTATCTAGCCTTTTAAATTATCGGTTCCCATATTGTATTCATCTCTATACTTGGTCTACTCTGCTGGTCATTGTAGTCCAATATATGTGCTGATTCTTTAAGGCGTCTAATCCTCCAATAACAATAAAGATAAAAACAATAGTCCGAAAACCCTTTATGATAATAAAAATCAATCTTCGTCTTGGAAATTCAGACAACTAAATTTTTAGTAGTTTGATTATTTTTGTTTAATGGCATTTCAACCTTCATTGATTATTTATTGCCAAAGTTAAAGTTGAAGGAGTACTGATACTATTTGATCCATTGTTGGAGGGGATAATGAAGTTATTACATTTCTCGCGTGTAATAACCTTATAGTGAACGTGATAGCGCAATTGGGGTTTGAACTCGCCTACTAAGATGCCTCAATCCAACACGTTAGCCCCTACATCACGTGGACTACAGCACCCCCGAAAAAATTAATAATACTTAAAGCAGCACAAGTCTGTAGTATAAATATCTGCTTTCTGACAAGAATAAAAATTTATTTTCCCTGTTTGCTCGTCAAATGATATATATATATATATATATATATATATATATATATATATATATATATTTATAGTTTTAAAAAAGTCACAGACAATAAAGATTTACTTTGAAATTTATTAGACTCAAATAATTATTATTTCGTATTACAATAGCCCTCAAAATTAATTCAATACTCAAAAATGAAATAATTATTGCAATGCTTCTAGCAAATTACAAAACACACACACACATACACGCACACACACACACACACACACACACACACACTCATATTATATATATATATATATATATATATAGAGAGAGAGAGAGAGAGAGAGAGAGAGAAGAGGGAGGGAGAATGTGTTGGAGAATATGTTAGGAAGAGAAAGACAAAATAGAGATAGAAGTATGAAAAGGAAGAGAGAAAAAATCACGTGTGTGTGTTGGTTGGTTGGTTGGTATTATGGCATATGAATCCTTGCAAGTTAATCAATGCCAAATCCTTATTATACATACACATTAAATATACATGATTTATAAATAAATATTTTGTCGGGAGCAATTTTTAAACGAACTAGAGCTCATTTAGTTTTAAGTATTACCAAGACCGATAGTTTTATTTTCACACGGTTAAATTGTTTCAAGTATTCAGTTTAACATTCTTAAATTGGTTGCTCACACTTAAATAATACCAAGTTTTGCCATGTAATGATTAGATTAAAAAAATGAATTGTTTGCACACAGTTAAGTGGTTTCAAGTATAGTAAATGATTAAATAGTTTTTTTTGGGACCTTAGCGAGTATTACCACACCGGGCCGAGTGGACCTGGGAGTGATGACTATGAATGGGGAACTCTACATTTTCAAACGTTCCAGTCTTACCATCAGATGCATTTTAGAGGTCAATTTTAAGACACTGTTTTTTGTTTCCGTGACACTCTTCTCTCCAGAGATGTGGTCAGCATATTCTAGAGCCCCAGCCAAAAGACCAGTGTGTGTGCATGTTTGTGTGTGTGTGTGATTATATATATATATATATATATATATATATATATATATATTAATAAAATTTTGTTGAATATAATAGACATTTTCTGTCTACATATTTTCTTGTTGATCCTTTCATATTGCCATATTGATTTTATAGTATTCGTTGGGAATTGATTGATATCTTTTCCATAATTGTTTATTTCCCAGGTACTTTCTGCCCGACTATGGGTCTTCATCAGGGGAGGATATATTACAAAAGGGATGTAAGTTTTGTATGTACATTACTACTTTGTAAGAAGAAGCTCATGTGGACCGTTGCAGTGTGTAGCGTTTACTTTTAAACCTGATTACTATAAAATCAATACGGCAATATGAAAGGATCAACATAAAAATATGTAGACAGAAAATGTCTATTATATACAACGAAATTTGTATTACTGAAGAAATGCTGCCAAAATATACCTATATATATGATGGTGGTCACGCTCGGTTTCGAGCGTGACCACCTCCTTTGTCTGATGTCCTCTTCCCCTACTCCCCTCTTAGATTCTATGTGTTCGCAGGTGACTCTTCAGGCCAGCCAAGCTGCGAGAGATTTTACCACAGAATTGGCACAGCCGTTCAGTTTTGTTTGCAGTGACATCATTTGGGTGCATGATAGATTTTGCACATTTACGCAGATGGCTTTTGAGACCAGCTAGAAATAGGCACAATTTTCCACATATGTCACAGTTAGCGTGGTGACTTTGTGGACCTGGTGCTAGACCCTGTTCGCCTTTGTGAATCAGACGTTTCTGTCCTGCATACGGCTATTCTCAAAGGATTCTATGGTTTCCTGAACCAGTTTCCGCCACTTACTTCAATCTGAGGCCATTTTTTTCCATTGGTATATGAATATATATATATATACAAAGAGAGAGACAGACAGACAGACAGACAGACAGTCTGTCTCCGTTTATATCTGGTGTGAATCCGTAATGAGAACCAAATACGAAATAAAAAAAAAATTAAAAATAACAAAACAAAATTGACAGATTCTTTTATTGCTATTTTCGCCAACTCATCAACAAACAGAACGAAAACTTAAGCCAAAACGCAACAATTTAATTAAAAAAACCTAAAAGAAAAAATGCTAAATCAGAGAGGTTTCATCGTTTCGCTTCAACAACTTTCCCCGCTAACCCAAATCGAAGTTTCACCTGTCAAGGAGAACATTCAATGAAAATGGCACCAAAATTCTTCCCGTTTTAGAGTGTTCGCCAATGGCCCGGGAGACCTGGGTTCAGTCCCAGGTCGAGTCATACCAAAGACTCAAAAAATGGTACTTGATGCCTCCTTGCTTAACACTCAGCATTATAAGGTACGGATCAAGGTAAAGTAGAGCAATCCAGGGAAGGAGTAGCGCCCTCCCCTACACCTTGGTGTAGTAGCTATCGAAAAGGGAGCCTTCGGGTTACCCTCGACTATGGTCGCCAACTTTACTTACTTACTTATCTTTTATCTCTGTAATTACCCACTATCAAAGCACCTTCTTTCAACTTTTCACTTTAATAAATACCGACCTAATACAACCATCAGTTTTATTCTTTGATTGTTTGTCGGAATGGTGAGCATGAACAGTTCACAATGGTATATTTGTCTTATCCTCATATCATTCTGATACTTTGATCTTTATTTACCTTAAGGGGATTTTATTTCATATTATGCTATCGTAATCCTAAGTTATATTAATCAAACAGTAGCAATGCCAGTACTTCTATATGGCTGCACCATATGGACTTAAATAAAACGTTTTTTGAAATAGCTAAAAAATAATTATACAAGAATGAACGGGATGTTTTGGAAGAATAACCCTTCAAAATGGCAGTTGTAAAATTGCTTTTTCCCATCACAAAAACTATTTAAAAAAAGACGTAAAAGACATGCTGGAAACTTCTGGGTAACTTATAAGCGATGGTTTTCAATGGTGTCTTGTTCATGGACACCTGTGTTGACCGCAAAACCTTACATTAGTCATATCTGCGCGATTATTGGCGGTTGTCTAGAAGATATACCAAAAGTGATGTCCGATAGGGACGGATGGTGAAAGAGAATCAAAGGAATCTATTCTGACCACACAATATGATGATAATGACGATTATATTACTCTTGTTGCCGTGTATCTGTCTTATTTTCATCTAAGTTTTATATTTTTATATTTTTTATATTATTGCCTATTCTAAAAATGTGTTGCCAAAAATGCTGTTGTGTTTGACTGTGATATCGTAGTAGACGAGTTCGAACCACAGTCACACATCTACGAGGTGCATACGATAAGTTTCCAGACTTTTTTCGTTTGAGCATTTAAAATTGTTGTAGACACTTGAAAATTCAGTATGTTATTACTATACATCTTCTGAGATGACTGACCAATTTTTATGATTTCAGGTTAAAGGAACAGCTACATTAGCAATTGGAATAAACCCTTTCTAAAGCCTGATTGTCACAGCTGGTGAATTTCAAGCATGCAATCTGGACGTGAGGACACTTTAGAAGAAAGATATGTTTTAAACTTTGAAAAAAATGATGCCACAGAAACGTATGGAATGTTTAAGACTGCTTTTCGACTATCTTGCATGAATCAAGCATCAGTTTTTGAGTGGCATAAGAGATTCAAGGAAGGCAGGGAGTCTGTGAGGGATGATGAGAGGTGTGGGAGGAGTAAGGAAGTCAGTACACCAGAGTTGATTGGTCCAAGGGTTAGGGTTAGGGTTACTATGTTGAGATTTTAAGAGAGTTCAGGAAGAGATTCCTTGGGAAGAGGCCAGCACTCTTCAAATCGGGTCAGTGGCATTTCCACCAGGACAATACATCAGTCCACAACTCCATCCTTGTCACTGGCTATTTGAGCAAGATGGGCATCGAGGCAGTTCCTCACCATCCATATAGTCCAGACGTTGCTTCCTATGACTTTTGGTTATTCCCTTATCTCAGAGACTGTTGTTATGAGACAAATGAGATGAAAGAGGCTGTGACTTCCATAGGGCCTTCCATAAGTTGTTGGAACAGTACAACAAGTGCATTGCAGCTGCAGGAGATCACTTCGAAGGGGACTAGAATCTTATGTGTGTAATATCAATAAAAGTGCCCATACGAAAAAAGTTTGGATACTTATCGTATGCACCTCGTATGTTCACTTTTTAGCGGAGTTTAACTGGTTTCAATTCAGAGTTTTCCTTCTCCTAGACTAGTTGCCTCACCAAGACTGAAGAACGCAGTCTGCCCTACTATTTACCCATAGCTGGAGGGAGAATAATTGGATTCATACCTTTCCCAAGGGTATTAGTGCATGTGAAATGCAATCCGTCTCGTCCAGGATTTGAACTCGTGTCGCCGTGTCCATTTCCTACGACGGGCACCTCCTGATGATTGTCGCTTATAAGATTTCATGAAACCTGTGGTCGCAGACAAGTTTTCATCCTATTAAATATATATAAAATCTAATGAATATTTTATTATTATTATTATTATTATTGTTGTTGTTTTTAAATAGCTCTATCTCAGATAGTGAGCACTCTCTAAATTATATCACATTTGGTCTGCCACTAACCCACGAAGGGAGATAGCCACAATGAACACTGTTATATATATATATATATATATATATATATATATATATATATATATATATATATATATATATATATATATATATATATATATATATATATATTAATGATATATTAAATATTATCTATTATAAGTATCAACATTCAATTCCTTTTCCTTTTATAGCAACTTTGGACTTTCCTAAATCAAATTTTTACTAAATGAAGATGGTAAAGCCCATGGAATCGGTGTAACGAATATGAAAACTCTTTCTGACTATTTTAATTTGTTAATTTAATCAAATAAGAATGAGCATTCATGTTCATTTAATGTATTTTTTGTAAACTGTCACGTCATTATTAATTATTTAATTACCGTTGCGTCCAATTTATTCAAAATGCTTCAAATGAAAATTTTGATTTTTTTCTTTGCAAAGTGTTATTTCAATATTTGAATCAATTGTGTGCTTATAGCGTCTCTATTCCTGCTCAATTTCTTTTCGATCGATAGTTCAACACGAGAAAGAAGCATTTTTCACCCATTCTCATTGACAATATAATATGAACGATGACCTGAAAAAATAGATTAATATAGAAAGTAAATTTGAGTGAGAGGAAAGAAAAATATGATTGCGCCCGAGTTTTTCTCGACTGCAAATTTTCGGAGAGAATCTCACATCCTTATGGTGATCGATGAAACAAATCCTCTTAAAGATAATTATTTGCGATTTTTATTTTATCTTTTGCAGTATTTACTAAACAACTGGTTAAGCTGAAACAAAGACAAGCCGAAACAAAATTACCTTTTTTTGGTTCATTTTCGAAAACAGGGTCAGTATTATAAACTTTTACCCTTTCAAAGACTGTTTTTGTTTTTATTATTGTAGAGTTTGTGAATTATTTTTAGAAAGTTAAAAAAATAGAAGATATCTTCAAACAACTCAATCGACAATGAATATATATATATATATATATATATATATTCATTATCGATCGAGTTGTATGAAGATAAGTAAAGTTGTAAATTTGGCGACCCCGTCGAGGGTGACCCGAAAGCTCCCTTTTCAATTGCTACTGCCTCGAGTTGTTGGGGATGGCGCTACTCCTTTCCCTGGATTGCTCCACTTTACCATTAATCCTAACCCTATAATGCTGACTGTTAAGCAAGGTGGCATCAAGTACCATTTTTTGAGTCCCAGGTATGATTCAGCCTGGGATTGAACCCCGGGTTCTCGGACTATTGGCAAACACTCTACTCATTAGCACTTCTATTATTATTATTATTATTTATCAATTCAAATGTCCATTGGATTGGATTTGTTGGTTAATGGCGTATCAAGCTTCTTGGGTTATTCAATGCCAAATTCATCCTTCTAGAAGGGCACTTGTGGTACTATTTAACCCTTAGATGGGAGGATAACGGGGTTCATACCTTTCCCAAGGGTACTTTTACGAAAGTGGACGTTATAGTGTGAATGGAGTTTGAACTCGCATACTACGATTCTACAGTCCAGCGCTTTAACCATTCTACCCAGAGGACAACTCCAAATAACAATTTTGGAGAATATATCTCCGACAGTATAAAATCTATAAGTTACATTACAACAAATTTGTCAAAGAGGATCACTTTACACCTTTCAGATTCTATCTCCATATTCAATCATTTAGGTTTGGTTTGGTTTCTTTGATTTAATAGCATATCAACCTTTGTAGGTTATTTAATGCCAAAGCCATTCTCATAGAAGAACAGTAGTGGTACTATTTAACCCATAGCTGGGAGGATGAGGCGGTTCAATACCTTTCCCAAGGCTATTTGCTCGAAAGTGAACGTTATAGCACAACTGGAGTTCGAACTCGCTCACTACGATTACACAGTCGATCACTTTAACCATTACACCACGAGGACACCCCCATGTCAACCTTTAAAAAACATAAATGTCATAATGTAACATATAGAAATATTTTAGTTAATAATACTCCACATAGTATAGTAATTTACAAAGCTCTTTGCTTCGACTTGGCACAAGGCCGAATGAATGGCGCACTCAATGAGACTCGAACTCACTCGTGTAGGTTTGCTAGTCCAGCTTGCAAACCGTTACACTACCAGAGGTGCCCAGATAGACATAAAATAAATTAAAAAACTTATAAGGCTTATATATAAAATCTAGACAACTTATTATGAACAGAATTAACTTCGAAACTAAGGATAATATTTTAAAATGTTTAAAATATAACAATCCATATTACAAATGATAGAACAAATTTTATCATATTTCACGTAATAGAAATATTTAAAAATAAATTGCTACTACCGCTTAGTGTCTCCTTGGTGATAAAAACAAGCTTCACTTTAGTAATAAAAACAATACTAAACAACTTTAATTTACAAATACCATATAAATTACCTTGATAATGGTTCTGACTAGAACCGAAAGTACTTGGAGTAACACAAATAGCTACATGGGAGAAACCATTAACAAATTCTAAGATTGTATCATCAAAAAACATAAAGACTCTTGAAAAAAGAAAGAAAAAACTCTCCAAAGCAACAAGAAATCGATTTTATTTAATCAAACTGGTTTATATATATATATATATATATAATATATATATATATATATATATATATATATATATATATATATATATATATATACTGGTGTCTACCAAAGTACGTATACTATAATGCTAAACAAAACATTAGACACAAAACATGTTCCATTAATTATTCAAACATATCAATTATAGCATATCAATTATGAAGATATAAATTCCTTAAATGTTCAAACTGTTTGATCCCCGACATTTACACACTCAACTAGTCGAATGAGGACAATCATTCATAATCTGACACAAAGATCTCAATTTCCTGCCAAACTTATCGTATAAATAAAATCATAACATCGACATTACCAGCCATTGTTATGTTGCCAATTTACCAGCAATGAATAGATGTTTATAAAAGTAAAAGTATGGATGATTGTAATGATAATTTTGATAAATCAGATGAATTTTCGTATTAAGTGAATTGTAACACTAAAATGTTAATACTAAATGCCTACTATTGCAATCCTCTTTATACGAATTATGATAATATCATAACTAGAAAGGTTTGTTTAACGGCATATTAACATTCAAGGACTATTTAATGTTGAAGAGTAGCGATACTGTTTAACCCTCAGCTGGGCGAGAAGGAAATGACGTAATTAATCTGAAAGTAAACAAAATAAACTGTCTTTCACAAAGTGCAGAAGAAAAATTCACAATAACATACGTTATTATGCGGTGTTCTCCTAAATTTTTGTTTGACTTTCGGTTTGGTTTCTTTTATTTAATGGCGTATCAACCTTTGTAGGTTATTCAATGTCGAAGCCATTCTCCTAGAAGAACACCAGTAGTACTATTTAACCCATAGCTGAGAGGATTAGGAGGTTCATTCCTTTCCCAAGGGTATTTGCCTGAAAGTGAACGTAATAGAACATTTTTGTATTTATAAACAAATCTAATTAAAAAAAATAATGTCTACACTTTTTAATATTTTATAATAAATAAACATAATTTAAAGAACTTAATTATATTGTTTATATTCCAGTTTCTTTCAGATATAATACTAATAAATTATTGAATTGTTTCTAGAAAAAATATAGATATGTTTATGATTATAATTGAGTCACCTAATAGCTATATTTATTTGAATTTTGAAATACGTCTGATAGGTGATTTTATATCGATTGAATTAATCAGTTAATATGCCAATATTAGCCTAATAATAAAACTTAAGGGTAATTATATTTATGTAGCAATAATAAGTACGTTTTATTCCCTGCATCAAATCTTATACTCTATCAGTTGAAACATCCTTTTAATCAAAAGCGCCCTGGAAATAAATTTATGATAGATATTATCTGTTAAGATTTACCTGATAGTATTGATAAATTTGCTCTACATGTGAATTTTCTATGCATTTGTTTATATATTCATATAATGTATTACAATATATATATATATATATATATATATATATATATATATATATATATATATATATTGTAATACATACATATATATATATATATATATATATATATATATCATGTTGTACCGGACATTGGCCTAGCGATTAGAGTGTTCGCCAATGACCTGGGTTCAATCCCAGGTCGAGTCATGCCAAAGACTCAAAAAATGCTACTTGATGCCTCCCTGCTTTGCTTAACACTCAGCATTATAAGGTACGGATCAAGGGTAAAGTAGAGCAATCCAGGGAAGGAGTAGCGCCCTCCCCTACACCTTGGTGTAGTAGCTATCGAAAAGGGAGCCTTCGGGTTACCCTCGACTATGGTCGCCAACTTTACTATATATCATGTTATGCCGCGAGCACGGATATCCCTGACCCTCTCTCGCCACTTTCCCCAATCGTTCATCGCCTCTGGCAGGTCTACTAGGCTACATCC
>OY757933.1:13581865-13804365 GCA_963585895.1 Sepioteuthis lessoniana
ATCGAGACAAAACCTCTATGAGCCAATACGGAAAAGAACAAAGATTTTATTTATGGAATGTCTATGGTATTGAAAAACTATGGACGAATTACATCACGTGTTTGTAAGTGGCTGGAGAGACTGTCTAATTTGGTTTAGTTTGGTTGGTTTTATGGCACATCAACTTTTATGCATGTAAACGGTTCTATTTTAAACAATTCAGTTTAGTATCAGTATAGTTTTTTTTTTACACACAGATAATAGTCAAAACAGTTCTATTTCAAGCAATAGACTAAAAAACATGATACTTGATGCTACTTTGCTTAACACTCAGTATTATGATGTAAGGGTTATGGGTAAAATAGAGCAGAAAAGGAGTAGCGCCCTCCCCTATCCTTTGGTGTAGTAGCTATCGCCAACTTTACTACAGTTTAACATAAGCACTGAGTTTAAATATCAAAAACATTTCTATTTCTAACAATTCAGTTTAGTGTAAGTATAGTCTTTTTGTTTTCACACAGTTAGATGTCAAAACAGCTCTATTTCAAATAATTCAATTTAACATAAGTATGATGTCTAGTTTTGTTTGACTCATAGATAGGACCCAGTCAGGTGTTTCCACTCCGGGCAAGAGTGGACCTGAGAAACGATGGCAATGAAGGGTTATTCATGTTTCCCAAAACCCCAGCATTTCAGGGGCCTTATTATCAAATTGTTTTGTGTCATATACAGGACACTCATTGAGAAGGAGTCTTACTCATCTGCAAAGGTGCAGTCAGGGTATTCTGCAGCTCCAGCTTATTGGTTATGCTCTAGAGAACAGCAAGAATCAATCAATCCATTAGCCTCAATAGATATACGGGGTGTGACAGAAATACTTCCTATATTTTAACCTGAAAGCTATGCAGTGCTTATGATGTTAAGCAAGTGACAATGGTAGCTCTTGTCTTTTAATTGGAATCATTTTGAGATGAGGTTTCTTAATCTGAGAATTAATTTCTTTATTTATTGCGGACTTTTTGTCCTAATCTTGGAAGTTTTTTTTTTCAGGGCCCGTGGTGCAACAGATAGAGGCGTTGAGTCTCTACGGTTCCAGGTTAGCATTGTCAGAAGATAGCGGTTTCAATTCCTACCCAAGCCGGCCAGAGGTTTACTTGGTCAAAAACGTGGTGCGATAGACAACAGCTATGGAAGGCAGTAATTACAGGGGATACGGTTACAAGACTCAGCATTCCTATCCAAGGTCACGGTTAAATCACCTGAAGAAGGCCCGAAGTGAAATTTGGCCGAAACTTAGTGAAGAAGAAACAACACAAAAGAAAAAAATACCAAGATTAAGACAAAAAGTCCGAAATAAATGAAAAAAAAAAATTCTCAATGGTTGCTCTATTTTGATAATGTGTCATCATTTTATTTCAGATACAATTAGTTTCGATTATTGCTTGAACTGGTACACACTGTGATTTTGCAGCGGAAATATTTTTTGGAATAGTGAATCTGTATCTTCTACATAAACAGTTTTTTCTGACCATTTTAAGTCACATTGTAATGATTCAGTCTCGGAAAGGATCCATAGTGAATTAATCATTGCTACTTTCCCAAATTCACTTTCACCTCACAGGTCACAGTTTAAAATGATGGGAGATCCTTTCTTTAATGGCTTGTCAAATTTAGAATATTATACAACCGGCCCATTAGCCTAGTGTTAACCAATTGCCCAGGAGGCTGGGGTTTAAACTCTGCATTATAAGGTACGCTTCAATCAGGGGAAAAGAAGTAGTGCCCTCCCCTATACATAGGTGAAGTAGCTATCGAAAAGAGAGCTATTAGGTAGCCCTCGACTACGGTCGTATCTTTATTTACTTCTATTTAATGCCAAAGCCATCCTTATTGAATAACACGAAGGGTACTATTCAATCCATTACTGGGGAATTAAGGGGGTCCATAGCTGTTTCAACTGTATTAGTCTGAAAATGAACGTTATTGAATAACGGGAGTTTGAACCTGCTTCATTCGAAGTCACAATCCTTAACTATTAGATTGTTTCGAGGTTTTAAAGTCCGGATGAAAGTTCAGTAAAACCGAAAGGTCTTAACGTCAACTTTTCTTCGAATATTTTTAATATTGTTTACTTTTCAAGCAGTGCCAAGAATGTCTTGTTCGCCTTATTGGATGATTTATGTGATAGGAGGTAAGTATCCGTACAAAAATGTCGATAATCCTCAGAGGAGACAAGGCATGAAACTAATAGTAACTAGACTGTGACAGGGAAATGAACTGATATATATTTATTGGAGAATTTATCTTGGTCTATTGACCAGTATTGAAGGACTTTTCTGATTTAAGAAAAAATATTTCTCATGAAGATTACTTTATTTCACTATCTATCCACACACACACACACACACACACACGATATATATATATATATATATATATATATATATATATATATATATATCATCATCATCATCATCATATCGCGCTGGTAGCACGGATATCCCTGACCCTCTCTCGCCACTCCTCCATATCGTTCATCGCCCTAGGTAGGTCTTCAGGACAACATCCTGTGTCCTCACATAGCTGTTGAATGTACGTTCGAGCTGGTCGTCCTGTGTGGGGATCCATAAGAGTACATCTCTTATGAGTTCATCTCTGCTTCTCCAGCAGTGTCCTGCATGTCTGGTTCGTCTAACTTGAATAGTTTTCGTGATAGGGGGCAGGTGGCTGTACAGTTGGTGTCTTGTGGGGTGCTGCTGCCAGGACTTGTTCCGGATTGCACGCAGCATTCTTGTGTAATTGCCATCTAGCTTCTTCTCCAGTCGTTTTGTTAGCGTCCATGTAGTGCATCCATATAGCAGTATCGATGTGACCGCTGCCTGGAAGAAACTGCGTTTCATTTTATCGGTTAGGTCTGATTTCCATATAATCGATAGCCTATTGATAGCTGTCCATGCTTTCGTTAACCTCGTTTCGATGTTCTTTTCGGTTGATTCGACGCTGCTTCCTAGGTACGTTAATTTGATATATATATATATATATATATATCGCGTGTGTTTCCCAGTTATTTCCCTTGATATATATACATATATATATATACATCTAGGAAAAAACTTTGCTGACCCTATTAACAATATATACGGGTCTTTTATTGCTGAACATCTAATAAATAACCGTGATTATGCCTCGTCCTACAGTGCGGACCTGTTTACTATTTTAGCAGGTCCCACTCGGATTCCCATCTCAAAGTGTTAGAGACCATTCATATTTTGACCCATAAACCGTCTCTCTGTAAGCAGAGGGGATGTTTATTGGGTATTAATTTGATTGTAATTTAACATTCCCCTTACTGTAATTTTTTGTAACTTTACGGAGTCTGTTTCCTCTCTACGTTTCTTGATCGTTGTCTTAGTTTAGTCGTGACCAGGTAGGGCCGAAACTGGTGTGTTGTTCATTTTTATTTTTTTAACATGGATTAATTTGTTCTTTTTTAAAGTTTAATATATATATATATATATATATATATATGGAGAAAAAATGAAAAACAAAATAATCCAAAGTGATGAATTTATCGTTAAAGAAAGTCGTCGCCAAACGTTTCGGTTTTAATAAACCATCATTAGGTCTTTAGACTGTAATTTTTCTAAACCATCATATTTCTTCATGGTTCCATTTAGCTGACATTATGGCCTTATATAATCATGTGATATTTTTTAAATATGAATGCTGATTTATTGCTTGGACAGTCGTATGTTCTTTCTTTGTATATATAATTTCCTTCCCTGTTTATTGGATTTCATTAAACATCCACTGTTGATCTAACAATACTCGGTATCATCATTTAAAATGATCTGATGATGGTTCAATAAAACCGAATCGTTATAGCATCGGCTGTCTTTTAAAATAACTTTATCACTTTCGATTGTTTTGTTTTTCAGTTTTTATCCATTATGTCTAATTCTTTTCTATTATTTACTTCAATATATATTTTTTCTGGTATATTCCGGTAGGAAGGATGGGACTGTTGAATACGCTGACAGAATCTCTGCACAAAGGCAAGATCCCCTAAACTAATGAGCAGGGTAAAGCACTAAACTGCATCGGATGATGAGGCTTCACTCCTGGAATTGGGTGAATGTAGAGTCTTCCTTCATTAACATTATTTCCAGGTCCACTCTGAGAAGCATTGGCATTACCTATTTAGTATGGGTAAGAAATAACTCTTCAATTATTTACTAAGGATAATTATTTGTTATTTGGCACCATACGGCTATGTGAAAATGATTCATATCACATAGGATTGCTTGATAAGAGCTATATAGTAATACTTGAAGCCATTTAACTGTGTGCAAACAAATGATTAATATCAAATATAATTATTAGTGTTTGTTAGCAATCATCGTTAAGTCGCTCAGCGAGCAAGGATTATCCTGACTCTCTCTCTGTCTCTCAATCTCTCTCTTGCTCTCTCTCTCTCTCTCTCTCTCCATATCACCAGTCACATGCATTAGGTCTTCCAGACCACATTCTCTGTCCACATAGAGATTTTGTCAGTAAGTTCTCGTTGGTCGGCCAATCCTGGCACGACAATTTGAAAGGGTCCCTCGGAGAACGCTTCTTTTGAGTTCGACCTTGCTTTCCCGGCACACGGCAAGATAGGAATCATTGAAACCATTTATCACTGTGCAAATAATAGATTATTATTGAATAAAGTTATTAGTGTTAGATAAAAATACTTAAAACCATTCAGTTATATGCAAACTAATCATTAGTATGGAATAGAATTATTACTGAAAACCATATAGAAGTGTGTAAACGAATCAGCTGTAACAACTAGTTTAAAAATAAGTAAGTAGAGTTGGCGACCGTAGTCAAGGGTGATCCAAAGGTTCCCTTTTCAATAGCTACCACATCTAGGTGTAGGGGATAGCGCTATTTCTTTCCCTGGATTGCGCTACTTTACCCTTGATCCTAACCTTATAATGCTGAGTATTCAGCAAGGTAGCATCAAGTACCATTTTTGAGTCTTTGGTATGACTCTAACTGGGATTGAACACAGATCTCTTGGGCCGTTGGTGAACATTCTAACCATTGTGCTAATGTCTGGTATGAAAAGTAAAATTAACTAAAATCTGTAGGCTTATAATTAACACACACACACACACACAAACATCTATATATATATATATATATATATGATAGAAAATAATGGAAAAGTGGATAAAACAACACTGACAACAGATTCAGCAATTTTGATATTTCCTTCTTTATTGAAAAAAGAACTTCATCATCTAAAGAAGTTATTTTTCAATGAAGAAAGAAAGATCAGAATTACTGAATCCATCGTCAGCGTTGGTTAATCCACTTTTCCTCTGATTTTTATCATCTTGTCAGATTTACCGAAATCTACTATTTCCACACACACACACACACACACACACAAACACACACACACACACACACACATATATATATATATATATATATATATATATATATATATACGCTCCCCCATGGCGGTTGAGCACTCTGACGAGGGAATTTACGACTGTCGCTCGCATAATGCAAAGCTCTTCGATCGAACTGAGCACTCTGGTATCCGGTAAGGCATAAAATGTAAACAAACGAAAGCTACTACTTAATATCTTACGATTCCCTAGCTGACGTGGTGCGCTTGTTGGCCGAGTGGCCTGATACTAAGTCTAACGAAAAGTTTGGCCGGTTTCGATCCCAGCTTGAAGCCACACTGTCTAGCCACACTGAAGAGTTGTAATACGACGAAACAGTCTGCCTGTGGATGACAATATATATATATAGGGATAGGGTTTGATAGTAAATAACCCATTAGTGTTGATATGCCATAAAACATCAACCAACCAACCAACCAATCTTTTTCATTATATCTTAACCATCGTTTCTCTCTTTGTTGTCTGTCAATAAAGGATTAGGGTAAGCGAAATGTTCTACTTTATATGAAAATATATTATAATCTCCTGTGTGTGTGTGTGTGTGTGTGTGTGTGCGCGCGCGCGCGCACGTGCGCGTGAAGATATAATAATGAAAGGAAGATAAAATTATACTTCATATTGAAATTAATTCTATTATTTCATTATGCAGCTTTACCGAAATAGATTTCCATGATTTTCCAATTATTAATACAGCCCTAATTTCAAAATTAGTTTCGCTTCAAAAGGATACATTAATTGAATATTAAGATTAATTGATTAAATCTATATTCCTTAATTGTATTTTAAACTCTATATGCCAGATTCCTTAACTTGAAAATAACTTGAATAGATATTTATTTCGAATTTGAATTGTAAAAAAGTATTTCAAATGTAAGACTATTACAATTAGATCAATGATGGCATCAATTAAATACTCACAACTGTCTACTATTGCAGTCCTTTGGGTTCCATATTCGTATAGCGAAGACACGCTATAAACCAGTTTCCATTTCCTTTCTCTGTATCAGGTTCAAGAGTCGAGAGGTCGGGGCCTCATGCAAGGTCACCGCATAGCCTACATTTACTGGTTTGTTGCGTATTATTATTATTATTATTAATCACTTAGAGCTTTTCAAATCAACGTTAGCCGATGGTTTTTCATAGGAGTCTGAGTGACCGTACGTCTCCTCAAGTCTCCTGGACTTTTCTTATTATTCTGGCCGTTCTCAATAATGCTGTCGTTTGGATGGCCTCCTCTCAGCCGCCAAATTCCAAGGCCTCCAGTCCTTTTAGTAATCCTTTAGCTACTGTTCCAAACGCACCAATTACAATTGGTATAATTGTCACCTGCATGTTCCATAGTTTTTTCAATTCCCTTGCACGGTCGAGGTACTTATCGTTCTTTTCACATTCTTTCAGTTTTATTCAGTTGTCAGCCGAGACAGCAATGTCGACTATTTTGCAAGTTCTCTTTTTTTTGTTGATTATTATTAAGTCGGGTCTTCTAGCCAGGATTAGGTGATCCGTTTGTATGTTAAAGTCTCATAGGAGTTTATGCGTGACATTTTCTAGGACAGGTGCTGGCTTGTGCATATACCATTTGTTTGTATGTTCGAATTGAAATTTCCTGCACATTTCCCAGAGGATCACCTTGCCGACCCTGTCGTATTTCGCCTTATACTCCTTCTGTGATAATTTGCTGCATTCGCTTATTATGTGATTGATTGTTTCCTCTCTGTCACTGCATAGCCTACATTTACTGTTTTGTTGCGTCTTATCTATTCTCGCTTTGATATGATTGGTTATTATGGCGTTGTCCTGTGCTGCTATTAGGAGGGATTCCATTTCTCTCTTAAGGTTTTCTTTTCATAGCCAGGTCCAGGTTTTCTGGTGTGAGATGTTGTTTATTAGACGTTTAAAGCGGTCTTTGAGTTGTTTTCCCTCCCATTTTTGTTTCCTAGTTATTGTTATTCTGTCGTCTGTCGTGTTGTCCGTATCGTTTCTGATGGTTGTAATTAGTCCTCGTTCGTGTTTTTCTACGTAGTCTTCGAGCCGTTGTATCGATGCGTCAACGGTGTCTTCGATGCTGGCAAGTCCTCTTCCTCCCTCTTTTCTAGATACATATACTCTGTCAACGTCGTCTCTGTGATGTAATGCCTTATGCATGGTCATTAGTTTTCTTGTTCTTTAGTCCGTCTGTTTAAGTTCATCTCTGGTCCACTTGAGATTATTATTATTATTATTCACTCTTTAGAGCTTTCCACATTAGCGTTAGCCGATGGTTTTTCACTGGAATTAGAGCGACAGCAAGTCTCCTCAAGTCTACAGGACTCTTCTCAGTATTCTGGCCGTTCGCAATAATGCTGTCGTTTGGAATGTCACCACTCGTCCGCCAAATTCCAAGTCCTCTAGTCCCTATAGTAATCCTTTAGTTACTGTTCCAAACGCACCAATTACAATTGGTATAATTGTCACCTTCATGTTCCATAATTTTTTCAATTCTCTAGCAAGGTCAAGGTACTTATATTATTGTTATTATTATTTACTTATTAGAAGTTTTCACATCAGCTTACGCTGATGGTCTTTCACTGGAGATTGAGTGACAGCAAGTCTCCTCAAGTCTCCAGGACTCTTCTCAGTATTCTGGCCGTCTTCAATAATGCTGTTGTTTGGATAGTCTCCTCTCGGCTGCCAACTTTCAAATCCTCCCGGGCCCTTTAAAAATCCTTTAGATACCGTGCCAAAAGCACCAGTCACAATTGGTATAATTGTAACCTTCATGTTCCATAGTATTTTCAATTCTCTAGCTAGGTCGAGGTACTTATATTATTATTATTAGTAGAGTATTGTTATTATTATTATTATTATTATTATTATTATTATTTAGTTATTAGAAGTTTTCATATCAGCGTAAGCTGATGGTATTTCACTGGAGATTGAGTGACTGCAAGTCTCCTTAAGTATCCTGGACTCTTCTCAGTATTCTGGCCGTCTTCAATAATGCTATTGTTTGGATAGTCTCCACTCGGCTGCTCTCTTCCAAATCTTCCAGGCCCTTTAATAATCCTTTAGTTACCGTGCCAAAAGCACCAATCTCAATTGGTATAATTGTCACGTTCATGTTCCATAGTTTTTTCAATTCTCTAGCTAGGTCGAGGTACTTATCTCTCTTTTCACATTCTTCTTCTTCTTCTTCTTCTTCTTCTTCTTCTTCTTATTATTATTATTATTATTATTATTATTATTATTATTATTTTACTCCATTAAAGTATTTCACATCAGTTTAAGCAGATGGTCTTTCACTGGAGTTTGAGTGACAGCAAATCTTCTTAAGTCTCCAGGATATATGGAGGACAATCTAAATTAAATGAAAATCGCTCCTCCTCCAAATTAGAAAACATGACAAATGTTTTCCTTGTAAAGATTGGCCCGGTCAGTCGGATCTTCAGAATCCACCGACTGCATCTCTGGAGAGAGGGTAAGACTCCCCCCTGCGAGTGTCCCGGATATGACACTAAACAATCTGATGGTAAGGATACAGTAATGCTGGAGCTTTGGGGAATGCCATGTACCCCTTCATTGGCATCACTCCTTGGTCCACTTTTGTCCAGAGTGATAGCACCTGATTGGTTCCTATCAATTGGTGAAATAGGACTAAACTGTATACTTATGCTAAAGTGAATTGCTTGAAATTGAAGTGTTTTGAAATTTAAACTGTGTAATTATGCTGAGCTGAATGGTTACAAATAGAACTGTTTTTACATTTAACTGAGAGTAAACAAAAACTGTACTTTTGCTAAAATGAATTAGTTGAAATAGAACTGTTTTGTCATTTAAACTCACTGCTTAAGCTTAACTGAATTGTTTGAAATAGAGCTGTTTATATGTATAAAAACGAATCTGGCATTAAATAACCTACTATGTTTGATTTGCCGTAAACCAAGCCAGACCAAAACCAACTTTGTATTGAATGGTAAACTGTTTGGGTCAATTTCCTTATTTTGTTGTCAGCTTGACATTTTTTTTACTGGGATAGTTTCTGCAGTGCAATAGCAGTAGCCTCGAAGTAAGTGAGTTCGAACTCCAGTCGCGCTGTTATTTTTACTTTTGGACAGATAACCTCGGGAAGGCACGAAGCTCCCTATCCCTCTAGCAATTGCTTCTATAGTATCACTCCTATTCTTTTACAAGGAAGGCTTTGTCAGTAAATAACCGACGAAGACTGATATAATTTTAAACAAAGAATCCAACCTACTTTACTGAGCTCTTCGCATAGAACTTTTTCCTTACTAGAAAGTCAATATGTTTGCATTACATAGAATGCCGTTTCCTCTCAGACTCGTAGTAATAAACTTGCTTTTAGCCCATTTGCAAAGATTTTTTGACGAAAACATTCTTCCTCGTACACATTACAAATTCTGTAATTTCACATAATTTGCACTTCTCAGACGCCCAACATTTCCTAATAGGTCTCCCTTCAAGTCTGGGGCACTCTGATTGGCTATCGTTTTGAATAGCTTTAAAATAATTTTTTTAGCAGATCAAAATAAGTGTTGCTATATACAATTAAAAGCAATTCAAAATTAATATTTTTGGAAAAAATATTCTGAAAGAAATATTTGCTGAAAAACATTGTCTTATTCATTAAATAAACTTCGTGTATATCAGCTTACCTAACCACATTGAAGAGTTGTGATACAACGAAACAGTCTGTCTGTGGATAATATTATATACGCTCCTCCCTGCCGAGGGTTTGAGGACTCTGATGAAGGAATTAACGGCTGCCATCTGTGTAATGCAAAGCTCTTCTATCGAATTGAGCACTCCGGTATCTGATAGCATAAAATATAAAGTAATGAAAGTTAAATAGAAAAAGTGTTAAATTCACGAGCTGGCGTATGTCGTTGAAATGGCTACGCGGTAAAATTATCAGTCCAACGTAAATTTAGGCGGGTTTCGTTCCCAGTTTGAATCGTCCTACGTGTCTAGCCACACTGAAGAATTGTGATGTAACGAAACAGTATGTTTGTGGTGACAATATATATATATATATATATTGCTGAGTTCTTCCCTTGGAACTTTATCCTTAGCAGAAAGTTAGTGTGTTTCTAATACATAGACCGCCATTTCCGCTCAGGCTCGTTGGTTGGTTGGTTGGTTGGTTTTATGGCATATCAACCCTTGTGGTCATTTAACGCCAAATTCTGTCTATATATACATACATATTCAACCAAAGATTTCAAAACGAATATTAAGGTAGGTAGAATTTTCTTTTAGCAGGACTTCATTTGTTTGCACAAGATTAACCAGTTTTAAGTTGTCATATTTTTTGGTACAACTCTGTCTCTCTCAAGAATGACAGAATGTCATCTGTTTTGACGTTCTCGAACAGATCGGTTAAGTTATTTACTTTGAAAAATCGCTTTCTGATAGCAGCGAAAGTTCTGCATTCTATAAGAATGTGTTTAACCGTGCAAGTTGTCTGGCAGGTTAAACACTGTGGTTGTGGTTTCTGTTTCAGAATGAAAGAGTGAGTAAGCCTTGTATGACCAAAATTTCCTGAAAAGTCTTCGTTCAAGTCTGAGGCACTCTGATTTGCTATCAATCTAACATATAGGCGGGTTTCGATCCCAGCCTGAAGCGTCCTACGTATCTAGCCACAGTGAAGAATTGTGATGCAACGAAAGAGTATGTTTGTGGTGACAATATATATATATATATATATATATATATATATTTGAAATAGTTAAATAACATGTCTTTTAGTTTTGTTTAATTTTTAATAATGCCATTGACTGTATTACTATTCGTTTGTAAATCGTGTATATTTATTTATTTATTTGTATGAAGTGAAGTTGGCATTAAATAACCAACAGCGGTTGATATGCCATAAATCACAGTTGTCAGGTTGAACATTTTAAGAAGAAATAGATGGAAATATGAATTATAAATAAAAATTCCTGGCACGATAGCGGAAAAAATCTAGTGGAGGTTGGGGGAGCTGAAGTAGTTGTGAGAAGACGTAGTAAGATTGGTAAGTAGTTGGCAGAGGATTTAGTAAGGAAAAAAAGTAGTAGTGAGAGGAAGTAGTAGAGAGAGAATGTATTAGAGAGAGGAAGTATTACTGAGAAGAAAAAAAAATCATTTTGTAGCTGAGTAAAGCTGGTTTGAATTTAGAGCTCATTTTTAGCTGAGTAAAGCTGGTTTGAAGTTAGATCTCATTTTTAGCTCAGTAAAGCTGGTTTAAATTTAGAGCTCATTTTTAGCTGAGTAAATACTGGTTTAAATTTAGAGCTCATTTTTGCTGATTAAATCTGGTTTGAATTTAGAGCTCATTTTTAGCTGAGTAAAGCTGGTTTGAAGTTAGATCTCATTTTTAGCTGAGTAAAGACGGTATGAATGTAGAAGTCATTTCTTAGCTGAGTAAAGCTGATTTGAATCAAGAGGTCATTTTTTAGGTGAGTAAAGCTGGTCTGAATTTAGGGGTAAATTTTTAGCTGAGTAAAACTGGTTTGAATTTAGAGTTTTCTTTCTCCTAGATTGTTTGTCTAACCAGTGCTAAAAACTAATTCTGCTCTACAATATACTCACAGAGAGGAGGGAGAAGAGATTAATTTTTTTTATCGTGAAGTGGAATGCAAATATTCAAAATCAATCTCACTTTTGATTATCTCAGGTGCCTGATTTTTGTAAATATGTGCAGCTATGTCTGGCATAACACTGTAATACAAAATTCCAAGAAAGGCATGAACTGATGAGGGTCCAATCAACTGCATCTCTGCAGAACGGAAAGCCCTTTTCCCAAGAAGGGTCCCGGGTATAACAGTAAACTATTTTATAGGGAGGCTGCATTCCAGGAGCTTAGGGAATGTGGCGTGCCCCCTCTCCGTCAGTACTCCCAATTATACCCACAACAGGGGTGGTAGTACCTATCAAGATCCGATCTATGTGTCAATAAGAAATGTTCAACTATTTACCAGAAAGCAAACCAATGCCAGATGTTAAATGGAATTGTGAATGTTAAATAGCAATACTTGAAAGCATTTAACTTTATTCAAACAAATGACTGATGTTAGATAGAATTGAGAGAGTTAAGTAGCAAATACTTGCAATTATTTAACTGTGTGCAAACAATAAATAGCAGTATTGAAACCATTTAACAGTGTGCAAACAAATGAGTGATGTTAAAGAATTGTGAATATTAGAGATAAGAATACTTGAAGCTTTTTTACTCTTTGCAAACAAATGATTAATGCTCAATAGGATTATTCATATAAGATAAGAATACTTGAAACTATCTAAGTGTGGGCAAACAAACAAATAAGCTCTGACTTGGTTAAAATTTTGGAAACTATTCGTTCGTATATTGAATATATTTATTTGTATAAAGAGGAGTTGTCATTAAATAACCAACAAAGGTTGATATGCCATAAAACCCCATTAAACCAAATTATATATATATATATATATATATATATATATGTATGAAAGAGGAGTTGGTAGAAAATAACCTAGAAGGAAGTGCCCGTGGTGTAATGGTTATCGGTGTAGGAAATGGACACGGCAACACGAGTTCAAATCCTGGACGAGACTGGTTGCATATCACATAGCACTAATACCCTTGGGAAAGGTATGAATGCAATTATTCTCCCTCCAGCTATGGGTAAATAGTTGGGTAGACTAGTTTCTTCAGCCTTAGTGAGGAAACTAGTCCAGAAGAAGGAAATCTCTGAATTCAAACCTGTTAAACTCCGCTTAAAAAATTAACCTTGTGTCATATCCTGCCCGAGTGGAGGGGTTGGTAAATATGATTACTTTGGTTTCTTTGTTTAATGGCATATCAACCTTTGTAGGTTATTCAATGCCAAAGCTATTCTCCTAGCAGAACAGTAGGGGTACTATTTAACCCATAGCTGCGAGGATAAGGGGGTTCATACCTTTCCCAAGGGTATTTGCCCGAAAGTGAACGTAATAGCGCGACTGGAGCACGAACTCGCTTACTACGATTCCGCAGTCCATTGCTTTAACCATTACACCACGAGGACACCTCCGTAAATATGATTAGATAATCTAGAAAGATTAATATGCCAAAAAAGTCAATAAACAACCCTTGAACTAATGATTCTAGCAATCGTCTGAGGACGATTTTATTTAGAATCTATAGAAATACAATATTTACTAAACTCAACTTGGCATTAATTTATGTTGTAAATACTGACGTTACAATACAGCCATTTATTTAGTATTGCATATGTTTAATTTAGTATTGTATGTAATGTCTAGATTTCTTCAATTTTAAAATTTCGGAATGCTCTGACGTAATCGGTGATTGAACGAATAATTGATTTTAGATTTACTTATGTTTTTTTTTTCCTGCTTGACAGAGAGCCATTTCTTAGGCATCATTAAATTAGGAATTAGAGTCAAACCATTCTCCTTCTCTCTTTTAATGGCTTTATTGGCAGGAAATCTAATAGGTATTAAAATCTTTACAAATAGTTTGTTCTGAAAGAAAAATAAGTAAGAGAGCCAATGAAACCGTGCTAATATCTAATTGCACTATTTCATAATTAATAATTGCAGAGTAGAAATAATCTTGAAATTCATTATAGGGTCAAATTATCTTATATTATCATACTTAATAGGAATAACCCTTAATGAAACTGAAAGATTGTATCGAGCCAAAAAAATACGCGGTAGGGTAAATAATCAATCATGATAGTGGACAGGAGTATATCATGGGTTGATAGAAACATTATAAGTTCCAAAAATTCATTCTGAATTGTTTGGCAAAGACTCATGGTGAAAATAGGAAAAAGGCGTTTAGTTTGAAAGTACTTTAGAGTGAAATAATCTAGAGGTTTCGCAAGAACAGGTAAGACTGACTAGGAATACTTACTAAAACTTACAATTTATACGCAGTCATATTTAACATAATCAAAACAATTTATCCCTTTAGATTGAATAAAGAAGTCGTTTCGAGGGTCTGTGGAGACTCCCAAGTTCAACATGAAACACCAGAAGAAGACCGAAGGTCATTTTGGTATGAACGTTTTGCGTGAAGAACGTTCTGTGTCAATAGTCAAATATTTAGGCAAATAATTACGTTTTTATAATTTATCTTGCCGTCTATTTCTGCCGCCTAAAAGTTTCTTCTGACGACTGTGTATTCTTTTTTTTATAGAAAATGCACGAATCTATCTGGAGTGAAACAAAAATAAGAAGACAAAATCTGAATTCTATATAGTTTTCATACTACTCTGCAGGTCAGTATTTGAGCACTTTTAAAATATCAAACATTTTTTAAAGAATTGTGTGTTCTTGTTTGTTTACATACACACGCACTGCCAAATAAGAATATAGTGTGATACTGGCGATTGAACACCGATCGCCAATGAACGGAATTGACGGCCTTTTGGTTTTTTGAATAAAGGATCAGTGCTGATAAGCATGGAACGTCAGTCGAAAGGAAGAGGGCACGGGACTATAGTCATTGGACAGCAGTCGGATGGACCTCACTGAGAAAGACTTTACAGTGATATCTTGGCCGGCAGTGTACACAGAGTAACAATCTTTTGTTTGTCTTATTTTCTGTTAATGAGTTATTTTGGATGAATGAAATTCTTATGTTTTTGTGAAGTTGTCTGTGAATTATTTTCTCTTTTTTATGCACATATGAACATTACAAAACACACACATTCCTATCGCACACACACACACAGATATATATATATATATATATATATATATATATATATATTGATAAACTAGTTTCTTATATTTATTATAAAATAGCCGAGGGATTTCGGTTAATGCCTTTGAATTTAGTTAGGCTGAGAACCTTTCGGTTCAGCACATGAGTTAGTTAGGTACAAAATTGAAGCAGGTGTTAGCGCGGGTGCGCGCGGCGGATGGAGGTGTCACTCAGATGTCATAATAGTCCGAAACGAACCAAGGTGACAGGGTGCGGGTGACGTCACGCACCGGAAGCGTGCGGAGGTTTGTGTGAGAATTTGAAGAGAGAGAGAGTCGGGTACTAGACGTCAAACGAGGAGGATCGACTTTTGGAGCTTGCAGACGCGAGGCGAACTTGCGCCCTATGGGGACCGCTCGAGTTGGGGGCCAAATGAATAAGACAGCATAGAAGATTGTGTCTCTCCTCCTTACGTCGAAACCTTTAACTCAAAGTTAATAAAAAGCTTTCGTACCTGAACAAGAAGTCGTTACGTGTTTTCGAATTCCGAGATCCCTATGTTCTATCGTTATGAACATTATATGTCCATTTCGCAGATGACGTTAATTGTGAATATGGTACATATTTATAAATAACAAATTGCGAGCAATATTGAACAAGTCCTGGAGATAGCACAAAGCATTTATCCTTTGCCTATAAATTTTTGTAAACATCCTTTCGAGTTACCCCATCGATTATATGGTATCCAGTAGGAATTCGTTAATGAAACTCCCATAATTAATTGGTTTCCAAATACTATCTGCTTGATCTTCAGCCATCATCAGGGGTGTCTATATTGCAAGGACCATGTGACCTTTGCATGTACATTACTACTTTATATGTGTTAAGCATTTATTATTTATACTTGTGTGTTGTAGCATTCATTTTTAAATTTGGTTTTATAAGTAGCAGCAGTAGCTAAAGGCATTTAAGTACATAAGTACTGGATTCAAAATTGATTCTATTGAGTTTATGAAGTTTCTTTCTCATATGGAGCGCTTCAAGAATCTGTAATGTTTATTTGTTATTTTTTGTTCTAATATTGTGTTTTCGGTAAGAATTTTCCTAAACTCAGTTTTTGAACAGGAAAGTTTTTTTAGATGTTGTACTATTGAACTGGAAGCAGAAAATACTAGGGAACCAATTAATTATGGGATGCTCATTGACCAATTCCCGTCAGATACCATAAAATCGATGTGGTGAGTCGAAAGAGTATAAACAAAAATGTGTAGACAATGAAAGTCTATATTGTTAAATAAAGTAAGTATTAACGAAGAAATAATGCCCAAATACACACACACACACACACACACACACACACAGACACACACATATATATATATATATATATATATATATACATATATATCATATTTACCAACCCCTCCGCTCGGGAAGGATATGACACAAGGTCAATTTTTAAGCGGAGTTTAACAGGTTTTCAGAGTTTTCCTTCTCATAGAATAGTTGCCTCACCAAGGCTGAAGAACCTAATCTGCCCTACTATTTACCCATAGCTGGAGGGAGAATAATTGGATTCATACCTTTCCCACGGGTATTAGTGCTAACTGAAATGCAATCAGTCCCGTCCAGTATTTGAACTCGTGTCGCCTTGTCCATTTTCTACGACGATAACCATTACATCACGGGCACCATATATATATATATATATATATATATATATATATATATATATATATTTTCTTTAAGAAAAACCAACGAAACCAATCACAAAGGATTATAAATTTATTTCCATCCTGTTATGCATTTTTGAAATTTCCAAAAACACGAAAAAAAATTAACAGGACTTCTTCAGATCTTTTTGATAAAAAAGCTAGAATAGACACATAAGAGTGGGAGGGGATACTATATATATATATATATATATATATATATATGAGGTCTACGTAGCCGTTAATCGGATGTATGTAAACAATAGTAGTTGTGATTCATAACCGTTTAAAATTTACTTCGCTGCTACTGGCTCCTTGTGGCTGAGGGTTAGAAGCTTAGATTGCCGTTTGAGTCGACCGGGTTTCGATCCAAGCTACGGGAAGCTAATATGTCTAGCCACACTGATGAGTTCTGATAGAGCGAAACAGATCTGTCTGTGGATGACAACAATACTCCCCTACCCCTGTAGGGTTGAGTTCTCTGGCGAATGAAATAACCGTGTTGCCATTAGCGTTTATTGCAAGCCTCTTCATATATGTATTGAGGTCTCGGTAGCCGTTAAACGGATATATGTAAACAATAGTAATTGTGATTCAAAACCGTTTAAAATTTACTTTGCTGATACTGGCTCTTCGTGGCTGATGGTTTGAAGCTTGGATTAGCGTTTGAGTCAACCGGGTTTCGATCCCAGCTACGGTAAGTTAATATGTCTAGCCACACTGATGAGTTCTGATAGAACGAAACAGATCTGTCTGTAAATGACTATAGAGATATATACTCCCCTACCCCCGTAGGGTTGAGTTCTCTGGCGAATGAAGTAATCCTGTTGCCATTAGCGTTTATTCCAAGTCTCTTCATATATGAATTGAGGTCTCGGTAGCCGTTAATCGGATGTATGTAAACAATATTGTGATTCATAACCGTTTAAAATTTACTTCGCTGCTACTGGCTCCTTGTGGCTGAGGGTTAGAAGATTGGATTAGCGTTTGCGTCGACCGGGTTTCGATCCCAGCTACGGGAAGCTAATATGTCTAGCCACACTGATGAGTTCTGATAGAACGAAACAGTTCTGTCTGAGGGTGACTATATATATATATATATAGAGAGAGAGAGAGATTAGGAAGGTACATACTTTTATAGTGAAATTATTTTTCCGTTTTGATTGAGATAGATTGATAGGTGGCCTGAATAAAGTTTTCAGGTAGATGATATTCTTATCTTCTTGTCAAGATTCTAGAGATACGAAAGGTGTTTTCTTGGTGTTGTGGTTGAAAGCTTTTATACCGTTAGATGGAAAGAAAAAATGAGTTTGAAAAATGATGTTTCCTGGTTACAAAAGGCCTCAACTCCTCGAACAGCTCATGTGGTTTTTCGCCCCTTTCTGTTTTCGAAAGGGACTGACATTCGAATGTTTTACAGAAGATTCAGTACAACAAGCTGAAAGCGAATAGCTATTCTTCCTTTCCCGAAATTTTTACCTGTTGCTTTCGCAAAGCGTTTTCTGCACATATTCATATCAGTGGGTTGTCTATTTAATTAGTCACCTGATTGAGGATGCATGGCGTCTTTATTCAATCGTGTCATGTCACTGACTATAAGAGATGCTTTCTCTTGATCACGGAATCTGTAAACTACGCATTCAAATTTGCAGGATATATTAGCGGGTGGACAAATATATTTGTTTTCTGCATAGATGTTATTGGTCCTTTATATCTGGTTCTTTCTTATATGATACGCATTTACCCAACATCTCTGAGGAGATTTCCTGTCATGTAGAGGCTTACGTGCTGCATAGTGACATCGTGGTAAGAGAGTTCGAACTCTTGTTGCGCTATTATGTCCACTTTCGGAGTAATAGCCTTGGGAAAGGCATGAACTCCCTTATCGCTCAAGCTATTCATTAAATGTCACCACTGTTGCTCTTCTATAAATATGGCTTTGGAATTAAATAACCCTCAAATGTTTGTATACCATTAGAAAAAGAAACAAAACCAACATCTCCGTTACATATGACAAAATGTCACTTTTTAAGCGGAGTAAAGTTGCCTTTGAATTTAAGATGGCTGATAGCGTTTTATGGCATATCAACTCTTGTACGTTATTTAATGCTCTTGCCATTAGCTTAATGCAAGGATCTTTATATGGAGCGAGCTCTCGGTAGCCGTTAAGCGGATATATGTGAACAAAAACAACTGTGATACATAGCCGTTTAAATTTCCTTCGCTGGCAATAGTTGCCTCGTGGCTAAGTGGTAGAATCTTGGATTGGCGTTTGAGTCAACCGGGTTTCGATACTAGAATCTAGCCTGTCTCGTCACACTGAAGAGTTCTGATAGAACGAAACAATTCTGTCTATGGATACCAATATAAATTTGAAAATTATTTATTTAAATGTATATGTTTTTATTTTATTTTATTTCATTTCATTTATTTTTTAAGTAGAGGAATTAATATTGTGAATTGAATTACCATGACCAGAAAATCCTCCGAACACCTTTCGCACGACATACGGGAACACTGGACAGCTGTTTCGACCTTATTAGGTCTCATTAGCAGTTTATACCGTAATATCCACCACTGGAGATCGAACCAACAAATATATAAAAAACATAAAAAATTTAAAAAATAAAAATATGTACATCTATTCCCTTGCCCTTGAGGTCATAATTTTTACGCGGATGCGTATTTCTAAGCTTCTTGGGAAGACGTGGCCTTCTGGGGTGGGTAACCGTGTCTTCTGGAAAGAGTACGGATGTAACTTGCAAGACACATTTAGGTTATTTGGCCGCGCAATTACCATGACTAGTTGATTTGGCGTTACCTCTGCGCGATATGGTAGCTCAGTTGTAGAGTTTTGGCACTGCAATCTGGGGTCGCTGGTTCGATCTCCAGTGGTGGAGATTACGGTATAAACTGCTGATGTGATTAGGTCGAAACAGCTGTCCAGTGTTCCTGTATATCGTGCGTAGGTATTCGGCTGAATTTTTGGGCATGGTAATTCAATTCACAATATTTATTTAAAGTTAACATTTTTAAACGAGCCAAAGACAGAGCTTTCCTTTTGGATTAGTTACCTAACAAAGGTGTGAAAAATCCAGGCTGTATTATTATTTACCAGTTGCTGGGTTTGAACAAAGAGATTATTGAAGTTAACTCGAGAAATAGCCCAAAGCGAAGAGTAAACACATTTTCCTGGTCGGTTTCCTACAACGTCAACTAATATGTCAAGCACACCTTATTTCTAGTGGCGGTAAAACAAACATTCATAGTGCTAGAATATTCTAGTTGCACATCCTCATAAGGTAATATTTTTTCTCCAGACTTTTTGGGATTTGTGTTAAATTAATACCGATAATACAGTAGTGGCCATAAGTTAAGGAACGGAACAACAACAAATATTTAAATGATTTTGACTTGAAAAAATTTGCATGTATATTTACAAAATTTTCTCCAAATATAATTGGAACATATAAGTATTAATTACATATAAAGTTTTGTAAATGCTTTTTTCCTGTAAATTAATAGTGAACAAAAAGTATAGATTTTGCTATGGTCAAAAGTTAAGGAACACTGTTGAATTATTGTAATTTAGGTAATTTTTAAACAACTTGATTGTTAATTTTAATCTATAGTCAACTGCCATACATTTTAAGCAAGATGGACGCGAAATCCTGTAATTGTTTAACTCAAGAAAAAAACTCATTTTAGCAAATCATGAAGAAGGCTAATCGTATTCTGAAATTGCTGGCACCGTACGAAGGTCAAAAAGCGTTAATTATTGTGTAATCCGTAAATTTAAGGCTGGCAAGGCACTTAAACCAAAACCGAGAACAGGCAGGCCTCCTATTACTACCAAACGGGAAGATTGGATGATTGTTAAAATGTCTTTAAAAGACCGTTTCGATACAGCAACGTATACTTCTCGGGCATTTTGTAAGAAAATAAGAAAGTCAATCTCTACAAAAACTGTTTCTCGTAGGTTAGGACAAATAAGGCTCGGATTCCATGTCGCAAACCTTTGATTTCAAAGAAAAACCGAAAGCTTCGCCTTGACTTCGTCTTGACTTCGCCACAGAACATATCGTGTGGACAGAGGAAAAATTGAATATGGTTCTTTAGTGATGAATCTAAATTAGACTTGTTTGTATCTGATGGTCAGAGGTAAGATGTAAAAATGAGCAACGCTTATCTTCTCAATCCGTTAAGAAAACTGTGAAATTTAGAGGGAGAGAGAAATGGTGTGGGGGATGATCTCTTCTGTGAGAGTAGAACCCATTGTTCGTTTTCACGGTAATATTAATGCCAGTGTTTATAAAGAATTTCTTCACCAGCATGATCTTCTTTAATTAGGCAAAGGGACAGTTGACACTCCAATATTTATGCAAGACAATGTGTCTAAAACTGTGTTAAGCTAAAACTGTGTTAAGCTAAAACTAAAGATAAAACTGTGTTAAGCTAAAACTGTGTTAAGTTTCCTTGAAGAATATAGAAATAGCTGTTATGAACTGGCCACCATGAATCGTAGATATGAATCCTTGAGAGAATTTTGGAAAATCATTGGAGAGAAAGATCAGAACAGAAATCCTCAAAATATTGATGATTTATGGGGTTTTCTGAAAGAGGAATCGGAAAGTATCACTATCACCTTTTGTAAGAAGTTAATTGGTTCATGTGGCCATAGATACAATAAGGTAATCCAATGCAAGGGAAAATTCATTAATTATTGAATTTTTCTTTAGCTTATATATTGATGCATTCCTTAACTTTTGACCAGCGCAAAATGTATGTTTTTCAGATGACTATTAATTTATTGTAAAAGAAAATTTTGAAAACTTTATGTGTAATAAATGCATATACTTGTCTTTAATTGGAATCATTTTGAGATGAGGTTTCTTAATTTGAGAATTAATTTTTATTTATTGCTGACTTTTTTCCTCATGTTGGTAGTTTTTGTGTTGTTTCTTCTTTCACTACGTTTCACTACAGAGGTTTACTTGGTCAAAAACGTGGTGCGATTGACAACAACTATGGAAGGCAGTAATTACTGGGTATACGGTTACAAGACTCAGCATTTCTATCCGAGGTCGCGGTAAATCACCTGAAGAAGGCCAGAGGTGAAAAATCGCCGAAACGTAGTGAAAGAAGAAACAACACAAAAACTACCAACATGAGGAAAAAATGTCCGCAATAAATAAAAATTAATTCTCAAATGCATATACGTTCCAGGTATATTTTGTGAAAATTTCATAAATGTACATGCAAATTTTTTCAAGTAAGAATCATTTAAATATTTGTTGTTGTTCCGTTCTTTAACTTATGGCCGCTGCTGTATATATTGAAATGGGATGAAAATAAATTTCTTATATAAACTAGATTCTCTGCCTGTTCATGTGTGAAGAGCTTATCGGTTGTTCTCTTTCTTTCATCCTCCCACTCTCTCTATTTTTCTCTCTCTATCTTTTATCTTTCTCTCTCTCTCTCTTTCTTTCTTTCTCTCTCTCTCTCTCTCTCTCTCTCCCTGAGAGTTCAGGTAATCACAAATTTATTACCAATTCATGGTTATAATTTATATTCTTTTTCCTCTCCCCCACTTACTCTCTCTCTTTCTTTCTCTCTCTCTCTCTCTCTCTTTCTCCTCTTTGCCGGAAATAATAAATTTTCTATCTATTTGTGAATAGACTTTTTATTATTCTCTCTGTGTCTATCAGTATTTTTCCCTGTTTCCAGGATATTATGAAATATCTACCAACTCGTTTGTATTGGTCTGTCTGTCTATTTATGGTTGGGTCATTTAGCCAAATAGATATATTTTACATGGTGCACAACATATATATATATATATATATATATATCGGGTTAAATAATATAGACGTCTTTTATCTACATATCTTTACTTTCATCATTTCAAGTCGCTGTATGGATGTTATAATATCCAGCTGGAATTAGCTTATAAATCCATAATTGCCTAATAAAAAATAAACTTATCATATACTATAATAAATTTAAAAACTCTAACTTGATTATTAAGAAGAATTCCAACTTCTCGATTGGAGTTTTGCAAAAACGCAATATATCAATTTCAATGTCCTTTAGGAGATTTTATCTTTGAAAACAAAAATATATACGTTGGTTTAACTTTAAATACTTTGTTGAGACTATTCACTATGCATATTTCCGACACCAGCTCAAAAACCCAACATCTAAAAAAACATTCCTATCCTACTACTGAATTTCAAATAATTCTTACTGATAACACAACAATATAAGAGCAATAAAATAGCAAGGCATTATTACATATTCTTGAAGCCCATCACATTAGAAAAACAAATCTTAACCCCAATAAAAATCAATTTCGAATCAGATATTGTTTTATTTAGATACTGTTGCTATTTATAAAACAAAATTTAAAAAGAAACGCTACAACATAACACCAGTATAAACACAGTACGCTTATCTTTTACTAAGTTGTATCGTACTTGCAAAGGTTGTGTCACGTTTGTTCATATCCTGATGATGGCCCAAGATGGGTTCGAAAGGACTTGGGAACAAATTGATTATGGAAATTTTATTAGTCAATTCCGAGCGGATAACACGCATACAGAAAAGATTAAAATAAAAATATATATGCAAAAGACTTTGATACTCTTTAACCAGATGTGTCTCAACGAAGATATGATGTCCAAATACACAAACACACTCATACCTGCACACACACACACACACACACACACACACACACACACACACACACACACACACACACACACACTGTTGGGTATCACCCACCTTTTTCCACACAATGAACTGGTCCATCTGCCATATATAGCAGTAGCTACTAATACCAGGGTAGACTAGAAGGTGAAGAGCAGCTTCTTATAGGAATAGTATTAGAGCGTTGGAGACTGGAGATCGCACTAGATCACCTTACTTGCTACCGTAATGACGGAAGCCAATACTATCGTTGGACTATAACTTTATTCTGTATTCCCTAATCCTATGTTCTTGTTTACTAATAGTCTCTGTATTGTATATACTTTTTCCTAAGAATATATCTCTATTTCCTCTCATATCGTGGTTTGTCCTTTATTTAATATTACAAGCGTGCACCAACCAGAACGCCACACACACACACACACACACACACACATATGTGGATATCTGTATGTATGTATGTATGTATATATGAGAATACATCATCATCGTGGAGAGTCTTCTAATTAACAGGCGTTCTAAACTGCATGTGGTGGTAAGGATTTAATCCTGGAGCTTTGGGGAATGCGGAGTAGCTTTTTATTGACATTAGTGGAAGTTTTATCCTGACCGTGAGTAGTAGTTCTTGTAATAGCTGTGGTTTAAATAGAACTGTTAAATCATTTAACTGTGGGCATACTGAGGTTAAAAGGAATTGTTTATGTTAAGTAGTGTACTTGAAACAATTTAACTATGTGTAATCCAAAATTAATATTGAATGCATTTATTGATGTTTGATAGTAATATCTTAAACCATTTAACTGATAGCTAACAAATCATTAATATGGGATAGAATTAATCATGTTCGATAAGAATACCTGAAATCCCTTACCTGTGTTGTATATAGACTTACGACCCGGTCGGGGTGTCAAAATAGGAAATGCACCTATGCATCCGCTCAAGGAATAATCAGGATATTATAGCCTTGACCGTGGACAGGTTGAATGAGTGCAAAATTGTGACGCCCACAAGAAGAAGGTAGGCGTGAACTATTATATAATTGAGTGCACGGGAAATTCAATCAGTTTGGAGACCAGACCAGTTGGAGACAAGATGCGGTAGAGAAAGCCAGCACCCAGAGAGGCTGGGCCCCCAGGCCCCCAGTTAAGCAGTCCAGGAGAACTGTAGAGAAACGCTGATGGCCATAAGCGTGGGGGTCAATATGTTGCAGTTCTGTTCGGTCTCCAACTCCTTCTCACACACCCCTTTCAAATAAAGTGAGTGGTATATTTTTCTAAGAACTGTGTCGCTCGTCCTTATTGTGTCGTTGTGTTCTGCATGCATATGTAGATGTATATGTATTATGTGTTTGTATAGTTAGTCATGGTCATGGCAATACAACACCTGCGTACGAACGATTGATTAATATCAAAGAGAATTATTTGTGTTAGAAAGCTATACTTGAAAACATTTAACTGAGTTCCAACAATTGAGTTCTGGCTGGTTTAAATAAGTTACCAATCATTTGTTTAAAATATATATATATATATATATATTTCATATATGTATAAATAGGATTTGGCATTAAATCCCTGGCAAGGGTAGATATGCCATAAATTCTAACCAACCAACCAACCAACCAACACATCTATTTAACAAGAAAGGTTTTCGAGTCTTATCATTGTCAGATAAATAGCGGAAGACACTAATGTCATCGTGGGAATACATCCTTATCGTGGAATTTCAAAGAAGAAATTTCTCATCGCAAAGGATATTATGGAGAAACTTCTTTATTATCAAGGGACCATTATTATAGGGCACGTTACAGCCATTCCCTTTTCAGTAGAGAAAGCAAACAAACCACAAGTGACGGGTATAACTGTGGAAGAAAGTTGAATCAATAATGCAACGACCAGTTCTTTCGATCTGCTAGACCTGCATTGTTCATTCTTCGTGACGTACAGATATTTAGTGTCTTTGACACATATAGAATTTAGGCCAAACAGTCAATCTAAAGAGGATGTAAAAGACAAAAATCCAAACATAAGAAAACATAGGTTCATAACGAGTGACAATACCTTTGTAACCAGCTATCGAAAATAAACTAAAAATATGTAGGAATTAACTTATTGATTATTAAGGTAATATATATATTATTGTCTTCCACAGAGAGACCTGTTTCGTTCTGTCAGAACTCTTCGGTGTGGCAAGACAGGCTAGATTCCCAATACTGGGATCGAAACTCAGTTGACTCAAACACCAATCCAAGATTCTACCACGCAGCCACGAGGAAACTAGCGCAAGCGAAGGAAATTTAAACAATTGTTTTTGTTGACATATATCCATTTAATAGCAGCCGAGAGCTCGATTCATATGAAGAGCCTTGCATTACGCTAGTGGCAAACAATTTACTTCCCTCGCTATAGAGCTCAACCCTACAGACAACCTGTTTCGTTCTATCAGAAGTATATATATATATTTACCAACACCTCCCCTCGGGCAGGATATGACACAAGGTCAATTTTTAAGCGAATTTTAACAGGTTTGAATTCAGAGTTTTCCTCCTCCTAGACTAGTTGCCTCACCAAGGCTGAAGAACCCATTCTGCTCTACTATTTACCCATAGCTGGAAGGAGAGTAATTGGATTCATACCTTTCCCAAGGGTATTAGTGCCTTGTGAAATGTAATCAGTCTCGTCCATGATTTGAACTCGTGTTGCTGTGTCCATTTTCTTCGACGATAACCATTACTCCACAGGCACCTCCATATATATATATATATATATATATATATATATATATATATATATATATATATATATATATATATATATATATATATATATATATATATATATATATATATATATATATATATATATATATATATATATATATATATATATATATATATATATATATATATATATATATATATATATATATATATATATATATATATATATATATATATATATGGAGAAATGGTAAATTTTTGTTAATCTGAAAAGATGAAAAAATAAACAATAAAATAAAATGGATAATTACCCACTGAAAACAGATTTATCAATGATATTTCCTTTTTATCTATTTCGTCTCTTATCGAATAAATACGCAATATCATTGCTAAATTCGTTGTCAGTGTTTAATTTATCCGTTTTTCCATTTATTTTTTTCATATATATATCAAAAACATTTTTGTTATTTGTTAAGAACGAGCTTTCTCTATTCTTTGAGTTGCTAGACCATCTAGACACTCATATTACCTGACTTTCAGTAGAAGATCTGACTGAATTAGCTCAACCCCCTCGTGGATCTTTCAAACACAGCGTGGGCACTAAAGGACTTGACAAAGCAAACAGTAGGAAGCTAATGTGGTAGTCACGCACACAGTAGCCACAAGTACTGTGACTAGTAGTCACGCCACATTGGGCTCCGTGACTAGCTTAGGACCACACACACACACACACACACACATATATATATATATATATATATATATATATATATCAAAGATTGGGTTGGTTTCTTCGCTTTTAGAACAAATCAACGTTCATGGGTTATTTAATGCCAAAGCAATCCTTGTAGACGAACAGCAGTAATCCTATTTAATCCATAGCTTGGAAGATAAGGTCGTTGATACTTTTTTTGAAATGGTATTAGCTAAAATTAAATATTATATCCTGGCTGGAGTTCGAATTAGAGTCTTTCGAGGCCGAAGTCCAATAGGTTAGCAGGATAAATACACTTATCGTCATCATGTCGTGTTGCTAGCACGGATTTCTCTGACCCTCTCTCGCCATCCTTCTCTATCACTCAGCGCTTACGTCAGGTCTTCTAGACAACATCATGTGTCCGTACAGAGCTGTTGTAGATGAGCTAGCTGGTCGACCTACTCTTGCGCGTCCATGTGAAGCGATCCATGGGAGAAAGTTGCTTCTATGTTTGCCCTTGCTCCTCCGGCAGTTTCCTGCATGTCATGTTCGTTTAATTTGGATTGTATACGGGATGAGTTGTAGGTGTTTGTACTGATGCTGTTTTGTGGGATGTTGCATCCAGGATTTGTGGGGGGTTCCTCGTGGTGTCATGGTTAAAGCGATGGACTGCGGAATCGTAGTAAGCGAGTTCGTACTCCAGTCGCGCTATTACGTTCACTTTCGGGCAAATACCCTTGGGAAAGGTATGAACCCCCTTATCCTCCCAGTTATGGGTTAAATAGTTCCACTACCCTTCTTCTAGGAGAATGACTTTGGCATTAAATAACCTGCAAAGGTTGATATGCCATAAAACAAAGAAACCAAACCAACCAGGATTTGTTCAATATAGCTCGCGGTATCCTTGTGCAATTGCCGTAAAGCTCTTTCTCTATACGCATAGTCAGCGTCCAACTGGTGCATCCATATAGCTGTATGGACACGACCGCTGCTTGGAAAAAATTGCGTTTTATTTGAGCTGACAGGTCTGACTTCCATATAAGCGATAACCTATCGATAACTGTCCATATATATATATATATATATATATATATATATATATATATATATATATATATATATCGCCTTTATTCTATTTCATGATAATAGCAGCGAAACAAAATAGAGAAATATATCAAAAGGTCTAGGATTGAATTTTGCTTGCAGCTAACTCCCCCAAACACACCTGCTGTGAAATGTCTGCTGTCCAAATCCCAACTTCTCCTCTGAAGTTCAAAACTCAACTCGCAAATTTTCAAATTCTCTTATTTTTTTATATGATTAATTTTAATTACTTATTGCACCATCCGACGCTCCCGGTGTGACGTCATCTCACTAAAGTACTGCATCATACTTTCTAGATTCATCACATGTGCCACAAACCCTTATTTTCCTATGCCGGTTGACAAGCCTCGATTTGTTTATTATCCATAGAGTGTCCGACGCAACGTTATTTTGACGTTAGATCACTTCCTGTGCACGCATATGTCCTTGACGAGAAACTACATTTACAGTGAAAGTCTTTAGCTTACTATTTATTAAATAAATAAAATAACTTTTAAGGTTAATTAATAACCCTAATTATTTACATTATTTCTCGACAAGTTTCGATTTAGGGTCATCACCAGAAAAAAACTTTTTTTTAGAAATCTTTTAAAATGTTTTTAGAACATTGTTTGAAAAGCGACTAAAAATGACCATTTTTGTCCCATCCTTAAACTGATCATTGAATAATCTCTGATATTTTAATTTTTTTGAGCTTGGACAGAATGAATTTCAAATTAGTAGTAACTAGTAGTAGTAATAAAAAATTAAATTAGATTAAAATAAAATAAATTAAAATAAAATAAATAAAAATAAAAATAGAATAAAAAAAAATTGAAATAAAATAAATTAAAATAAAGAAATATTTAAATTTACCGGCGAAGGCAGAGGGGGTCAATGACGACTTAACCAAGTCAGACATTAGTTTATTTAGGCATTTCTGTTTCAACCCAAAATTGTTCATCGTTTTTTAAAACAGTGTTTTGATTTAGTTGGTTGGTTGGTTGGTTGGTTTGTTTGGTTTTATGGCATATCAACCTTTGCAGATTATTTAACGCCAAATCTATTTTTATGTAAATAATCTGTTCTTTTTAGCATAAGTACACAGTTTAATTGTCAAAAACATTTCTATTTCAAACTATTCAAGCAGTTATATGTAACAATTCAGTTAAGTGTAAATACAGTTTTAATGGCAAAAAACAGTTCTATTTCAAATAATTCAGTTAAGCATAAGCACGCAGTTTAAATGTAAGTACATTTTAATTGTCAAAAACATTTCTGTTTCAAGCTATTCAGTTTACTCAAACAATTCATTCTAGCATAAGTATGCTGTTAGTTCTATTTAACCCATAGATAGGGTCCTATCGGGTGCTACCACTTCGGGCCAGAGTGAACCTGGGAGCGATGGCGATGAAGTGGTACTCCGCATTCCCCAAAGCTCCAGCTCTGCTGGAACCTGACCATCACATTGTTTAGAGTCATATCCAGGACACTCGTTAGGTGGGGCTCTTACCCCTCTGCAGAGGTGCAGTCAGTGTATTCTACAGCTCCAGCTGACTGGGCAATACACAGAGTTAAATGTCAAACAGTTTTATTTCAGATAATTCAGTTCAGCATAAGTACACAGTTCAGACGTCAAAAACAGTTCTATTTCGAGCAATTCAGTTCAGCACTAGTTCGCAGTTTCAATGTCAAACTGTGTTTTGAGGTTGTTTGGTTAAAACTATTTCAGTCAGTATTTAGAGAGGTTTTATCGACTGGTATTTGTGTGTTTCTATTACAACATTGATATTGATCAATGTTTATTTTTATTCTTTTTATGATGGTGAACTTTGCATGTCTGTTAAAATCGTGACAGTTGGATAGGAATATTTTTTTACAAGTATTAGTTTCTTGTAATCCATAAATTGTGGCTATAGTTATTTAGTATAATGTAAAATTATCATTGTGACTTCCAAATTCATTGCTTTTGGCAACGGGTACAATCCAGTAAAAAAGTTATATTTTTGCCTCTGATTCTATCAATTAGATTCAATATATATATATATATATATATATATATATATATGTATGTATATATATATATATATATATATAGTACCCTTCAAATATATATACATATAGATAGATAGATATATAAAGAGCAGTTTTCCTATATATATATATATATATATATATATACACCCCAAACCTGAGATCATATACACCCAAAACTTAACATCGTTTTTATTACCTGCCCGTAAATACTATACCACATAACTCTTGTCAACACAATCATTATACATACATACATATATATATATATATATATATATATATATATATATATAGTGTAATCGGATGGAAACTCAAACTTGGTTAAGTTGTCATTATAAATTTATTTCGGCGGAGAATATTACTATGCTCTCCGTCTCGTCAGATGATTTTTACATGCTTTTCTCGAAGTTGCAGAACAGCTAATATGGAATTACAGTTCGTATTTAAAGAATAGATATAAAAAATAAAAATATAATTTCAATTCACCGGCGAGGGCAGATGGGGTCAATGACGACTTAACTAAGTTTGAGTTTCCATCCGATTACACTATATATATATATATATATATATATATATATATATATATATATATATATAAGTAAATAATGTAGTGTAATCCGATACTATTTAAAGGAGAATTAATACCAAGGTAATCCAAGTAGAAGGAGAGATTTATTGAGAAGCAAAGTCGACACCTTACCGTTTTGGTTGTAATGAACCATCATCAAGATTATGACGGATGATATTAGTTGATCTAACATCAGTAATACCATCTGTCATATACCTGATTATGGTTCATTAGAACCGAAACGCTATAGTGTCGACTTTGCTTCCCAATAAATCTCTTCTTCTACTTGGATTACCTTGTTATCAACTTTTCTTTATATATATATATATATATATATATATAGAGAGAGAGAGAGAGAATAACGTGATTATGATTTTAATTTTAATGATCATCATTACTCAATAAAATTCGCCACAAAACAAGCATTTTACATTGACATCAAATAAAACTTTAGATACCATGAAGTTACGTAGGATTAAAGAAAGGGAAATTATTCTGATTGCAAATATCCATTTCCGATTCATTCCTTATCTACACTTCCTTTTTCACTTCCTTCTTACGTTTCACTTCTTCTAAACAACAGAAAGCGGAAACATGTGAATATATGTAAAGAAGCATGGCAGTATATATGCAAACATACGTATATATGTGCGCATCAGAAACAGCACAAACGCAGACCTGCTAACATTCAATAACACACAAATTTAGGCCCTCATGCATAAAATTTGAGGCACACATAGACACAAAAAAATCCCACTTTTCGAACCAAAAAAATTTTTTTTTTAAAACCTTCACTCTGACGAATGAAAAAGGTATGAAACCCAGGGTCACAGACATTACCTCATAATATCATCATCATTATCACGTCGTGCCGCTAGCACGGATATTCCTGCCCCTCTCTCGCCACATTTTCCTATTGTTCATCGCCTCTGGGAGGTCCTCAGGGCTACATCTCGTATCCTCACAAAGCTGGTGTATGTATATTCGAGCTGGTCGTCCTGCTTTTGCTCGGCCATATGCGCAGTGTCCTGCATGTCTGGTTCGTCTAACTTGGATAGTTTTTCGTGATGGGAGGAAGGTGGCCGTATAGTTTGTGCCTTGTAGGATGTTGCCGCCAGGACTTGTTTAATATTGCTCGCAGCATTCTTGTGTAATTGCCGTCTAACTTCTTCTCCAGCTGATTTGTTAGCGTCCAAGTAGTGTATCCATACAGCAGTATCGACACGACAACTTCCTGGAAAAAACTGTGTTTCATTTTATCGGTAAGGTAGACAAAACAAAATACATGTGTTTTAGTCAAAGACATCTCCACACTAAAGGGTGGGCCTTTGAAATTAGTGGACAAGGTCACCTACCTCGGAAGTAGCGTCTCATCAACCGAGAATGATATCAACACACAACTAGCAAAGCCATGGACAGCTATCAATAGGCTATTGGTCATATGGAAGTCAGACCTGACCGATGAAATAAAAGAAGCGGTCGTGTCCATACTACTATATGGATGCACCGTATGGACTGTAACTAAACGTATATGGAGGTGCCCGTGGTGTAAGTGGAGGTGCCCGTGGTGTAATGGTTATCGTCGTAGGAAATGGACACAGCGATACGAGTTCGAATCCTGAACAATACTAATTGCATTTCACATAGCACTAATATCCTTGGGAAAGGTATGAATCCAATTATTCTCCCTCCAGCTATAGGTAAATAGTAGGGCAGACTGGTTTCTTCAGCCTTGGTGAAGCAACAAGTCTAGGAGAAAGAAAAACTCTGAATTCAAGCCCGTTAAACTCCGCTTAAAAACCGACCTTGTGTGATATCCTGCCCAAGCGGAGGGGTTGGAAAAATATGATAACTAAACGCATGGAGAAAAAGCTTGACGGAAATTACGCAAGAATGCTGTAAGGTGTATTGAACAAGTCCTGGAGGCCACAGCTTAAAAACAGTATCTGTACGGCCACCTACCACCCATCACAAAAACTATCTAAGTAAGACGAACTAGACATTCGGGAAACTGCTGGAGGACAATTTCATAAACGATATACTCTTTTGGACTCCTTCACATGGACTAGCAAATGTAGAACGACCAGCTAGAAACTATGAGTGGTGAGAGAGGGTCAAAGAGATCCGTATAAGTTGTGTTACACGATGATGATGATGATGATACTATTTCTGTAAAATTAGAAACAAGAGATATAATCAAAGATGATGATGATGATGCTAAATATTTGAACTTTTGATACTGTTCACCCCCTCATAAATAATTTGGTAAAGCAAGTTTCCAAATGACAGAAGAGGATGTGAATTCGAATCCCCTCGGGAGCCATTATTTTTATTTTCGATACGTGCTGTCTCTTGTTGTAAGAACTCCTGTGAACAGCGATAAAAAAAACTACCAGAATTAAGAACATGGAAGATAATACCACTTAAAATTATTGATAATAATAATAATAATAATAATTTTCTTTTTCCTATTATATCCTTGATATGTTTGTCTCGAAACTAGGAGACAGAATGCTTGTTTTTTTTCTAAGCGTTTGTCTCTTCGAGTTCAAACTGCATAAAAACTGGACCACGGCCTCTATTTGCCAAAACTATACTACCCCTACCATACGTATATATTGACTATAGTACCGGACATTGGCCAAGCGGTTAGAGTGTTCGCCAATGGCCCGGGAGACCAGGGTTCAATCCCAGGTCGAGTCATACCAAAGACTCAAAAAATGGTACTTGACGCCTCCTTGCTTAACACTCAGCATTATAAGGTATGGATCAAGGGTAACGTGGAGCAATCCAGGGAAGGAGTAGCGCCGTCCCCTATACCTTGGTGTAGTAGCTATCGAAAAGGGAACCTTCGGGTCACCCTTGACTATGGGCGCCAACTTTACTTTATACTACCCCTTCTATCATCATTATCACCATCATGTCGTGCAGCTAGCACGGTTTTTCCAAACTCCCCTGATATCTATCTCTATTATCTGTCGTTTCCAGCATGTCTTCCGAGCAAAATTCTGTGTTAGTACAGAGCTATTGTTAAGTTCTACCTGGTCGTCCTACACTTACGCATCTGTGTGATGGGATCCGAATGAGGACGTCGCTTATGAGTTCGTCTTTGCTCCTCTAGCAGTGTCCTGCATGTCTTATTCGTCTAATTTGGATGGTATTTGAGATGGGTGTTTGGTGGCCGTACAGCTGTCTTTTAGTGGGATGGTGCTTCCATGATTTGTTCAATATGACTCGTAGCATTCTTATGCAATTACTGTCAAGCTTTTTCTCGATACGAGTCAACGTCCAAGTGGTGCATCCATACTATAGTATGGACATGACTACTGCTTGGAAATAATAGAGTTTTATTTTATTGGATAGGTCTTACTATTACCTCCTAAATATATATCCCACGAAGAGTCACCCGGCTGCACCGGCAGGCTGCGGTAAAAGGTAATTTTTTCAGCGAATGCTGGGTTTTGAATTTTTATTCTTTCTTCTGCTTGACCAGTTACCGTCCCAGGGCTAAAGATCAGCGAATTCTGCTCACGCATCGTTGAGATGGACTTAGGTATTTTCCGAGAGTATTAACTTGAAGTTAAATGCGAACAGTTTCCTTTAGGATTTAAACTCAAGTCGATGGGTCAATTGCCTGAGAAACTAACCGTGACGATAGAGTCTTCTATATCCGTTGAATGTCTACCTCTAATTTTTTGGCAGTTCAGTAGTTTTTTCTTTTTTTTTTCTCGAAAGAAAGAAAGAAAGAAAGAAGTATGCTATCATTATCGTATATCTCGTAGAAATAGACGTTCTCTTATAAGTGAAAAGATACACAGCTAAGAAGATTTATACAGAAAAAAAATACAAGAGAAAAAAACCGATTATAAATATTATTCACTGATATAAAGAATCTTAAATCTTTTTGAATCTAAAGAACGTAAAACTCTCTTGTCCGTTTCCATTTAAAGCTTCTTGCGGCCAGTAAAGCCGTTTTATATTGTAAACAACCAATCAATAAGCAGTGGCAACTACTTTCGATTAGCGTGGGCTTAAAACAACATTGAAAACACCGTAGCATCAACACAGTCTCACAAAAACAAAAACAACCATAACAGATTTCGTTAATAGTATCTGAATAATTGCGAACAAGATAAAGATCCGATTTTAGGCTAAGAATTCAGTGGATTAAAGAGAAACTGATTGAAATCTTTACGGATTAGAGTTAAAGAAGGAATTTACTTAAAAAGTAATTGATACTCACCAAAAAGTGAGTGGACAGACAGATGCTTCTCTTGCTATTGGCATTCCACGGAGTACGTGGTGCCTTCAATAAGTTTCCAGACATTTTTGTACAGGCATCTAAAATTGTAGTACACTCTTGAAAATTCACTATGTTATTGCTATACATCTTATGAGAAGACTGATCAATTTTTATGATTTCAGGTGAAATGAACAGCTGCAGTAGCAATTAGAATACACCCTACTAAAGCCTAATTGTCACAGCTGGTGAATTTCAAAAATGCAATCTGGACGTGAGGACACTTTAGAAGAACGATCTGCCATAAAATTGTGTTTTAAACTAGGAAAAAATGATGCTACAGAAACGTATGGAATGCTTCTGACTGATATTGGACCATCTTGCATGAATCGAGCATCAGTTTTTGAGTGGCTAAAGGGAATCAAGCAAGGCAAGGAGTCTGTGAGGGATGATGAGAGGTGTGGGAGGAGTAAGGAAGTCAATAGAAAGGGTTAGGGTTAGGGTTACTATGTTGAGGTTTTAAGGGAGTTCAGGAAGAGATTCCTTGTGAAGAGGCCAGCACTCTTCAAATCTGGTCAGTGGCATTGCCACCAGGACAATACACCAGTCCACAACTCCATTCTTGTCACAGACTATTTGACCAAGATGGGCATCGAGACAGTTCCCCACCCTCCGTTTCAGTCCAGCCCATGTTCTTTTGGTTATTTCCTAAGCTCAGCGACTGTCGTTATGAGACAATTGAGGAGATGAAAGAGGCTGTGACGAAGGTCATTGACACGCTCACACAAGAGGACTTCCATGGGGCCTTCCAGAAGTTTTTGGAATGGTACAATGCATTGCAGACGTAGGAGATCACTTTGAAGGGGACTAGAATTTCATGTATGTACTATCAATAAAAGTACCCATACGAAAAAAAGTCTGGAGACTTATTTTATGATCCTTGTATCTCTATATAATGGGATTTTCTTCATTAAATGAAAGTTTTAGCCTTAATCCCCTTTTTTTCCGAAAAATAACATTAAGGTCATCAAGAAAGAATGTGCACCGTTTTGAGGCGTCCTTCTCAACGGTTTTATTTGCACACTGGCTTTGCTCGCTGAATATAAATGTATATATCATTGAGACCCTATTAGATATTTACTTAGCTTAACATAGTTATTGACTCATTAGTGTAACGGTGAAACCTGATTTGAAAAATAACTGCGTGCGTTATGAGAATATTACGTGAATCTCATTACACATTCACGATCGAGTGTCGGTTTAAAGATTCTGGAATAGAATTTCATGCAACACTAATGGAGACTCTGGATATTTTTAATATTTAATTTTGAATTTTCGTAACGAAATGAAAATTTAGTTTTCGTTTTCGTGATGTACTCCTATGGACCCCCTCATATTGCTGTGCAAAAGCAGGACGACAAGCTCGAACCTATATACAGCAGCTCTCTGAGGTAACGGTGTGTAGCCCTGAGGACCTACCAAAAGCGATGAACGATAGAGAGGAGTGGCGAGGGAGGGTCAGGGATATCCGTGCTGGCGGCACGACATGATGATGATGATAGCTCTTAAAGAAAGTCTGATAAATTCATCTTACTAACCCCCATTTCAACCCAAAGCTAAATATTAATAAAAATCAGATTTTTTTTTTCTTGAAAAATCAGATTTTTTTTCTTGAAAATATGTTCTGTTGGTACAGATGGAGATATTCGATTTGCAATCGTAATCATTTCTATCGTAGACAAATAAACAAACATAGAACAGATATACATTCTCTTTTTTTAGGGATGGATTATATATTCACATTGTTGCCAGACAGAAAAGATAAAATCAATCCTGTACGTGTATGCCACAGGGAGGAATGCTTCAAGTCATTGTTTAAATACCATGTACAATTTTAGCTCATAATTCATTGTGCTTCAATGTTGTTTAAATATTAGAATGGGTCAAAAGTATTTTCGTTTCTTAAAGTCCTTAATTTCAACGTTTATCATGAATATATGTACTTACTAAACCCTCCGTTTGAGCAAGATTAGATAAACGGTCAGTTTTCAAATCGGAGTCTAATAGGTTTAAATTCAGAGTTTTCCTTCCCCATAGACCGGTTGCTATACCAAATATAAAGATTCCGGTCTGCCTAAATATTTCCGAAGAACTGAAGGGAGTATATTAGGTTTCACACCTTTCCCAAGGATTCACACGCATTTGAACTCGAACCACTGAACATATTTTCTTAGTAGGGTGCCAATTACACCACGTGTGCTTACTAATTTATAACAAATATACTCAGTAAGACTATTTTTAGGTAATTTGGTTCAATGGCATATCAATATTTGATGGTTATTTAATGCAAAAACCCGTTTTACATAAACCTGATTTGCAACGAATAGTTAATAAGTGATATTTTTTAAATGAATCGAGCACATTTGTTTGCACACAGTTAAATGTCTTCAAGTATTGCTATTATTAAAATATCAGGTTTAGTTTACTTTGGTTTTAGAGAATATCAACATTTGTCAGTTATTTAATGGCAAATCCTCTTTATACATATTAAATATATAGGGTTCGGTTTGGTTAGGTTTTATGGCATATCAAACATTGCAGGTTATTTAATGCCAAATCCTCTTTATACATATATATTAAATATATATGATTTGGTTTGTTGGGTTTTATGGCATATCAACAACTGTAGGTTATTTAATGCCAAATCCTCTTTATACATATATATTAAATATATAAGATTTGATTTGGTTGGGTTTTATGGCATATCAACCATTGTAGGTTATTTGATGCCAAATCCTCTTTATACATATATATTAAATGTATAAGATTTGCTTTGGTTGGGTTTAATGGCATATCATTATTGAATGCTTTTTAATGCCAAATTCTGTTTATATATATATATATATATATATATTTGGTTTGGTTTGGTCCGGTTTAATGTCATATCAATCATTATTGGTTATTTTATGCTAAATCCTTTTTATAAATATATATTAGATATATAGGATTTGGTTTGGTTGGGTTTTATGGCATTTCAACCATTGTAGGTTATTTAAAACTAAATACTCTCTATACATATATATTAAAATTATATGATTTTGATCTGTTTCGGTTTAATGACATATCAACCATCGTAGGTTATTTAATACCATATTCTCTGTATACATATATATTTACTATATATGATTTGGTTTGGTTTGGTTTGGTTTTATGGCATATCAACCATTGATGATTATTAAATATACAGTTTTAAACACATTTTGCTGAAAAAAACTTTTATTCGAACCTGAACTGATTTTTGTGAACGCAGTTAAATGATTTCAAGTTTTTCTATCAAATCCAAATTATTCTATTTTCAATTAATCTTTTATTTGAAGATATTTGAATAGTTTAAAGTATTCCAAACGAATATGAATAATTCTATTTACTACTAAAGATTTGTTTGCACACAATTAGATGGTTTCAAGTATTGCTATGTATAACAAATTTCCATCCGTCATCTTTTTGCACACACTTAAATGGATATACATATGATTCGTTGGATTTTTCCAATTTAAATGAGTGAGAATTCTTTCTTTTGACTACAATTACGTATTGGTATGATTTCTATCAGCCGTTTAGTTAGCGTCCAAGTAGTGCATCCATATAGCAGTATCGATACGACCGGTGCCTGGAAGAAACTGCGTTTCATTTTATCGGTCAGGTCTGATTTCCATATGATCGAGAGCCTCTCGATAGCTGTCCATGCTTTCGTTAGTCGTGTGTCGATGTCTTTTTCGGTTGATGAGACGCTGGTTCCTAGGTAGGTGTATGTGTCTACTAGTTTCAGAGAGGTTCCGTCTAGTGTGGAAATGTCGCCTGTTTGGTTATAACACATATATTCAGTTTTGTGAAGAAGCTAGACGGCAATTACACAAGAATGTTGAGAGCAATATTGAACAAGTCTTGGCGGCAACACCCCACAAGGCACCAACTATACGGCCACCTGCCTTCCATCACGAAAACTATACAAGTTAGACGAGCTAGACACGCAGGACACTGCTGGAGAAGCAAGGACGAACTCATCAGTGATGTACTCCTATGGACCCCGCATATAGCCAAGTAAAAGCAGGACGACCAGCTCGAACATACATACAGCAGCTATATGAGGATGTAGTCCTGAACACCTGCCAGAGGCGATGAACGATTGGTAAAAGTGGCGAGAGAGGGTCCGGGATATTCGCGTTTGCGGCATGACATGATGATGATGATTTCCATACAGTTAAATTACACTTACTATTCTGACGTATCATACTAATTTTACGCTTAATTAGTTCTTATGGCATTTTTTGCGCTGATATTAGGAAAAAAATTCAATTCGTTTTTCGAGGTTTCCTTTTCGTAGCCATGTCCAGGTTTACTCGTGTGCTCTTTTGTTAGTCATTATTATAATTTTAATATTTTGAGAGTTTTTCACGTCGTTTGGATAGTCTCTACCCGTCTGCCAACTTCCAAGTCCTCCAGCCCTTTTGATAATCCTTTAGTTATTGTGTCTAACGCACCAATCACAACTGGCACAGTCGTTACTTTCATGTTCCACAGCTTTTTCAGTTCTCTAGCAAGGTCAAGGTACTTATCCTTCTTTTCACTTTCCTTCAGATTTATTCTGTGGTCAGCAGGGACAGCAAAGTCGACAATTTTGTAAATTCTCCTTTTTTTGTTGATCATAATAAGGTTTGGTCTTCTGGCCGGGATAAGGTGATCCGTTTGTATGTTAAAGTCCCATAGGAGTTTATGCGAGTCATTTTTTAGGACAGGTGCCGGGTTGTGCATATACCATTTGTTTGTATGGTCAAATGGAAATTTCCTGCACATTTCCCAGTAGATCACCTTACCGACACAGTTGTGTCTCGCCTTGTACTCCTTCTGTGCTAATTTGCTGCATTCGCTGATTATGTGATTGATTGTTTCGTCTCTGTCACCGCATAGCCTAATTTTTCACATCAGTGTTAGCTGATGGCCTTTCACTGGAGTTTGAATGACAACTTCTCCTCAAGTCTCCAGGACTCGTCTCAGTATTCTGGCCGATCTCAGCAATGCAGTAACGTGGATGGTCTCCACTCGAACTGTTATTTCCAATTCATCTAGTCCCTGTATCAATCCTTTTTATGAATATACCAAGAGTACCAATTACAATTTGTATACTCGTCACCCTCATGTTCCACAGTTTTTTATTGCTTACAAAGGTCAACGTGCTTATGCTTCCGTTCACCTTCTTACAATTTTATTTGTGGTGAGCCTGGATATTATTATTATTATTATTAACTAATTAGAGTTTTTCACATCATTGTTAGCTGATGGTTTTTCACAGGAGTCTGAATGACAGCAAGTCTCCACAAGTCTCCAGGACTCTTCTCAGTATTCTGGCCGTTCTCAATAATGCAGAAGTTTTGATGGTCTCCACTCGTCCGCCAACCTCCAATCCTCCAGTTCTCTTCAGTAGTCCTTTAGTTACTGTTCCAAACGCACCAATTACAATTGATATAATTGTCACCTTTAAATTCCCTAGCAAGGTCGAGGTATTTATCCTTCTTTTCACATTCTTTCAGTTTTATTCTGTGGTCAGCCCAGACAGCAAAGTTGACAATTTGGCAATTTCTCTTTTTTTTGTTGATTATTATTTGGTCTGGTCTTCTGGCCGGGATTAGGTGATCCGTGTGTATGTCAAAGTCCCATAGGAGTTTGTGTTATTTTCTAACACACTCTTCTTATGAGTTTTATTGTCTTTCACCGGAGTCAAAGTGACAGCCGGTCTCCAAAGGTATCAGGACGTTATTGAGTATACAAGCCGATCTTAACTATGCTGTGAGATGTATATTCAAGCTCCTTCCTCTAATCTTCAACTCCTCCAAAGCGTGCCCTCAATGACTGATATCACAGTCATCTTCATTTTCCTAAATTTTTTTCTGCAGTCTTCTAAAGTCAAATCCAATTTGACGATATTTTCACTTTCTTTCACTTTATGATTCCCTACAACTGTAAAAACCTCAGTACCATACATTCTTTTGTCTTATTAATTAAAACTAGGACTGGTCTTCTGGCTGAATTACCCTACTCCGTTTTGTTATGACGATTTACCCATGCACGTATGAACTCTCCCAGATATAAACAACAGCAGGTACTGCTCTTAAGTGGAAGGCAATATTCCAGCAGACAGCCCTTGCAGTCGGACCGAAACAGTCACGCTGGTAATATAATTAAACCAGAAATGCTAGTAAAGAATACACTATATTCACGCTGGTCGCAAACAAGCATTAACTATACCAAAAGCGCTAATTACAATTGGTATAATTGTCACCTGTATGTTCCACAGTATATTAAATTACCTACCAAGTAACTATTCGAGGTGCTTATCCTTCATTTCATATTCTTTCAGTTTTATTCTGTAGTTAGCCGGGACAGCAAATTCGACACTGTTGCAATTCCTCTTCTTTTTTTTGTTGTTGTTGTTGATTATAATTAGTTCAGGTCTGCTGGCCGATATTAATGATTCGTGTGTATGTCAAAGTCCTATAAGAGTTTATGTATGCAATTTTCTTGGACAGATGCTTGGTTGTGCATATACCATTTGTTGGTATGGTCAAATTTAAATTTCTTGCAGATCTCCCAGTGTATCACCTTGCCGACCCAATCATGTTTAGTCTTATATTCCATCTGCGCTAATTTGCTGCATTCGCTTATTATGTGATTGATGATTTCATCTCTGTCACCGCATAGCCAACATTTGTTATTTTATTACGTCTTATCTATTCTCGCTTTGATATGATTGCTTCTTGCGGCGTTGTCTTGTACTGCTATTAGGAGAGATTCTATTTCTCTCTTAATGTTTCCTTTTCTTAGCCATGCCCAGGTTTTGTCATGTGAGATGTTTAGTAGTCGTTTAAAACGCCCATAGAGTTGTTTTCCTTCCCATTTTTGTTTCCTGGTTATTGTCATCCTGTTGTCCATCATGTTATCAGTAACGTTTATGATGGCTGTAATCAGTCCTCCTTCGGGTTTTCTATGTAGTCTTCAAGACGTTGTATCAATGCGTCAACGTTGTCTTCAATGCAGACAATTTCTCTTCCTCCCTCTTTTGTAGATACATATAGTCTGTCAACATCGTCTCTGGGATGTAATACCTTATGCATTGTCATTTGTTTTCTTGTTATTTGGTCCATTTGTTTAAGTTCAGTCTGGTCCACGAGAAAGGGCCCGGAATATCCAGCGAGTGGTACAGTCCTGGTATTTATTCCTTTGATAAGGTTTCGGCTAGAGAGTTTTGTCTCGAGTTGTTTTCTAGTTCTTCTTCTTCTTCTTCTTCTTCTTCTTCTTCTTCTTCTTCTTCTTCTTCTTCTTCTTCTTCTTCTTCTTCTTCTAATTATTATTATTATTATTATTATTGTTTTTCACATCTGCGTTAGCTGATGATCTTTACTGGAGTTTGAGTGACAACAAGTCTCGTCAGGTCTCCAGGACTCTTCTCAGTATTCTGGCTGATCTCAATAATGTTGTAGTTTGGATTGTTTCCACTCGTCCCTTTATTTCCACGTCCTCTAGTCTTTTTACCAATCTTTTTGTTACTGTACCAAGAGCACCAAATATAATTTGTATAAACGTCACTTTCATGTTCCATAGTTTTTTCAGTTCCCTAGTAAGGTTGATGTACTTATCTTTCTTTTCACTGTACTCGGTGGTCAGTAAGGACAGCAAAGTCAACAATTTTGCAAGCACTTTTTTTTGTTGATTATAATAAAGTCTGGTCGTTTAACCGAGTTTAATTGATCCGTTTAGATGTCAAAATCCCATTTGAGTTTGTGGGTGCCATTCACCAGGACCGATGTTGGGTTGTGCATCTACCATTTAATATTATGGTAAAATTTAAATTTCTTGCACAATTTCCACTGGCACCACATAACCGACATTTGCTGTTTTGTCGCTTCTTATCAATTCTTGCTTTGATATGATTGGTCCTTATGTGCTGATTATTATTTCTGTTTCTCAAAGTTTGATCTCAACTTCTGGTGTTGTCAGCAATAAATAAAAAACAAATTTCAGACATTAAGTATTCTTCTCAAAGTATATTTCTAATGATATCTGGCATTTTGAGACTTCCCTCAATAATACCCAACTACCCATGGAGCATCTTAATTCTTTTGGGTATTGCGCATCCTTCACCAAAGATGAAGGAACTGGGCTGGATGCTGAGCTTCCACATTCCCGATAGCATTGTGCATAGATCGCGATTTTCTCGCCGTCTTTCTTTGACACCTTGCAAACGTTTGGGAGAGCGTGTCAGTGATGATGCATTCTCAAGTGCCCTGAACATGGATTAGATCAATTCAGTCTGAACCCAAATGGGGTATTCAAGTTGTCGCTTTCAAGCACTGTTTACGGTTCCTGGTTATATTAATAGTAATTCAATTTATACAGGTTCCAGTGAATAGTCGTGCACACCTTGTCACGGAGGAATCTGTATTCCTTCTACCCAAGCACTTCATTTCAAGTGACAATGTGTGAAAGTCTCTTTACTTTGATGCCACATTAGTGACATCTGTCACTCTTTTCAATCTGGTGATTAGACTTAATAAGTTTAGTTTGTTTGGCAAAAGGCTAGAATTATATGGGTGCATTCAAGCTTACTAACAATAATACAGTTGAATACAAATGAAGCACAGTTTCCGCAACAGAGTAAGTTGCTAATAAACGAATAGTTGCTGTGGCAAAGAGATTTTCAGTCTTCTCTGATTAGCATACACACGTAAAAATATATTTCGCCCATGTTATAATTGTTGGGTATCACCCAACTTTCTCCACACAATGAACCAGTCCATCTGTCATATATAGCAGTAGCTACTAATACCAGGGCAGACTAGAAGGTGAAGAGCAGCTTCTTATAGGAATAGTATTAGAGCGTTGGAGACTGGAGATCGCACTAGATCACCTTACTTGCTACCGTAATTACGGAAGCCAATGCAATCGTTGGACTATATCTTTATTCTATATTCACTAATCCTATGTTCTTGTCAACTAATAGTCTCCCTATTGTATATACTTTTTCCCGAGAATATATCTGTATTTCCTCTCATATCGTGGTTTGTCCTTTATGTAATATTACAAGCGTTCACAAACCAGAACGCAACGATAATTTTACTCTTTGCCTTTTGTTTTTTTTAGCCAGGCTCTTACTTGTAGACATTTAATGTTGATCTTAAGATCATCTGGAATTTTCTTAATGCTATTGCCGAGTTGCACACTGCTGGGGTCTAGATGCTTTCAATTCTTACTCTTATCTGCTCCTTAGTCACTTTTGCGGGTTCTTGTGAAATCCTCTAAGATTTATATTACAGTCAACTTCAGACTACGCACTTTTTTTCATTTTTCTTTTGCAATATACTGGTATTTATCCAACTTTGTGCCTTTCTTCACATTTGCTATGGCGACTGCTAGAACAGAAAATCCAGTTGATGAAAAGTTACCTAATTCGTTCCACTACATATAGATAGATAGATAATCATCATCATCATCATGTCGCGCTGGTAGCACGGATATCCCAGACCCTCTCTTGCCACTCCTCCCTATCGTTCATCGCCCTAGGCAGGTCCTCAGGACAACATCCTGTATCCTCACACAGCTGCTGAATGTATGTTCGTGCTGGTCGTCCTGCTTTTTCACGGCCATGTGTGGGGTTCCATAAGAGTACATCTCTTATGAAGACTTGTTCAAGAATGCACGTAGCATTCTTGTGTAATTGCCGTCTAGTTTCTTCTCCAGCCGTTTTGTTAGCGTCCATGTCGTGCACCCGTATAGCAGTATCGATGTGACCGCTGCCTGGAAGAAACTGCGTTTCATTTTATCGGTTAGGTCTGGTTTCTATATAATCGATAGCCTATTGATAGCTGTCCATGCTTTCGTTAACCTCGTGTCGATGTCCTTTTCGGTTGATTCGACGCTGCTTCCTAGGTAAGTGAATTTGTCTACTAGTTTAAGAGGGGTTTCGTCTAGAGTGGAGATGTCCCCCGTTTGATTATAGCACACATATTCCGTTTTGTGTGCATTAACATAGAGGCCTATGCCTGCGGCTGCTCGTTCCAAACTATGCAGTAGTGTTTCGGCTTGGTCGGGTGTATTTGCGAGTATCGCTATGTCATCGGCGTAGTCGGCGTCGGTAATTGTTTTTGCGGGGTACCTTCTGCTTCTTTTCTTCGTCAGCTCGAAGCCATTCTCTACACAGAATACTTCGACATTGTAGCAGGAGTACTACAAGGGGGAACGCTGGCTCCGTACCTCTTTATCATTTGTCTAGACTACGTACTTAGAACATCGATTGACAGATAGATAATGATTAGACTAATAAACTTTTACGAATGAGTTCAAGTCTCATTGGATGCCCTATTAGTATGGTCTTGTGCCATATCTAATCAAAAAGCTTAGTAAATTACTATATATATATATATATATATACATCAGGAAGAGAAAAAGGTTTTTCCTCTCTGTCTCTCTGTCTCTCTCTGTCTGCCTGTCTCTCTTTATCTATCTATCTATCTATCTATCTATCTGTGTGTACGAAATAATTGTTTATATTTATATGGAACGTTTTCTTTTAACGATATGAAACAGCTAATGTACATATAATTAACTTGACCGACTGCAGTGGTGGGTCTTCCAAAAACACTCTTTTCAATTCTTACAAAAATAGGATGAATTTTTTTTTGTTAGAGTAAGAGATAATTTATTATCAATTATATGTTTCTTATATAATCGGGTGGTCCAGAAAATGTTATATATATATATATATATACATATATACTTAATTCTCACACAAACGTCATCGTTGATTCTTTTCAGGACTACCCGATTATATAAGAAATATAGAATAAAATCTTATTTTTTTAATCTAAGAAAAGTAAAGAACCCGTCCTAATTTCTCTGATAAATTTGTTCAAATTCCATTATGATCATTGTAAATTATCTTTATAATATTCTTCGATGTAATTTACTCAATAACGTATTGACCGACCACTGCAATTTTTCTGCTAAATTGGGTGTCTATGGTTTTTCAATTGATAAAATAAAAATTAATACAAAAACACACACAAAAAAAAACGACGAACAAACTAAAGTCTTATTGACTTGAACATCCCTGGATATCACTCCTTCAACTTCATCTCTGACTGACTGACTAGCTTCTGACTTCGTGGTCAAACAGACTGTAATCCCGTTTCCCTCGACATATCAAAGGAGAATGATCAATGCCTCGAATGGCAGACATATCTAAGAGACGTGGGGACTAACTCTCGTACCACCCGTGGTCAGTCTCTAAAGACCAGTGCTATTGCGAAAACTTTGAAGAATATTACGAACAGATTAATCATTGGAATTCTCTCAAAGCAGGTCAACGTAACCTAGATGTATTAGGCACTGCCGTAGAAGTAATATATGTCCTCGGCAAGAAAAACAATATTTGAAATAATCACAGGAATACAACTGGAAGACATAAATAAAGAAAAATATAATTAGATCAATGGATTATTCGCTTTCGTAGAGTTGAAGGTCAATTCTTGTATTGCAAGATGGATAAGGAAGTAATGTTGGCGACTGTAGTCGAGGGTGAACCAAACTTTCCCTTTTCAATAGGTACTACAGCGAGGTGTAGGGCAGAACGCAACAATTCTTCTTGGATTTCTCCACTTTACCCTTGATCCGTACATTATAATGCTGTGTTAAGCAAGGCAGCATCAAGTATCATTTTTGAGTCTTTGGTATAACTCGAACTGAGATTGAACCCTGGTCTACCGGGAAATTGGAGAACACTCTAGTCACGAGACCAATGGGCCGGTACGGATAAAATAATTTTTTTGATTTAAAGCTATTACTGTTTTTACTCACTTAAAACCTCGAACTATTCTTCACATATTGGTGCCCGTGGTGTAATTGTTATCGTCATTGGAATTGGACACGGCGACACGAGTTCAAATCCTGGACGAGACTGATTGCATTTCACATAGCACTAATACCCTTGGGAAAGGTATGAATCCAATTATTCTCCCTCCAGCAATGGGTAAATAGTAGGACAGACTAGGTTCTTCAGCCTTGGTGAGGCAACTAGTCTAGGAGAAGGAAAATTCTGAATTCAAACCTATTAAACTCCGCTTAAAAATCCACTTTGTGTCATATCCTACCCGAGCGGAGGGGTTGGTAAATATGATATGATTCTTCACATATTGTTTATTATATCCAACATATCTTGATAATATTCTTAAAGTGTTTTTGTCGTTGATGTTAACGTTAAGGGAATTTATTTCATGTCCTGATTGAAGAGAAGGACAGAATAACGTTATCTTTAATTGGAATCATTTTGAGATGAGGCTTCTTAATCTGTGAATTAATTTTTTATTTATAGCGGACTTTTTGTCCTTATCTTGGTAGTTGTTTGTGTTGTATCTTCTTTCACTATGTTTCGGTCAAATTTCACCACTGGCCTTCTTCAGGTGATTTACCAGGACCTCGGATGGGAATGATGAGTCTTGTAATCGTATCCCCAGTAATTACTGCTTTCATAGTTGTTGTCTATCGCACCACGTTTTTGACCAAGTAAACCTCTGGCCGGCTTGGGTCGGATTTGAAACCGCTATCTTCTGACAATGCTTACCCACAATGTGGCGCAGCAGATAGGGGCGTTGAGTCTCTATGGTTCCAGTTCTATATCAAATAATTCAGTTAAACATAAGCACGCAGTTTAAATGTAAGTACGGTTTACTTGTCAAAAGCATTTCTATTTTATGCTATTCAGTTTACTCAAACAATTCAGTTTAGTATAAGTATTCTGTTAGTTCTATTTAACCCATAGATAGGGCCCTATCAGGTGCTACCACTCCAGGCCAGAGTGGACCTGGGAGCGATGGCAATGAACGGGTACTCCGCATTCCCCAAAGCTCCAGCATTACTGCAACCTCACCATCAGATTGTTGGGGGGGGTCTTACCCCTCTGCTGAGGTGCAGTCAGTGTATTCTACAGCCTCAGCCGACTGGGCAAAGTTCAAGTCGAGTTGAGTAATTAGTTTCAATTTCGGACAAATACCCTTAGGAAAGTGTAATATAATTGCGGAGGGATCTCGTTTCGGTTTAGTTAGGATGAGAACCTTTCGCTTAGTGCATGGGTTAGTTAGGTGCAACATTAACGCAGGTGTTCACGCGCACGTAGGGAGGATGTGTCATTCACAGATGTCAAAATAAAAATTCCCAGATAGGAAATAAGACCGATGGAGGTGAATGACATGCCCAGATGCGTGGGCTGAGGATTTTGGGGATTTGAGAAAAGCAGCGAGTTGAGTTCTTGCGTCCTAAAGGGAAGGTTGACTTTCGGGGCCCGCCGAGGCCAGACTAGCAGTTTGCAGATGGGGTGCCGCGCGTGGTTTGGGGCAGATTTAAAAGCAGTCAGCATAGAAGGATTGTACCTCTCTCTCTCTCTCTTTCTCTCTCTCCTCATCTCGAATAACCTTTAACTCAAAGATAATAACGTTTCGTACCTGAACCATTTTCGTGAATGTCGTGTATTTCGGATTCACTGCGTCTCTTTCACACATCCGTATATTATGGGTATGTTACATATGTTACATGTGTGGGGATCCATAAGAGTACATCTCTTATGAGTTCCTCTCTGCTTTTCCAGCAGTGTCCTGCATGTCTGGTTCGTCTAACTTGAATATTTTTCGTGATAGGGGGAAGGTGGCCGTACAGTTGGTGTCTTGTGGGGTGTTGCTGCCAGGACTTGTTCAGGATTGCACGCAGCATTCTTGTGTAATTGCCATCTAGTTTCTTCTCCAGCCGTTTTGTTAGCGTCCATGTAGTGCATCCATATAGCAGTATCGATGTGACCGCTGCCTGGAAGAAACTGCGTTTCATTTTATCGGTTAGGTCTGATTTCCATATAATCGATAGCCTATTGATAGCTGTCCATGCTTTCGTTAACCTCGTTTCGATTCCTTATGGATCCCCACACATGGGCGCGCAAAAGCAGGACGACCAGCTCGAACGTACATTCAGCAGCTATGTGAGGATACAGGTTGTTGTCCTGAAGACCTACCTAGGGCGATGATCGATAGGGAGGAGTGGCGAGAGAGGGTCAGGGATATCCGTGCTGCCAGCACGATATGATGATGATGATGATGACATATGTTACAAAAGGTATGAACCCCTTATCATCCCAGCTATAGGTTAGATATACGATAGGTTTACTACTAGGAATTAGTGATTTATATAGAAGGATTGTATCTCTCTCTCTCTCTCTCTTTCTCTCTCTCTCTCTCTCTCTCTCTCTCTCTCCTAATCTCGAATAACCTTTAACTCAAAGATAATAAAGTTTCGTACCTGAACCATTTTCGTGAATGTCGTGTATTTTGGATTCACTACGTCTCTTTCACACATCCGTATATTATGGGTATGTTACATATGTTACAAAAGGTATGAACCCCTTATCATCTCAGCTATAGGTTAAACAGCACAACTAAAGTTTTTCTTAGTGAATGGATTTGGTATTGAATAACATACAAAGGTTGACATGCCAATAAAAAAAATAAACCAAGGAACCTTGAGAAATATATAAATCACTAATTCCTAGTAGTAAACCTATCGTATATCTTATAAATGTTCATAATATTGTCTTATTTTTGTATGACACGCAGATCTGATCAAATTAAAGTGTGAAAATTCTAATTTAGAATAATTTAAGATTAAGATAATTATAGACTCTTCAATTATGTGATGCGTTTTATCTGATATATTCAAATTATGCAACCGAATCCCTGAATAAAAACTAAAAATGCCAAAACTAGCAACCCCCAGGGCGAGTGCAGACTTGAATATTCGAAAACTCTATAGTCCTAAACGCTTTGGGTGGATACAATCAATTCCTTTTGAATTTGACTATTACCTCTATTTGAATTGAAACGATAAAAATAAGAGTAATATAATTGTTTTCTTCATTCTGTGGAGGAAGAGGTGTCTTAGAATGTTAAAAGTGCTATTTATGGCCCATGGGGCCTGTCTGGTTCAAAATAACTTTTCTTATATATATATATATATATATATATATATATATTACTTTGAAAAACACAGTGAAAATTGTGTATATATATATATATATATATATATATATATATATATATATATATATATATATCAGATGCATTATATCGGGAAATTAAGAAGTTCCCAATATACAATAGCTGATATATATATATACATATATATATATATATATATATATATATATATATATATATATATATATTGTCATTCAAAGACTGTTTCCTTGTATTACAACTTTTCAGTTTGGCTTTACACGTGAGATGTTTCAATCTGGGATAGAAACCTACCTAACTTTTTGTCGAACCGATACGATACCTCTCCCAACAGGCGACCTTACGGAAGCCCAGCAATTTAACGTATACGTACTAACTTCTTCCTTTATTTTTTTTTTTTTTTTAGCTATCGGACACCGAAATTCTCAGTTCTTTAGCAGATCTTTCCATTATGTGAATGGCAACCGATAATTTCTTCACCAATTGCTCAAACCCCGGGGAAGATATATATATATATATATATATATAGTAGTGTGCATTCGTACAGGAAGATTTTTCCTGATATATATAAATATATATAAGAATGTATGTGTGTGTGATTGTGTAAAAACTTCTTTATATATGGAACAATTTCTTTTTTCGATTTAAAATAGCTGATATATATATATATATATATATATATATATATATATATATATATATATATATATATATATATTATAAATATATAAAATTGACTGCTCGATATAAAGTAGCTGATAAAACATAATCGTCCACATACACACATTCACACACTCATATATATATATATATAGAGAGAGAGAGATAGAGAGAGAGAAAGAGAGAATTTTCACTTTACAATATGAAATACCGGATATATACATATATATATACACACACACAAACACACACATATATATATATGTTTGTGTGTGCGTGTGTGTGTGTGTGTTATCGGCTACTTTATAATCAGGAAGTGAAATTTCTCCTTATATATCCAAAAGTGACTCGCAGTACCCCTGAGGGTAAGAGGATACAATATAATACAAAAATGTAATCTCGATGTCCGTTTGAGTGACAGCCATCACATCAGATTACTTTTTAAAAAAAATCTTCTACGATGATATACGTTCTATATGATGTCTGTCTTGTGAAACCATGTTTGCATGAAATCAAAAAGACGCCTCATACAAACTCTGTCACAATTTGTTGCCATGGTGCAGCATTCCATGCATATTCAAACAGAAGTTCTTCCTTGCATATAACGCTTACTGTTAGATAAAATCAATGTGCATTTATAAACATCCTCCTCTCCGAACTGGATGTCCTTCAAAAGATTGGATCAATATGAAAAAAATATGACTTTTTGTAAAAGTAACTAAGTACGACAACATGGCAAAATCTACGAGTTACCCTCAAAATTAGTTATAACTTTCTTGGTTTTTCTTTCTCACGTACAACTGATTACACTAATATTTCAATATCCTCACCATCATCATCATCATCATCATCATTCTTATGTATACTGCTAACACGGATGGTGCCCGTGATGTAATGGTTATCGTCATAGAAAATGGACACGGCGACACGAGTTCAAATCCTGGACGAGACTGATTTCATTTCACATAGCACTAATACCCTTGGGAAAGGTATGAATCCAATTATTCTCCCTCCAGCTATGGGCAAATAGTAGGGCAGACTAGGTTCTTCAGCCTTGGTAAGAAAACTAGTCTAGGAGAAGGAAAACTCTGAATTCAAACCTGTTAAACTCCGCTTAAAAATTGACCTTGTGCCATATCCAGCCCGAGCGGAGGGGTTGGGTAAATATGAACACGGATTTCCCTGATTCTTTCTCTCATTCATTCTATCATCCTTCGTTTCCAGCCTCTCCTCTATACTACATCCTGCGTCCGTACAGAGCTGTCGTAGATAGGTTCTAGTTGATCGTCCAACACTTGCACATACGGGTCCATACGAAAACGTCACTTATGACTTGGTTCTTACTTCTTCAGCAGTGCCCCACAAGTTTTATCCGTCTTATTTGGTTGGTTTTAGAGGTGGGAGAATGGTGACCGTATAGTTGAATGTTTCTTCCAGGATTTGTTCAATATGATTCGTAGCATTCTTGAGCAATTTCCGTTTCGGCTTTTGTCCATTTCGTGCATCCATATTTTAATATCAACACGGCTGCTGCTTTTTGGCTCTTTGAAATTTGTCGACAAGTTAACCCACCTCAGAAGCAGTGTCTCATCTACTGAAAAGGACATCAATGTACGACTAGTGAAGGTATGGACCTCTATCGGTAGGTTGTCACTCTTATGGAAGTCAAACCTATTCACTAAAATAAAACACACATACACACATATATACATATATATATACATATATACACATATATATATATATGTATATATATGTGTGTGTGTGCGCGCACGTGTGTGTGTGTGTGTATATAAAGTAAAGCATATATATATATATATATATATACATATGTGTGTGTATGTATGTATGTATATATGTATATAATATATATTAGATTTATATATCTAATGCCATGGAAATGTGTCTGTAACCTAAGGTTTCATCAAGTTTTACAAACAATCGTCAGGAAGATAACGAAATGAAATGGAGAAATCGAAAAATACAGTTAAAAACCGTTGGAATTGTGTATAAATCTTTATGTGTGCTTGCTTGAGTCTGTGTGTGTATGTTTGTTTGTGTGGGTTACAGTTGCGTATTATTCTGTGTGGATGTGTAAGTTGTTTTTAGTGTATGTGTATGTGAAGATACATTCATAGTGGGATAAACTTGAGGTTGTTTACCGGATATGAGAATGCAGTTGTCGAAAACTTTGCTACACGAAAGGCGAGAAAAATTCTTTATTTATTTCTATATGTGGTGGTGATTATTACTAAGGATCAAAAACATCATCACTGCATTTCGAAGAAAATAAAATAAAGTTATAAATTCTATGCGTTATAAAGCGAGTGTAGTTTGGTAGGCCATAATAACCATACTTATCATGGTGAAGGGATACTGGTTTGGTTTGTTTGATTTGTTAGGTTTTATGGCATATCAACCTTTGTAGGTTATTTCACGCCAAATCTATTTTTATGTAAATAATCTGTTCTATTTAAAACAATTCAGTTTAGCATAAGTACACAGTTTAATTGTCAAAAATATTTCCATTTCAAACTATTTAAGCAGTTATATGTAACAATTCAGTTAAGTGTAAATACAGTTTTAATGTCGAAAAGCAGTTCTATTTGAAATAATTCAGTTAAGCATAAGCACGCAGTTTAAATGTAAGTACGGTTTACTTGTCAAAAACCTTTCTATTTCAAGCTATTCAGTTTACTCAATCAATTTAGTTTAGTATAAGTATGCTGTTAGTTCTATTTAACCGATAGATAGGGCCCTATCAGGTGCTACCACTCCAGGCCGGAGCTGACCTGGGAGCAATGGCAATGAATGGGTACTCCGCATTCCCCAAAACTCCAGCACTGCAGGAACCTCACCATCAGATTGTTTAGTGTCATATCTAGGACACTTGTCATTGGGAGGGTCTGACCTCTCTGCAGAGAAGCAGTCGGTGTATTCTACAGCCCCAGCCAACTGGGCAAGAATGTATATTGAGCACGCTCCAAATTATATATCAAAGAGAATTAGTTTATATATATATGTGTGTGTGTGTGTGAAAGCGCTCCTATAGTAATGGTTATTGAGGAAGGAAACGAACACGGTGACCCGATGTTTAAATCCTGATCAAAGTTGTTTACATTTCATATGCATCCTACTGTTCTCATACCAGCTTTGGGTTAATAGTAGGGTAGGCTGTTCAACCTTGGTATGACATGCAATCTACTAGAAAGAAAACTCTACATTCTAATCCGTTAAACTCCGCTTGTGTCACGTTCTGGTCGCGTATCGGTAATAGTATCTATCTCTCTATCAATCTATCTATCCATCTATCTATCTGAGAACTCAACTTGTTTCTCAGACGAAAAAAAAAAAAAAAAAGAATTAAGTTGTGCAAAAAAAAAAAAAAAGCTCAAGAAGCTGTAATTTTGCTACCGGTATTTTTACAATTATTGACCAATCGGCTCATTTGCGTGAATTAAAAAAAAAATTCCTGATACTTCGCTGATGACGAGATTTGACTTGATGAGAAAAAATTGAACGATTTGATGTTATATATGAACCTAACCTGCGATGAACCCGATGTGTGCAGTTGACAGATACATCCAGCGGTAGATAAAATGAACAAAATGACTACGGGAAAAACAAGCAATGCATGGGTGTAAGCTGTGACCAATGGAGAACAAGCATTGCATGGGTGTAAAATACAGCCAATGAAAGGCAAGCACTGCATGGGTGAAAGCTGTTTCCAATGAAAAGAAAGCAATGCGTAGGTGCAAGCTGTGGACAATGAAAAACAAGCATTGCGTGTAGGTTACGTGGGGCTTTTAAGACAATTCAAGGTCTAGAATTTTGGTTGAAGTCAGTTCTCGTTTATGTTACTACTCCTGACAGCTCCTTCGTTTGCGTGAACTCTTTTCGATTGTTCTCCTGCTCCACACAAGAATCATCCTTGAAGAATAAAAATATAAGTTCATATTTTTATTCATACGTGTTCGTCGTTGTTTGTCAAGACACAGCGGTAGTGTACAACAGTAAACCCCAAATAGTTTTAGAAATCACTTCCGGCCAAATGCATTTTTTAGCCAATTGAAATCACGGATAAATCAACTCCTTTTAGCTAATTTCGAACCTACCAAAATATAAATATAGATAAGCGAAGAAACAAATATTTCTTTCGTCAGTATTATTCATGTTATGCTTACTCATCATTTCAGTTTATGTGTTTTCTGTGAAAATCTACATTCTTTTTTCTCAAGAATGCATTTAATTTCAACTCGTGTTATTTTCCTAAATTGAACGACCATTTGTCTAAATTTATCTTTGCGTTAAAACTATTCATCTGTTCCCAGCTGATAAAATATTACCAACTGTTTATATATACATTAAGCCATAAATACATTTACTTTTACGCAAAGCAACAAACTAACCAAATTTTTGCGAACAAAAATGTCTTTTTATTTTAAGCTAACAATTACTGCTATACTTCATTGCAGAAATGTAAACTATATCTATTAAAAGTATCAGCACTCAGAATAATTCTATTTGTGCTTAAAAGATTTTTTACTTTTTTAGCAAACTTTTTTCTCAATTTAAAGAAATCAAATTCGAAAATTTGTGAACTGGATTTTTGTTCCTTCATTTACTTCTTAATTCAACACCCCATATATATATATATATATATATATGAGGATCATTAAATAAGTTTCCAGACGTTTTTCGTATGGGCACTTTTATTGATAGTACACATATGAAACTCTAGTCCCCTTCAAATTAATCTCCTCTGGCTGCAATGCACTTGTTGCACCGTTCCAAAAACTTCTGGTAGGCCCCATGGAAGTCCTCTTGTGTGAGCGTGTCAATGACCTAAGTCACAGTCTATTTCTTCTCCTCAGTTGTCTCATAGCGACAGCCTCTGAGCTTAGGGAATAAGCAAAAGTCACAGGGGGCAAGGTCTGGACTATAGGGAGGCTGAAGAACTGTCTTGATGCCTATCTCGTTCAAATAGTCTGTGACAAGGATGGAGTGGTGGACTGGTGCATTATTCTGGTGGAAATGCCACTGACCCGATTTGAAGAGTGCTGGGCTCTTCACAAGGAATCTCATCCTGAACTCCCTTAAAACCTCAACATAGTAACCCTAACCCAAACCCTTTGGCCAATCAACTCTGGTGTATTGACTTCCTTACTCCTCCCACACCTCTCATCACCCCTCACTGACTTCCTGCCTTCCTTGAATCTCTTATGTCACACAAAAACTGATGCTCGATTCATGCAAGATGGTCGAAAAGCAGTCTGAAGCATTCCATCCGTTTCTGTGGCATCATTTCTTCCTAGTTTAAAACAGAATTTTATTGCATATCGTTCTTCTAAAGTGTCCTCACGTCCAGATTTCATTTTTGCAATTCACCAGCTGTGACAATCCAGCTTTAGTAGGGTGTATTCAAATTCCTGCTGTAGCTGTTCATTTGAACCTGAAATCATAAAAACTGTTCAGTCATCTCATCAGATGTATAGCAAAAGCATAATTAATTTTTAAGTGTCTACAACATTTTTAAATGCCTGTATAAAAATGTCTGGAAACTTATTGAAGGCACCACGTATATATATATATATATATATACTACTGTACATACAACAGTTTTTTACTCTGCTAAGCTTTAATCAGATGATACACCAGAGCAGGTATGTTTTCTATGCCAAAGGATCATTACCACTAACCCGAGATACTGCAGCAGTAACTTATACAACAAGACTTTGTCGGTTTTTTAAATACATCGTGGGAAGATCAGACAAATATACAGCCTATTCCTATACTTCGTTGCTATATTCATAATTTTCCTGCAATTAACCATTACTTCAAGAGTACAATAATCTATATAAGGAACAGTTTCAGTTTGCTAAATTAAAAGATTCACCCCCGTTGACCAATAAGCATTTACAAAGATAATTTCTTTTCATTGGCAAATCAAACATTATCTAACGCTTCAGATCTTTTTAGTCTCTTCCGTCTGTAAACGTGTAATACTTTTTCAAGATATTTTGAAATAAACATTCCTGAGAAGTAAGAGAAAAGTAGAAATCTGAGAAAAATTAAGATTACCTAGACTACTGCGCAGATGAAATCACAAAGAATACTTATAGGCGTCTTGGAGGTCAGATGAAACTTGCCGTTATTAATTTGGTAGGGTTTCTTTTGTTTAATGGAGGGGGGTTGTTTAATGCCTTGTAATAGGACAACAGTGGTACTATTTAACCCATAGCTGAGCGGAGTTTATACTTTTCCAAAAGGTATTAGTTTGAAAGTGAACATAATAGCGCAACTGAAGTTAGAACCCGCTTAATTAAATGCCATAGTTTTTGCTGTGACTCCAGTGACAACCTCTGGTGTCAAAAACCTTCTATGTTCATATCTAAAACCTGTTTGTAAAATATTCAGGACAATTTTATAGATATCGTTCGTTTCTAATTGGGTTCATATTTTTTCCTCGGATATTTGTTCAAAAATAAAAATAATAGGGCAACATAAGTTAGAACTCGCTTGTTTTGGGATCCAGTGCAGTACTTTTGCCATTAGGCAACGTGGATTTTGATGAAGACTAATGTATAATAGTTTAAAAATATGTCTACAGGATAAGGTCAGGTATAAATCTATTACTGAAAAAAAAAATTAGGCTAATCGATGGATTCAACCGAGAGTTGTTTACTATTTTTTAGCTTGAAATTGAAACATGTTTATACAATCTATAAACAAAAGGTACACGTCTTGTAAAGGCATTTTAGATTAAACGCAATAAATCTTAAATACAATGAAATCATTATTTTTAAGTGTATTTTAGAATATATCAACCCTTTTTTATCATTAAGTGTTTTCAGACTATCATCATCATATCGCGCTGGTAGCACGGATATCCCTGACCCTCTCACGCCACTCCTCCCTATCGTTCATCGCCCTAGGTAGGTCTTCAGGACAACATCCTGTATCCTCACATAGCTGCTGAATGTACGTTCGAGCTGGTCGTCCTGCTTTTGCGCGGCCATGTGTAGGGATCCATAAGAGTACATCTCTTATGAGTTCATCTCTGCTTCTCCAGCAGTGTCCTGCATGTCTGGTTCGTCTAACTTGAATAGTTTTCGTGATAGGGGGCAGGTGGCCGTACAGTTGGTGTCTTGTGAGGTGTTGCTGCCAGGACTTGTTCAGGATTGCACGCAGCATTCTTGTGTAATTGCCATCTAGCTTCTTCTCCAGCCGTTTTGTTAGCGTCCATGTAGTGCATCCATATAGTAGTATCGATGTGACCGCTGCCTGGAAGAAACTGCGTTTCATTGTATCGGTTAGGTCTGATTTCTATATAATCGATAGCCTATTGATAGCTGTCCATGCTTTCGTTAACCTCGTTTCGATGTCCTTTTCGGTTGATTCGACGCTGCTTCCTAGGTACGTGAATTTGTCTACTAGTTTAAGTGGGGTTCCTTCTAGAGTGGAGATGTCCCCCGTTTGGTTATAGCACATATATTCCGTTTTGGGTGCATTAACATAGAGGCCTATGCTTGCTGCTGCTTGTTCCAAACTATGCAGAAGTGTTTCGGCTTGGTAAGGTGTATTTGCCAGTATCGCTATGTCATCGGCGTAGTCGGCGTCGGTAATTGTTGTTGCGGGGTATCTTCTGCTTCTTTTCTTCGTCAGTTCGAAGCCATTCTCTTTGATTTTGTCAATCGAATGTTTCAGTCGATATGTCCTCTGGCTTTCTTCAGGTGTTTGTCTAACTCGGAAACCTTCTCGGAACTTCGAATCAAGTCCTTTACTGAATCCACAAGGGTCGCCTGTTCTGATTTGGTTAGCTATAACCGGTTACAAGTATTTACAAGTATTAAGTATTCCTGTATTGTTACTCGCCAGCAGTCAGGGTCGAACAAGCAAACTCCAGATGACTGTCTCCTTAGAAGCTTAGGGAATCAACACCTATAACCGTTACGCTATGTGTCCTGCTGGACAGTTTACAGCGAATTTTTGAGACTTATAAACTTAATGTTCTTACTTAACGAGGACTGCTACTATTCTGTATGATTTTTTTACCTGTGCTAAGATTCAGATTATTTTCCATCTAACCTTTTTAATTAAGCTTTTAAGGAGACAATCATCTGCTGAAACGTTGCGGAAATAACAATAAAGATGAAGACAATAGTCCGAAAACCCTTAATGATGAAAATCATTAAACTTCGTCTCAGAAATTTAGACAACTAATATCAACCCTTGTTGGGTATTTTATGCCAAATCCCGTTTATACGTACATACGAATGTATATGGTTTACATACACAGAGTTTCAAGATAAAAATTTTAAACAAGTCAGAGATCATTTGCACATACTTAAATGGTTTCAAGTATTTCTATTTAACAATAATTCATTTTTTGTCCCCAGTCGACTGGGACAGTAGAATACTCCGACTGCATCTCTACTGAGGGATAAGACTCTCCAAACGTGTGTCCTGGATATGACAAAAAACATCTGATATCAAGGCTCCGGTAAAGCTTCAGCTTTAGGCAATGTGGAGTACCCCTTTATTACCATCGCTCCATGGTCCATTCTGCCTTGGAGTGGGAGCACCTGATAGGGTCTATCTATGGGTCAAATACAACTAATCTGTCTACTTATGCTAAATTGAATTGTTTTGGAACGAACCGACGCAGGCATTGGCCTCCATGTCAATGTACACAAAACGGAATATATGTGCTATAATCAAACAGGCGACATCACGACACTAGAAGGAACCCCTCTTAAACTAGTAGGCGAATTCACCTACCTAGGAAGCAGCGTATCATCAATAGAAAAGGACATCGACACGCGGCTAACGAAGGCATGGACAGCTATCTCTAGGCTATCGATCATATGGAAATCAGACCTGACCGATAAAATGAAACGCAGTTTCTTCCAGGCAGCGGCCGTATCGATACTGCTGTATGGATGCACTACTTGGACGCAAACTAAACGGCTGGAGAAGAAGCTAGACGGCAATTACAAAAGAATGTTGCGAGCAATATTGAACAAGTCCTGGCGGCAACACCCCACAAGGCACCAACTATACGGCCACCTGCTTCCCATCACGAAAACTATTCAAGTTAGACGAACCAGACATGCAGGACACTGCTGGAGAAGCAGGGACGAGCTCATAAGTGATGTACTCCTCAGGACCCCCACATATGACCAAGCAAAAGCAGGACAACCAGCGCGAACATACATAGAGCAGCTATGTGAGGATACAGGATGTAGCCCTGAAGACCTGCCAGAGGCGATGAACGATAGGTAGAAGTAGCGAGAGAGGGTCAGGGATATCCGTGCTAGCGGCACGACATGATGATGATGATGATGATGTATAAAATGGACTTGGATATAGATAACCTACAATGGTTGATATAAGATAAAACCAAGCGAAACCAATCATTTATTTACACATAGTTGAATATTTTCAAGTATTGCAATCTAACACTGATAGTATTTTTTTCACATACAGTTAAATGATTTAACATTAGTAATTCAATTAAATATGATTCATTCGTTAGTTCATAGTGACACGGTTAAAACTATTGCTATATCATACAACTAATTCAGTTTAACAGTGATTTAATCACACAAACTTGAATAGTAACAAGTATATAAAATGAATAAATAGTATATTTGAAACTAAAAATCCAGATCAGAGTGGATCTGGGAATAATAGCAATGAGTGTGTACTTCATATTGCCCAAAGCTCCAGGACTAAAACCTCAATATCACATTGTTTTGGGTCATATCCAGAACACTTTGAAGTGGGTATCTTACCCCTTGGCAGTGATGCAATCAGCACAGTTTACAGCCCCAGCAAACTGGGCTAAAAAAATTAGAATAAGAAACTTCCAGAATAAAATGTTTTTCTAGAAAATAATTCCGGTTATTAATAATTAAGTGATTATTAAGTTAATTTTTTTTTGATAATATATAAACTTTCATGGGTTATTTACACACACACACACACACACACACAAAAGGAAGCAGCGTCGCATCAACCGAAAAGGACATCGACACGAGGTTAACGAAAGCATGGACAGCTATCAATAGGCGATCGATTATATGGAAATCAGACCAAACCGATAAAATGAAACCCAGTTTCTTCCAGGCAGCAGTCGCATCGATACTGCTATATGGATGCACTACATGGACTCCAACAAAACGGCTGGAGAAGAAGCTAGACGGCAATTACACAAGAATGCTGCGCGCAATCTTGAACAAGTCTTGGCGGCAACACCCCACAAGACACCAACTGTACGGCCACCTGCCTTCTATCACGAAAGCTATTCAAGTTAGACGAACCAGGCCCACAATACATTGCTGGAGAAGCAGGGACGAACTCATAAGTGATCCTATTTACCAACCCCTTCGCTCGGGCAGGATATGACACAAGGTCAATTTTTGACAGGTTTGAATTCAGAGATTTTCCTTCTCCTAGACTTGTTGCCTCACCAAGGCTGAAGAACCTAGTATGTCCTACTATTTACCCATAGCTTGAGGGAGAATAATTGGATTCATACCTTTCCCAAGGGTATTACTGCTATGTGAAATGCAATCATTCTCGTCCAGGATTTGAACTCGAGTCGCCGTGTCCATTTCCTACGACGATAACGAACTCATAAGTGATGTACTCTTATGGACCCCCACACATGGCCGTGCAAAAGCAGGACGACCAGCACGAACATATATTCAGCAACTATATGAGGATACGGGATGTTGTCCAGAAGACCTGCCTGAGGCGATTAACGATAGGGAAATGTGGCAAGAGAGGGTCAGGGATATCCGTGCTACCAGCACGACAGAATGATGATGATGATGATGATGATGAATCGTTTGAGAAGAATATCAATGATATTAATTAACACACAGCTTGGAAGATTTGAGAGTCCATACCTTTCTTAAAGATATTAGTCCGAAAGCAAACGAAATTGACCGTGTGGAGTACGAACTCCCTTAATACGATGTCACAATCAAAGAAACTATGTTATGGGCACTCCCAAACAAATATTTAATGATGTGTGATTTGGTAACAAATAATGAGAAATAACATCCCCTTTTTATCATACATCATTGCAATTGAAATAAAATCCTGGCACCGAATGCGAGGGTCATTCCTATACGTGGTTCCTTCAATACGTTTCCAGACTATTTTGTACAGGCATTTAAAATTGTCCTAGTCTCTTAAAAAATGACTATATTATTGCTATACATCTTATAAGATGACTGAGCAGTTTTTATGATTTCAAGTTCAAATGAACAGCTACAATAGCAATTGGAATACACCCTACTAAAGCCGGATTGTCACAGCTGGTGAATTGCAAAAATGAAATCTGGACGTGAGGACACTTTAGAAGAACGTTATGCAATAAAATTCTGTCTTAAACTTGGAAAAAATGATGCCACAGAAATGCATGGAATGCTTCAGACTGCTTTTCGACCATCTTGCATGAATCGAGCATCAGTTTTTGAGTGGCATAAGAGATTGGAGGAAGGCAGGGAGTCTGTGAGGAATGATGAGAGGTGTGGGAGGAGTAAGGAGGTCAATACACCAGAGTTGATTGGTCAAAGGTTTAGGGTTACTATGTTGAGGTTTTAAGCGAGTTCAGGAAGAGATTCCTAGTGAAGAGACCAGCACTCTTCAAATCGGGTCAGTGACATTTCCACCAGGACAATGCACCAGTCCACAACTCCACCCTTGTCACAGACTATTTGACCAAGATGGGCATAAAGACAGTTCCTCAGCCTTCCTATAGTTCAGACCTTGCTCCCTGTGACTTTTGGTTATTCCCTAAGCTCAGTGGCTGTCGTTATGAGACAATTGAGGAGATGACAAAGAGGCTGTGACGAAGGTCATTGACACGCTCACACAAGAGGACATCTATAGGGCATTCCAGATGTTGTTGGAACGGCACAAGTGTATTGCAGCCGGAGGAAATTACTTCGAAGAGGACTAGAGTTTCATGTGTGTACTCTCAATAAAAGTGCCCATACGAAAACAGTCTGGAAACTTATTTAATGATCCTCGTACAGAAACAGCAGTGATCCTGTTCAACCCATAGCTGGGTCGTAAGAGGGTTGATACCTTCCTTTGGGTAGTTGTGCGTAAGTGAATGTAAAAGAGGGAATAGAATTCGAACTCACATAAGGCAGAAGTATAGCTCTTTAGTGATTACAACACGGGGACTTCTTATAAAATTAGTTTACGATCGACCAAGACCCGATTTCGACTGATATACGTGTCAGAGCGTGACAGAAATTAAAAAAACAATCTCTTCGACCTTTTGATTACTCCATCTTTTTTTAGACAATGGCAACAATCGTGATTATATGTCTTAGCTATGATTAATCTATCTTTATCATCGACTCATACAAAGCTAGTGGTGTAACGATTATTGTCTTTGGAAATAGACACGACGGCCCAAGTTCAAATCCTCGACGAGACTCTTTGCATTTAACATAGCAGTAATACCCTTGGGAAAATTATATATATAAAACTATTCTCCCTTCAGCAATGCGTGGATTATTCGATAGACCTTGATCTTTAACCTTGGTATGGCAACCGATAGAGAAAATGTTTAGTTTGGTTTTATGGCATATCAACCATTGTAGGTTATTTAATGCCAAATCCATTTTTATTCATGTAAATAATTCTATTTCAAATAATTCAGTTCAACATAAGTACTGTGTTTTATTAACAAACAGTTGAATGTCAAGACACTTCTATTTCGAACTATTCAGTTTAAGCATAAGTACAGAGTTTAGCTCTATTTGACCCATTGATAGGACCCTATCAGGTGCTACCACTCCGGACCAGAGGGAACCTGGAACTACTATACCTATAAAAGGGTACTCTGTATTCGCCAAAGTTTAACATTACAGGAGCCTCCCCATATGACTGCTAAGAATCATTACCAGGATACACAGTCAGTGTCTTCTATTGGCCTAGCCGACTGGTATAGAAATTGACAGATATGATTTATGTACTATAGCGACAATTAACGCCGTGTGCGAAATAGACATATAATGTTCATAACAACAGAACGCATAAAGAACATAGGAATCTCGAAATTCGAAAACACGTAACGACTTCTCATTCAGGTACGAAACCTTTTCATTAACTTTGAGTTAAAGGTTTCAACATAAAGAGGAGAGACACAATCTCTTATTCATTTGGCCCCCATCTCGAATGGCCCCCATAGGGCGCAAGTTCGCATCGCGTCTGCGAGCTCCATAGGTCGATCCTCCTCGTTTGGCGTCAAGTACTCAACTCTCCAACTTTCGTCAAATGTCCCTCAAACCCCCGCGCGGTTCCGGTGCGTGACGTCACCCGCATCTTGTCTCCCCGTTCCGTCATCTTTGGCTATTGTGACATCTCTGAGTGATACGTTAGCCCCGCGCGCGCGTTACCACCTACATCAAGGTTTGCACCTAATTAACCCATGGTTCTCAGCCTAACTAAACTCAAAGGCATGAACCGAAATCCCTTGGACATTACGTTACATTTAAAACCTATAAAAATGCGCTTAGAATAATGTCCTTGTGTCAAATCCTACGTGTGTTGTGGAGAGGTCGGTAAACACATACAAAGCAGGCAGTCTTTTTTTTTTTTGGTTTTGTTTTTTTCTCGCGTTAGATGACACTATTCAAATTGAGGTGAATGAAAAGATTCTCAAATCGATTTTTGTATCAGGGATGCGTAATCCAACAAACTGCGCGAACAATTTTCCTATCTTTTGCCAATATTCATATCACCTCACCAAATATCCGTTTCTTTTTTCTTTTTTTTACAGTTTTTTTTTTGTTTGTTTGTTTGTTGTTGTTTTTTTTACCACGAAGCCTGGAATAAAGATTAACCTCATCAGATTGTTCAATCTTTAATGCAATTCTGCAAAAATAGCTCTATGAACACTGGCTGGTTAATCACGCTAGGTAAGTGCGAATATACTAAAATAGAAACAGAAAGACTGAAAAGGAAATAACTAAGTTGAAAGATCTATTCCGAATACAAGAAAAACCTCGCTAAATATTGCGATATTAAAGGAATTTAGCAATATTTAAATTATGGAATATGTACAATTTGATAATTATATATATATATATATATATATATATATTTGTGAAAATCACAAATGGCACACTAAAAATGAGGATTAACGTCCAATGTAGTCTCTGCTCTTAATTGATCTGGCGTATATATATATAATTCTCTTAATACCCTATCCGGTGGCAAAAGCTGCTTGGTAGCGCCAGGAATGCCAATACCACCTTGAGCTACCGATACGGTGTTATCACCCCTGGTTAGTGGCTGATGAGGACATGGTATCGCACGTGCTTTCACACTTTGCATGATGAAAAAAAAAAAAATATATATATATATGTTTTAGAAGAAGAAATTTAATTATTGTATTCCTAAAGTTCTGGTTTTTTAAACAAATGTATATATATATATATATATATATATATATTGCTTTGCAGGTATATTTTGTATGAAATAGCCGGGCATTGAGGGCACTTTGGATATTATTTTCTTGGTATATATATATATATAATATATATATATTTACTCATCTAATATCTACCAGCATTCACGGTTACCAGAAAAAAAAAGAAAAAAAAAACCCTGGGAACAAGAGATAGAAATATCTCGAATCACCGCCCGGGAGAAAAAGAAAAAATATCATAGGACAAAAAGAAAGAAAAGACCAAAAAAAATCAAGAGATATGCAGTCAGTTTGTCAAAAGAAAACTAAAACCCTCCGTAAACACTGCAATGCTACAAATTACAAGAGTGCTCAACACGAGTGGAGCCAATTATAAAATTAACTTAAATCGCGAGTCGGAAATCTCCTACTAAATTTCAACTTAACGGATCATCAGGAAGTCTCGCACCGACCGTTGGTGAAAGACTCCCTGATGATCCGTTGAGGTGAAACTTTAGTAGGAGATTTCCGACTCGCGATTTAAGTTAATTTTATGATATATATATATATATATATATATATATATATATATATTCTTGGTATATATATATATATATATAATTTGAGAGAGAGAGAGAGAGAGAGAGAGAGAGAGAGAGAGAGAGAGAAATACTTATTTCTCTTAGTTGGTTGGGTTTTATGGCATATCAACCTTTGTAAGTTATTAAACGCCAAATCTGTTTTTTGTGTAAATAATCAGTTCTTTTTCAGTTTAGCTTGAGTATACACTTTGATTCTTAAAAACATTTCTATTTCAAACCACTCAGTTTATTCAAACAGTTCTAATTCAGCTAATTCAGTTGAACTTAAGTACAGATTTTGTTTACACAGTAAAATGTCAAAACAGTTCTATATATAACAATTCCGTTTAGTGTAAATAGAGTTTCAATGTCAAAAAACAGTTCTATTTCAAATAATTCAGTTTAGCATAAGCACCCATTTTAAATGTAAGTACGATTTAATTGTCAAAAACATTTCTATTTCGAGCTATTCAGTTTTGTAAAAGAGTTCACTGTAGCATAAGTATGCCGTTAGTTCTATTTAACCCATTGATAGGGCCCTATCAGGTGCTAGTATACTCATTACCCGGCCGTGTATCTTAGATAGATCACTGATACAGTCGATGCGTCAATCAGGACTCTTTTCTGATTGACTGGTGTTCAAACTAGCTTGGTCTTCTCTTATTCGGCTGCCCAAAGCTGTCCCACTCTGACAAAACTCTGGTTCTCACTATTTCTCTCTGTCCCAGTGAGTTGCTGCTGATGATAATCTAGCCGTTGGTTTGCCGGTACAAAGGGTATATGGATTATCGTTCATATCGTCCAATCATCTTTGTTCCAGCCCCATTCGTCGTCGTGTTTCACACCACTAATAATATGATCAATGATGATGTGCCGTGGTAAACTTGTCTGATGTAGTTGAAAAATAAGAATCTCAACTCGCAAATGAACTTTAAAATGCAGGTTTATTTACAATAGCAGACATATAATCATTTTCAAATATACAATCTTAAAGCGGGTTTATAAGAAGTAGTGTTGCTGTGTATGAAATGCTGGTAAGTTGAAGTGGGTCTGAGGATGGTGGGTGAGGACCGTTGTTGCCAAGATCAACAACTATGGATTCGAAACGCAACCTTCAAAATCTGACGACGATCTATCTTTTGGGCAAACAAGCTCTTGCTTAAATAAAAAATTTGTCGACAAAATTTCGTTTGATTACTCAATATTCCATTATATCTACCTCATCCTTTCAATTTTCTTCCATCTTGACACTCACAAGTGCAAGGTCAACAATGGGCTTTGATAACCTCCAAAAGTTATAACTGAGTCGTTCTTGTGAGAATTAATTAATTTTTTTTTTTTTATTTATTGCGGACTTTTTGTCCTCATCTTGGTAGTTTTTATGTTGTTTCTTCATTCACTACGTTTCGGCCAAATTTCACCTTTGGTTTTCTTCAGGTGATTTACCGTGACCTCACATAGGAATGCTGAGTCTGGGGATACGGTTACAAGACTCAGCATTCCTATCCGAGGTCGCGGTAAATCACCTGAAGAAGGCCAGAGGTGAAATTTGGCCGAAACGTAGTGAATGAAGAAACAACATAAAAACTACCAAGATGTGGACAAAAAGTCCGCAATAAATGAAAAAAAAAAAAAAAGAAGCTTCTCAGATTAAGAAGCCTCATCTCAAAATGATTCCAATTAAAGACAATTGCGTCGTTCTTATATTTGAGTATTTACCTCTTAATCGCACACCGCTTCCAACAACGCATCAAACTACAACTACTTACTGGAAACGATAAAATCATATGTATTTTTAACTTCAGAGAATCAAACAACGTGTTTTGCTAAATCTGTCAAACCAAAGAGTATTCAAAGAAAAAGGCACTAAATGGCTTTGTTTAAAAATCACAATTCTAACCTTCAACTTTACATATGACGAAATTTTCTGTTTATGATTTAAATCATTCCTACGCACCAGATTTAACATTAATTTCCAAACTAAATTTGACGGTATATCAGCCTACCGACCACACATATCATTTAGAACAGATTTTTTTTTAGTTATAAATTTTCAATGAAGTATTAATCCTCCCGATGTACTTTGTTATACTAGCACGCCGGGCTATAGTGGACCTGGGAGCAATGGCAATGAAGGGGTTCTCCGTATTCCCCAAAGCCCCAGCATTACTAGAACTTCACCATCAGATTGTTTAGTGTAATTTACAGGACGCTCATTGGGTGGGGGGATTCTTACCCCTCTGCAGAGGTGCAGTCAGTGTATTCTACAGCCCCAGCCGACTGGGCAACTTATTTCAGTACTTTGTCCGAATTATCCTGATGATCTAGTTGGTGAAACCTAGGTAGATAGTTTGTGGCTCTTAAAGTATTCTAGTTTTGATCGACTTAGGGTATTTAGCACTTTTACCTATCATTTACCAACTATTTTACCTATTAGCTTAGGAAACTGTGTCAGTTTGTTTACTTTCATGTAGTACGGATTTTTTTTTTGTTTTTCCTTTTTCTATTGATTTTTTTTCACATATCAGTTTGTGTAATACTTTTATACAAATAGTATCATTTGTTTTTTTTTCACACCGACAATTTTACAAAATTAGTTTTAATAATAAAATTATATATATATATATATATCATGTCGCACAATCAACACGAATATCTTTGACCCTTTCTTGCCACCCCTCCCTATCGTCCATTGCTTCTGGCAAGTCTTTGGGGCGACATCCCGTATCAGCACAGAGCTGTTGTATGAAGGTTCAAGCTGGTCGTCCTGCTTTTGCTCGTCCATGTGAAGGGGTCCACCGGCGTACATCTTTTATGAGCTCTTCCCTACTTCTCCAGCTGCGTCCCGCATGTCTGGTTCGTCTAGCTTGGATAGTTTTAGTGATGAGTCGTTGGTGGCCGTACAACTGCTGGTTTGTAGGGTGCTGCCTCCAGGACTTGTGAATTATTGCTCGAATCATTCTTGAGTAGTTGTAGTTACCGTCGAACTTTTTCTCCATGCGTTTATTTAGCGTCCATATACTGCATCCATAAAGAAGTATCGACACGACCGTTGCTTGGAAAAAACTGCGTTTCATTTTATCAGTCAGGTCTGACTTCCTATATATATATATAAATGTTTATCGATCATAAAAACCAACAAAAAATAAGCATTAAAAGAAGCTCTTCTTAAAGTTCCCTTGCAACTTATCAATTTTTGTCTATATTCTATATATGTAGCTCTTTCAGTATATATCACCCATAAAGTCATCATCATCTTGTCGTGCCATCAGCACGGATATCCCTGAACTTCTCTCGCCACCCCTCCATATCGTTCATCGCCTCCGGCAGGTCCTCAGGGTTACACACCGTGTGCACACAGAGCTGCTGTATGTAGGCTCGAGCTGGTCGCCCTGCTTTTGCTCGGCCATGTGAAGGGGTCCATAGGAGTACATCGCTTATGAGTTCGTCCCTAATAAAATAGTATATATATATATATATATATCATCATGTCACACCCTCAACACGAATATCTTTGGCACTTTCTTGCCACCCCTCCCTATCATCCATGGCTTCTAGCAGGTCTTCGGGGCGACATCCCGTATCGGCACAGAGCTGTTGTATGTAGGTTCTAGCTGGTCGTCCTGCTTTTGCTCGTCCATGTGAAGGGGTCCACCGGCGTACATCACTTATGAGCTCGTCTCTACTTCTCCAGCAGTGTCCTGCATGTCTGGTTCGTCTAACTTTGATAGTTTTTATGATGGGTGGAAGGTGGCCCTTTAGCTGCTGCTTTGTGGGGTGTTGCCCCCAGGACTTGTTCAATATTGCTCGCTGCATTCTTGTATATTTGCTGTCAAGTTGGACCCATTAAGCAGTATATTAATAAATGTGATTATGTACAATAGATAGAGAAGTATTCTTTTTTAATCTACCAGATAGTGTGACACCTATGTTACATCGTCCTGTCTGCTAGGGATGTAGAATACGCCGACTGCACTTCTACAGAGGGGTAAGATCCCCCTCCCCAATAAGGCCACCCGTAATGCCCTAAGACAGAATCCTGGTGGTTGACCTGTCATTGATCCGGCGACAGAGTGGTCAATGAATTGCAACACAACACTTTGTCCCTTACTTGATTTGACAGGCGGTCGAATAGGCCCAATCCAATCAATCGGCTGGTGCCGTCATGCCCTAGCACACATATTTGTTTTCTCCGGAACGTATCATCCAGTTTTCTCTTGCGGATCAATGCCCAACATTTTATCCAATAGGTGCTAGAAGGCAGAGGCTGAGAGTCAATTGTGTTAAGCGGAAAGGACTTTTGAGCTTTTGTTAGATTGAGGCTAGAAATCTTGCTCTTAATATGAGTCTGCTGGTGTTCTATCCCCGTCTCAGCCAAGGCAAACGGGTTTCCCTCTTGGTTCATTCCCTTCCCGTGGCGGGTGGATGAGCATAGGACCAGTGAAAAATATATAGCAGATATGGCTACTTTATCAAACTGAAAAATATTCAAACGCAATTTAAACGAATCGGACTCTTCAGATCATGAAACAGAAGCACCTTTTCCTAGATTTATAATTATTGAATCAAACAGTGCTCCGATTACAAATCTATCACCCTGTAACATACCCATGATACGGATATGTGAAATAGACATAGAATGTTCATAACGCACATTTATATAACATAGGAATCCCGAAAAACTCTTACGCCTTCTCAGTTCAGGTACGAAACTTTTTAATACCTTTGAGTTAAAGGTTATTCGACATAAGGAGAGTGATACACAATCTTTCTAGGCTGACTTTTCCATGTGTACCCCAAGCACCCCTCCCCCGCCGCAAACTACTGGTCTGATCTCGGCTCGCCCCGAAAGTCAACCGTCTTCTTCGGACGCTAAAACTCAACTAACGGAATTTTCTCAAATCCCCCAAATCCTCCACGCACGCTCCCGGTGCATGACATCATTCACATCCTACGGTCATATTTTTCTATCTGGGACTTTTATTTTGACAGCTCTGAATGACATATCCTCCCCACGTACGCGTGAACACCTATGCTCATGTTGCACCAAACTAACCCATGCACTAAGCGAAAGGTTCTCAGCCTAACTAAACCAAAAGGCAAGATATACTACTTTCCCTACTTGGTTCATTCCCTTCCCAAGTTAGACTCCGTGGCGGGTGGATGAGCATAGGACCAGTGAAAAATATATAGCAGATATGGCTTCTTTCTCAAACTAAAAAATATCTAAAAGTAATTTAAACGAATCGGACTCTTCAGATAATGAAACAGAAGCACCTTTTCCTAGATTTATAATTAATGAATCAAACAGTGCTCCGATTACAAAACTATCACCCTGTAACATACCCATGATACGGATATGTGAAATAGACATAGAATGTTCAGAACGCACATATATATAACATAGGAATCCCGAAACACAAAAAACCCTTACGACTTCTCAGTTCAGGTACGAAACTTTTTATTACCTTTGAGTTAAAGGTAATTCGACATAAGGAGAGTGATAAACAATCTTTCTATGCTAACTTTTCCATCTGCTCCCCCCCAACCCCCGCCCCACCGCAAACTACTGGTCTGATCTCGGCTCGCCCTGAAAGTCAACCGTTTACTTCGGACGCTAAAACTCAACTAACTGAATTTTCTCAAATCCCCCAAATCCTCCACGCACGCTCCCGGTGCATGACGTCATTCACATCCCCCGGTCAAATTTTTCTATATGGGATTTTTATTTTGCCCTCTCTGAATGACATATCCTGCGCTCATGTTGCACCTAACTAACCCATGCGCTAAGCGAAAGGTTCTCAGCCTAACTAAACCGAAAGGCAAGATATATAAAACGAAATCCCTCGGCCATTATATTACAACCGTTCATAATAGAAAAAGTAATATCAACAAACTTAACGCCTATTACTGTCAAAAAATTAAAAAAAAATAAAACTCTGATTGTCGAGGTGGGAAATAGGAAACACGCTGATTTTGTATTGAAAATGACGAAGTTTGATAATATCAGTTTTAAAACATACCCTCAGAAATCCCTCAGAAACGTAAGTAAGAGGGTTGTGAGAAGTAAAAGACTCTACTAATGCACCATCGAAGAAATAACAGTGAGCTAAAAAGCACAGAGCGACAGATGTGAAAAGAGTATCAATTAAAAAAGAGGGGAAAACAAAAGAGACAAATACGTATATAATGAATTTTAACACCCCCCAAAATACCTGAAAAAAGTAAAAGTTGGCTTTACAATGGAGAGAGTCGAGCAATACATACGCAACCCTTTGCAAAGTTACAAATACCAAAAATATAGCCACAATGAGGATAATTGTAGTGGGCGTGAATTTTGCGGGAAATTTGGTCATCAAAATCCTGACCACCGCATTAATTATGGTCAATTACCATGTAAATGTGCCAATGATGACGGTGATCATCCGGTGTACGCAAGACTTGTGAGAGTTGGAGTCAAGAGAAGGAAGTATTAACAATAAAAAAGATATATTCCTTTCTATAAAGCTCGTGAATTAGTAGTAGGCTCAAATACTGTTACATATTCCCAAGCAGTTCATTATGACAAATCTTCATACAACAAGTATGAGACGATTGTTAAAACCTTAATGCTGTAACACTGTGTAGGTGGTCCACCAAGCAGACGATCCCTTTGTCTGTTTTAGCGCGAAACCAAACAAAGGCCAGAGCCCGCGATCTCGACGTGACCGGAAGTAGGCAAGGGAACGACAGCAGGAATTGGAAAAAGGACTGAGAGAAGGCAGTTGGCGAAGGGTGACGCGAGTGGCCAGTCGACACCGGACAGCAGAGAAGTGACCAGTCGGCATGGAGAGAGTCCAGAGCAGTGAGGGAAGACCGGTCAAGATGGGTTGGCATTCCTAGTAGCTTTGTAGTGTTAGTCTACATATGCACAAGGGAATGCAATGTTATATAACTCCTCTTCTTGCACCTTGAGTTAATTGTTATTGAGCATATTGTTCGTTTGTTCTCTTTCCTCCTACTCCCTTGATTGTATTTCTTGTAGCTATGAAGAAATATGCAATGCCCTTATCGGAACCTCTAGTTGATCACCGGCCAAGATGTGAAATGGTTTCGAAGAGGTTGATGTAACGGTAGGGGGCAGGGGGTATCGTCACAATCCAATTGGAGCCGAACAATTGGGAAAGCTTCATCTATAAAATCAAAGCCTCGCTTGATACCAACAGAGATGCAGATGCATCAACTACATCAATGGATCTTGCAGAAAACAAAGAGGAATTATCTGTCTAAACACAGACTCGATTGGGGAAAACCGATACTGAGAAGAAAACGGCAGTAACACCTACCACACGGGCGATAAAACACCCTGTAACAAAATCTCCGAATAAAATCTGATCAAAAGACCAAAGATCCCCAATACAACCTCCCGCTTCTACTGACACTTACCTCTCCAAAAATAAAAAAAAACACTTAAAGTCAAACAAAAAACCGACACCAAAGACACAGAAAATACTGAAACTGTGAATAAATCTCAGAATATTAGAAAAGATGGAAACAAAGAGCAGTCCCCAATTAACTATACCTAAAACCCAAAAGAATAAACCAAGCAACAGCCTGTAACAAAGGACTCATAATGAACCACCAAATAACTCTCTGGAACTACCAGGATTAAATACAATAAAAAATGTCTAACAATATAATGCAATGGAACTGTAGATGAATTAGAGTTCATTTCGAAGTACCGCCACAACTCCTAAATAAATATAACCCCAAATAGTATGTCTTCAAGAAAAATTCCTCAAAGATAAGAACCTATTGAACATAAAACACTTTCACTCATATAATCATCTATACAAAGATGCTTCTAGAAGTGTCTTGATCCTCGTTAGGAAGGACATATCCCAACAGCAAATCAACATCGTCAGTGAAGTCCAAGTTATTACTGTGAAAAACTACACTTCACAAACAAGTAAACATCTACTCCATTTATCATATTTACCAACCGCTGCACTCGGGCAAGATAGGACGCAAGGTCAATTTTTAAGCAGCGTTTAACAGGTTTTAATTAAGAGTTTTCCTTCTCCTAGACTAGCTGCCTCACCTTGGGTGAAGAAATCAGTCTGCCCTACTATCTACCCATAGCTGGAGGGAGAATAATTGGATTCATACCTTCCCAAGGGTATTAGTGCAATGTGAAATGGAATCAGTCTTGTCCAGGGTTTGAACTCGTGTCGCTGTGTCCATTTCCTACGACGATAACCATTACACCACGGGCACCTCCTGCTCCATTTATATACGTCTACATGATCCCATAAACAACAAAAAACTAAATATAATGAAAGAACAGTTATCACATGTTACTAGGAGTCCTTAACAGTCACAATACTATATAGGGGTGCAAGAAAATAAAGGAAATAGCACTGATCTGGAGAAGTTAATCAATAGTAACAATCATTGTCTCTTAAATAACAGATTTCCAACGTATCTCAACCCGTCTACACAGTTTAAAAATGACCCAGTCGGTTGGCGCTGTAGAATACAACGACCGCATCTCTATAGTGGGGTAAGTCTCCCTAAACGAGTGTCCTGATTATAACACAAAACAATGTGATGGTGAGGTTCCAATAATGCTGGAACTTTGTGAAATGTGGAGTACTCCTTCATTGTCATCGCTCCCAGGTCCACTTGGAGCCGGAGTGGTAGCGCCTGATAGGGTCCTATGTATGGGTCTAATGGAAATAAGCTGTGTGCTTATGCTAAACTGAATTGTTTCAAATAGAATTGTTTGTATGTATAAAAATGGATTTGGCATTAAATAATCGACAATGGTTGATAAAGCTTTTCTTTCGGACAGGAAATTCCGAATCCGTATAGTTTCAATGCTATCTGACATCCAATATCAAGAATCAGGAGTCCCTCAGGAAACTCTCTTCAACATAAAAATCAATAGCATCACCAATTGTCTAAATCCTGAAGTTGATAAGCATTTGTTCGTTGATGACTTCTGCATCACCTCTACATCCAAATATATACGTACAGCAGAACGTCACTTGCTACAAGGCAACAACAAATAATCAAATGGGTGATGATAAACGATATTAAAATTTCCAAAACAAAAACTCGGTGCGTGCATTTTTGTCAATTAAGAAAAATGCACAACAACCCTATACTAAATCTGGACGGATCAGAAATTCCAGTCGCTGATCAGTATAAATTTCTCAGCGTTTTCTTCTTTTTTTTTTATAAAAAAAAATTTCTTTCAACCCACACATTCGATACTTAAAAGAGAAATCTAGCAAAACATTAAAACTCTTTCGTGTAATAGCCCACAGAGACTGGGGTGCTGACCAGCACATATTGCTGAAATTATATAGAACCTTACACCGCTTAAAAATTGACAATGGCTCTTTCATACATGATGAAGCAAGAAAATCCTACTTCAAATCATAACAGACAGTCCACCATGAAGGATTTTTTGATGAACTGCTAGTTAAAAGGATTAGATTTTGTTGAAACACCGGCAAATTGGCCTAATGAGTCGAGTGTTTGCAAATGGCTCGATGAGACCGGGGTTCAATTTAAGGTCAAGTCATACCAAAGACTCAAATGGTACTTGACGGCGCCAAGTATAACATTCAGCATTATAAGGTAAGGATCAAGGGTAAAGTGTATCAATCCAGGGAATAGTGTAGCTCTCTCTCCTACACTTCGGTGTAGTAGCTATTGAAAAAGGACCCTCGAATATGGATGCCAACAACAATTTCTTGTACAGAAACATTAGGTAAAAGAAACTTGATGTTGTTGAAAATTCCCTTAGTTTTTTTTGTATAAATTCACTTTTAGAAATGACACCATATAATTCATTTCAAAATTTTGGAATAGCTACTTCATGTCGTTTGCACAATAAAAGGTTTCTCTTATATGGGCCAGGTCGGTACATTCACTGGGAATGTGTTTCACAGTGTATTTTGTCTGGTATGCATGACATGTTGGTTGCTGCTTTGCTTTAAGTAAGTAAGAATGTTTTGTCCTTGTGTGACCTATATGAAGTCTTGACAATATGACTTCCTTTTTTCGGTTTTTTCTTAAGAAAATTATGAGAAATTAAACTCACATTAGGGGAATGGAATTGTTTCCATTCCCCTAATGTGGGTTTAATTTATTGAACGAGTCCTGGTGGCAACACCCCACAAGGCACCAACTATATGAGCACCTATTTAAAGGAGTGAGAATTCTTTCTTTTGAATACAGTTACGTATTGGTACGATTTCTATCAGCCGTTTAGTTAGCGTCTACTAGTTTAAGAGAGGTCCCGTCTAGTTTGGAAATATCGCCTGTTTGGTTATAACACATATATTCAGTTTTGTGAAGAAACTAGACGTCAATTACACAAGAATGTCGAGAGCAAGTCCTGGCGGCAACACCCCACAAGGCACCAACTAAACAGCCACCTGCCTCCCATCACGAAAACTATACAAGTTAGACGAACCAGACACGCAGGACACTGCTGGAGAAACAAGGACGAACTCATCAGTGATGTACTCTTAGGGACCCCCGCATATGACCAAGCATATGACCGGCTCGAACATACATACAGCAGCTATGTCAGGATACGGGGTGAAACCCTGAAGACCTGGCAGAAGCTATGAATGATAGGGAGAAGTGGTGAGAGAGGGTTAGTGATATCCGTGCTAGCGGCATGACATGATGATGATGATGATTGCTGTTCCAGAATTGCTGTCTTTGTTGTTGTAGACTGTAGTAGGCTCCCTTTTCAATAGCTACTACACCGAGGTGTAGGGGAGGGTGCTACTCCTTTTCCTGGTTTGTTCCACTTTACACTTGATACGTAACTTTTATTACTGAGTGTTAAGCAAGGAGGTATCAAGTGCCCTTTTAAAAGTTTTTTGGTATGACACGACCTGGGATTAAACCCAAGGCTCCCTGTACCATAGCCAGATATCCGGATATGCGAAACGTACATAGAATGTTCATAACATATATACATAGAACATAGGAATCCCGAAACACGAAAAACACTTACGACTTCTTAGTTCAGGTACGAAACTTTTTATTACCTTTGAGTTTAAAGGTTCTTCGACATAAGGAGAGAGAGGCACAATCTTTCTATGCTGGCTTTTCCATTTGCCCCACCCCCAACACGCGAGGAACCCGCCACAAGGCCACTGCGAGCTAGTGAAAGTCACACTTCTTCTTCGGATTGCAAGACTCAACTCAACTGACTTTTTTCAAAACCCCCTAAATCGCGCGCGCGCTTCCGGTGCATGACGTCATTCATATCCACTGGTCAACCTCTCTATCTGTAAACGACACATCCTCCCCGCACGCGCGTCACCATCTGTGCTCAAGTTTGCACCTAACTAACCCATGTGCTGAGTCGAAAGGTTCTCAGCCTAACTAAACCCAAAGGCAAGGTATATAAAACGAAATCCCTCGGCCATTATATAACATCCCGAACCATTGGCGAACACTCTACCCACTAGGCCAATGAGCTGGTTGTCTTTGCTGTAGAATCTATTTAATTATCTTTATTTTAAAGACTGTATATGGTATTTTAAAACCTTTTTAGTGGTAATATTTAAAGGATTCGACAACCCACAATTAACTGAATGCCCACCAAGACACATATTTTAAGTATAGAATCTTTTCGATTCAAACAAAAGTGAGAGAATATTTTATGAATCTTATTGGCTGTATCATGAATTTTGTGAATTTATATATTATGCTTCACAACAATGGCAATTTAATTTCTACACAATAAGACGTTTTTCTTTCTAATAAATATATAAGAAGTTCCAGGGTGCAATATTTTTTATTAATCAGATGCTCTTCAATCAAATTTTATGAACTGGCAGATTTAGTGATGGAAATTGCAACTGGACAAAATAGAAAAGAAAACCTGTGACAGGGAATATCTTACAATGGTTTGTAAATATCTACCAACCCCAACACACGAGCAGAATTTTAAGGTTGTTTTTAATGGGTTTTAATGTAATATATTTACGGAGGGATTTTTTTTATATTATCATTTTTTTTTTGTTGGTTATATCTTATCTTTCGGCTTAGAACTATTAGGGTGAGTGCACGGGTAGGGGCACACATTGAGCACAGGTGTTCACGCTCGCGCGGGGAGGATGTGACAATCAGAGATGTCCTAATAAAAACCCCGGATAGGAAACGGGACTGAGGATGGGAATGACGTCATGCCCGGGAGCGATGAGCTGAGGATTGTTGGGTGATTTTTGAAAAAAAGCAGTTAGTTGAGATTCGACGCTAGGCGAAGCGGGTTGGGATTTTTGAGCACCGGTGAGGCCAGGCCAGTTGGGTCTACGAGATGCACCGCGCGTTGTTGGGTCAGATGGAACAGTCGGCATAGTAGAAATTGCGTGTCTCTCTCTCTCTCTCTCTCTCTCTCTCTCTCTCTCTCTCTCTCTCTCTCTCCTCGTTTCGAAAAACCTAAACTTATAGAAGGTATAAAAGTTTCGTACCTGAACTAAAGAAAGTCGTCAGTGTTTCGGGATTCCTATGCATGTGAACGTTTTACAGGGCCGTATAATTTACGTAATCGTAATATGGCTATACAACATTAATACACGATTATCCTTCTCCAAGATTGGTTGCCATACTAGGATTAAAGAGTCCAATCTGCTCTACTGTCTGTTCAAAGGAGGCGGTAGATTAGTTGGATGAATATTTTTCCCAAGTGAATTTGTGCAATGTAAAATGCAAACTGTAATTTCCCAAGGTTTGGACTCGAGTCATTGAGTATATTTCCTACAATGGCAACCACTGCACCTCAAACATGAGAATTTACGGATAATCGTGGAATTTAGGGATTGATCTATACGACAACAATCGGAACATCATGGACTGTAAAATAAGAAACGTGTAGCAAAGTATGAACTGACATTATTCTAGATATAACTGAATCAAGGAATTAAACACTATTTAGTCGTGGAACTAGAGGCAACATACTTCAAAACTGTGGCTGTACGGCCACCGTCCACCCATCACCCATCACGATAACTAACCAAATTGGATGAACAAGACATGCAGGACACTCCTGGAGAAGAAAGGACGAACTAATCAGTGATATACGCCTGTAGACTCAGGCATATGGACGAGCAAATGTAGACGACCACCGAGATCCTATATAGATCAGCTCTGTGCTGATACAGGATGTAGACTAGAAGGCCTGCATAAGACATACGTTTTTCTAAAGTATCCTCACGTTCAGATTGCATTTTTGAAATTCACCAGCTGTGACAATCAGGATTTAATAGGGTGTATTCCACTATCTGCTGTAGCTGTTCATTTGAACCTGAAATCATAAAACTTAGTTAGTCATTTCATAAGATGTATAGCAATAACATAGTGAATTTTCAAGAGTCTACGACAATTTTAAATGCCTGTACAAAAAAGTCTGGAAACTAATTGAAGGCACCACGTATGTATATATAATATGTATGAATGTATGTATGTATATATGTAATCATATATGTATATGTATGTATATATATGTATATAGGTATATATGTATGTATATATATGTATATATATAAGTATATGTATGTGTATATATGTATATATATATATGTATGCATATTTTTATATATATATATGTATATGTATGTATATATATGTATGCATATATGTATATATATATGTATGTATATGCATATATATATGTATGTATATGTATGTTTGTATGTATGTGTGCATATATACATGTATATATATATATATATATATATATGTATGTATATATATGTATGTATATATATGAATATATATATGTATATGTATATATTTATATATATATATATATATATATATGCACATATTTATGTGTGTATATGCATATATGTTCGTACGTATGCATTTGCCTAAATATATATATATATATATATATATATATATATATATATATATATAACCGGTTAGAGTGTTCGCCAATGGCCCGGGACACCTGGGTTCAATCCCAGGTCGAGTCATACCAAAGACTCAAAAAATGGTACTTGATGCCTCCTTGCTTAACACTCAGCATTATAAGGTACGGATCAAGTGTAAAGTTGAGCAACCCAGGGAAGGAGTAGCTCCCTCCCCTACACCTTGGTGTAGTAGCTATCGAAAAGGGAGCCTTCGGGTTACCCTCGACTATGGTCGCCAACTTTACTTACTATATATATATATATATATATGTGTGTGTGTGTGTGTGTGTGGAGAGAACTGTTTGACAACTCTGGATGATTTTACAGATGTAATACATGTAATTAAGTGTACTGGGTTGTGAAATGGTGATCTCTCCTGATACACACCAAATGTTACTCACTGTGTTTGCTTCTATGGCTTCGAAAGTAGCCTCATAATCCTTGGTTTTAGGCCAACATAATATTTTCTGATTTGTGTTGATTACTCTTATATCGTTGTGCGATATGTTTTCTTTTATTCTAAGATTATTTTAGCAATTCCTATCCTTAATCAGAATTGAAATATTGTAAAAGCTGTCAGCAAAACGCAACACGGGTTACATAATAAGTCTTGTAACTGCCATAATAGACTTAACTATAGGCTCAGGTGTCCGTGACTCTATAACTCACAAGAATATTTGAAGTCATTTCGTATGATTAGATTTTCTAAAAGTATAAATGGAGGCATCCTCAATGCTGTGTATTTCTTTTTTTTATTTTTCAGAATGTTTGCGTCTTACCCCTCTGCAAAGGTATACATCCATATTCTACAGCCCTAGCCGACTGGGCAATCACTCTATGTAATAAACGCAATTTAAGTAAAATTGGGTTCATTTCGTAGGCAAAAAAGAATGTCGAGTGAACAGTTACTCTTTGCATACAAATTTTCTTTTCTTCTCTCTCGCTCCCTAATATATTTCTCTATTTCTCTCTCTCTCTCTCTATTTCTCTCTCTCTCTATTTCTCTCTCTATTTCTCTCTCTCTCTCTGTTTCTCTCTATATATATTTCTCTAATTCTCTCTCTCTCTCTTTCCCTCTCTCTATTTCTCTATTTGTCTCTCTCTCTCTCTGTCTATCTCTCTCTCTATTTTTTCTCTCTCTATTTCTCTCTCTCTCTCTCTTTATTTCTCTATTTCTCTCTTTATTTCTCTATTTCTCTCTCTCTCTCTCTATTTCTCTCTCTCTATTTCTTTCTCTATCTCTCTCTCTCTATTTCTCTATTTCTCTCTCTCTCTATTTCTCTATCTCTATTTCTCTCTCTCTCTCAATTTCTCTCTATTTCTCTCACTCTTTCTCTCTCTCTCTATTTCTCTATTTCTCTCTCTCTCTGTTTCTCTCTATATATATTTCTCTAATTCTCTCTCTCTCTTTCCCTCTCTCTATTTCTCTATTTGTCTCTCTCTCTCTGTCTATCTCTCTCTCTATTTTTTCTCTCTCTATTTCTCTCTCTCTTAATTTCTCTATTTCTCTCTTTATTTCTCTGTTTCTCTCTCTCTATCTATTTCTCTCTCTCTCTATTTCTCTCTCTCTCTATTTCTCTCTCTATCTCTCTCTCTCTCTATTTCTCTCTCTCTCTCTGTTTCTCTCTATATATATTTCTCTAATTCTCTCTCTCTCTCTTTCCCTCTCTCTATTTCTCTATTTGTCTCTCTCTCTCTCTGTCTATCTCTCTCTCTATTTTTTCTCTCTCTATTTCTCTCTCTCTCTCTTTATTTCTCTATTTCTCTCTTTATTTCTCTATTTATCTCTCTCTCTCTCTATTTCTCTCTCTCTATTTCTTTCTCTATCTCTCTCTCTCTATTTCTCTATTTCTCTCTCTCTCTATTTCTCTATCTCTATTTCTCTCTCTCTCTCAATTTCTCTCTATTTCTCTCACTCTCTCTCTCTCTCTCTATTTCTCTATTTCTCTCTCTCTCTGTTTCTCTCTATATATATTTCTCTAATTCTCTCTCTCTCTTTCCCTCTCTCTATTTCTCTATTTGTCTCTCTCTCTCTGTCTATCTCTCTCTCTATTTTTTCTCTCTCTATTTCTCTCTCTCTTAATTTCTCTATTTCTCTCTTTATTTCTCTGTTTCTCTCTCTCTATCTATTTCTCTCTCTCTCTATTTCACTCTTTCTCTCTCTATCTCTCTCTATTTTCTCTCTCTCTATTTCTCTCTCTCTCTTTTTCTGTATCTCTCTCTCTCTCTCTCTCTCTCTTCATTTTGTCATTAGTGTGGAAGAGAAAAAGCTTAACTAATTTTTTAACTTTTGTTCATCATAAACGTTTATATTCATTTTCCTTAAATTAGTTGGGACTAATCTCTTTGTGACTGTAAGGTTTTATGAGGTCATTTCGCCTGCAAAATCTTTGGCCTTTTTCCGAAAATATCATATGATTCAAAGTGTTGAACCTGATTCTGATGAAGTAGTCAATTCTCCACTCATACGCGTAAGATCCTTTATGTTCTTCGAATTGTATTCTCTTGACCTATAGCGAAATTCTTATGAATCTAACAACAACAAATTTATAATTCTTCTTAAAGTAAAGATTCGTTATCTTTTCTTGGTTAGTGTCTAACCGACCAATCTTGAATACACTTTCCTCCTTACAAGAATAAAACTTTTACTGAAATTAAAGCTGTTTTATCCAATGTAACGCAAGTTTTGTTCCTTTGCAGTATAAGTTATTTTTTAATTATTTGTAAGGCAAAAAGAGTTGGTGTTCCATAACGGTTTTCGCCGTAGGAGATGGAGACAACGTACTAAGTTCAAGCCCAGAGGGTTTCCCTTTTAACTAAAGTCCATAAAGGAAGACATGAATTAGTCTCTGTCCCCATCATTAGTTATGGATACATAGTAGGTCAGACCTTTAACCTTTGAAAGGCAATCAATAAAGGAGAAGGAATAACTGAATTTAAAACATTTCTTATAAAATTTTCTTTTATTATAGAATCGAAAATATAATAGTGAATTAGAAAAAAGATATTCACTCAGGTATTTTTTTAGATGAATGTTTAAAAACATCTAATAAATTCTCATTAACTCACCTTTTCATTCCAGTATTTAAACTGTGTAAACATTCTAAACTGAATTCTTTGAAATAGAACTGTTTGATTAAACTGAATAGCTTGAAATAGAAATGTTTTTGAGTTTTAAACTGTATACTTATATTAATTGTGATTGGTAGTTTATACACAGTAACTAAAGGATGATTAAAGGGGCTGGATGACTTGGAAATTTGCAGACGAATGGAGACCATCCAAACGACAGAATTATTGAGAACGGCCAGAATACTGAGAGGAGTCCAGGAGACTTGAGGAGACTTGCTGTCACTCAAACTCCTGAGAAGTTTGACTAAATTGAATCGCTTGTTATAGAAATGTTATGCATTATTGTAATTAATCACAAGCACTTATCAAAAATTATGTACATAAATGATATATATATATATATATATATATACATATATATATATATATATATCACATTAGGAGGAAAAGTATTTATTGCGTTATAATTTTTCTCTGCTTATTCTTGTTTGAACAGCTTGCAAAAGGAAACATTCTGTTCTTTGATTGTTAATATTCAGTTGATTTGAAGGTTAATAGAAATGTTTTCATTTCGTTTTACTCTTGCCAGCCATTCATAATCGGTATCAAATGTTAACCTGGTTAAGTTGGTTGGTTTGTCGGTTGTTTTAATGGCATGTCAACCCTTGTTGGAAAATCAAATGCCAAAAAGGTCTTTCATGTCAAGGAATTATACGGTTACAAATAACTAATGTTTTGAATCATTTGTAAACAATTCTACCTTCAAGTCACATTAATTTATGCTAATATTATTATAATATTATAATTTTAATGTAATTATTATATTATTACAATAATATTATTATCAGTATAATATATCCAATAATATAGTTTCAAATACCAATTCCTATCTAATAATTATCATTCTTGGCACAGTTATAGGGTTTCAAGAACTTGTGTCTAATAAAATAAAACTTGCACACTGTTATGGGGTTTCAAGAATGGGTAGAGTGTTCACCAATGGCCCGGCAAACCAGGGTTCAATCCCAGGTCGAGTCATACCAAAGACTTAAAAATGGTACTTGATTCTGCCTTGCTTAAGACTCAGCATTATAAGGTAAGGATCAAGGGTAAAGTGGATCAATCCAAAGAAAGGAGTAGCAGCCTCCCCTACACCAACGTGTAGTAGCTATTGAAGAAGGAACCTTCGGGTTGCTTTAGACTACATTCGCCAATGTTACTTAAAGCTTAACAATAACAACAACAAACAGCATAAGCAACAATAATAATATTTTTCCTCATAGCTGCACAAAACAACGCCATAAGAACCAATCATATCAAAGCAAGAATAGATAAGACGCAACAAAATAGCAAATGGAAGCTGTGTGATGATAGATCAATAAGTGAATGCAACAAATTAGCACAGAAGGAGTATAAGACTAGACACGACTGGGTGGGCAAAGTGATCCACTGAGAGTTGTGCAAGAAGTTTAAATTTGACCATACGAACAAATTATATATGCACAACACAGCATCTGTCCTAGAAAATGACACACATAAATTCCTACGGGACTTTGACTTATAAATGGATCACCAAACCCCAGACTTAATGATAAAAAAAAGAACTTGCAAAATTGTGGACTTTGCTGTGAGAAAGTGAAAAGAAGAATAAGTACCTGGACCTTATGGGAATTGAAAAAAAACTATGGAACATAAAGGTGACAGTTATGACAATTGTGATTGGTGCTTTTGGTACATTCAGTAAAGAATTATTAAAGGGACTGGAGGATTTGGAAATAAGAGGACGAGTGGAGACCATCCAAATGACAGATTTATTGAGAACGGCCAGAATACTGAGAAGAGTGCTGGGGATGTTAGGAGACTTCCTGTCACTCAAACTCCTGTAAAAAACCATCAGCTAACGTTGATGTGAAAGGCTCTAAAGTGTAATAATAATAATAATAATAATAATAATGAAAGAAAGCGAAACGAAGTATAAGTAGCCTAACTTTGCTTGGGAACTGAAAAAAACTGTGGAACATATAAGTGACGGTGATACCAATTGTAATTGGTGCTCTTGGTACAATCACCAAAGGATGGATGAATGGACTGGAGGACTTGGAAATAAGAGGACGAGTAGAGACCATCAATACTGCGCCATTGTAAACATTGGCCAAAAAAGGGAGAAGGGTCCTGGAGACTTGTGGAGATAAGCCGTCACTCAGACTCCAACGAGAAACCATCAGCTTAGGCTGGTTTGACGACGCCTCAAAAGATTAAAAAAACAATGCAGGAATTATTTGTATTATAATTTGCACCCAGTTAAATTGTTTGAAATATACTAATCTAATAATTTTGAAATGTCAGAGTAGACCTGGAAGTATTGTTAATGGAGAGGTAACTCTGTACAACTAGTACTCAAGAAAAAGGTGTTGGTTGGTAGGTTGTTTCAGTTTTACGGCATATCAAATTGAATCGGCTACTTAATGCCAAATCCATTTTTATTCAAATAATCAATTCTAGTTCAAACAATTCAATTTTGCGTGAATACACAGTTCAATTGTCAGGAAACATTTCTATTTCAAGCTATTCAGTTTAGTGAAACAGTTCTAATTCAAACAATTTAGTTTAGTATGAGTATAGTTTTTGTTTACACGCAGTTAAATCTCAAAAAACAGTTCTATTTCAAGCAGTTCAGTTTAGCATATGTACGCAGTTTAAATATAAAAACAGTTCTATTTCAAGTATATCAGTTTCGCATAAGTAGGCATTTTAGACCTATTTGAACCATAGATAGGACCCTATCAAGTGCTATGGCTCCAGGCCAGAGTGGAACTGGGAAAGATGGCAATGAAGGGGTGCTCCGCATTCGCCAAAGCTCCAGAATTACAAGAACATCGCCATCAGATTGTTTAGAGTCATATCCAGGGCACTCGTTTTAGGGAGTTTTACCTCCCTGCAGAGATGCCGTCAGTGTATTCTACAGCCTCAGCCAAATGGGCATTTAGTACGGGAGTTTTATCTCTGGATATCATATAGTGTCAATCCAGGAAATAATTTTTGTAGGAGTCTTATGTTCTGCGAAAAATTCAGTCGGCAAAGCTTTGCCTTCATAACGTTTAAAATTTAAGGAATCATAGTATTAAATAATATTAATGGAACTATTACTACTTGAAAGACACAAAGAAAGGATTGTATTTGCAATGGCCTTGGAAGGTTAATAGAACTTTATGGAGTGAAGTAGAATGCCTTGATGTAATACTATTACAATTTTTTTCTTTCTACTTCCTTTAAGTTTACAAATGAAGCAATGATTTATATGCCACTTAAAGACTATCTTCCATTTTCGCGGGTCCATTGCTAGAATAGTAAATATTTCTGTCTTGAGTTGAACGGTGACGCTTAAAACTTTGCTATGAAAAACTGCCTTGCATACAAGTAGACGTACTTGACTCAAAATATAAATCAAGAGATATTTTCTCAGGCATGCTCTTTTGTAAGATCCATCGTATCATGAGGAATGAAGCACGTTCAATAATGCATGCTTTTTCATATATATATATATATATATATATAAACACAAAAAATTCATGAAACCCAGTACACTTTGTGCCGCCTATCTTAGACAATCTACCCAGACGGTCACAGTCAAAACCAAATTAACCCCTGCCACTATCATTCAAACCTATATCTATTTCCCTCTTTGTCCTTCCCTTTTTTTTTATCTGTTTAGAATTTTTCCCTCCTTTTATGCCTTTTTACATTTTCCATTAGTTTATTTATCTCCTCAATTGCTCAAATGGAGAAAAATGAAAAAAAAAACGTTATGTCTAATGAAGTTCTTCTATTAATAAAGTAAATATTTCTCTCTTGAGTTGACGCTTAAAACTTTGCTATGAAAAACTGCCTTGCATAAAAGTAGACGTACTTGACTCGAAATATAAATCAAGAGATATTTTCTCAGGCATGCTCTTTTCTAGATCCATCGTATCATGAGGAATGAAGAACGTTCAATAATGCATGGGGGTTGAGCACTCTGGTGAAGGAATTTTCGGTCGCCGCTCGCATAATGCAAAGCTCTTCGAAAGAATTGAGCACTCTGGTAGCCGATAGGGTATAAAAATGTTAACAAACGGTTGCTGCTGTTGCTACATAAATACCTTAGCAATTCCCTTAGCCACACGTGGTACGCTTGTTGGCCGAGTGGTCTGAGACTTAGTCTAACGTAAAGTTGGATGGGTTTCGATCCCGGCTTCGAGCGTCCTACATGTCTAGCCACACCGAACAGTTTTGATAGAACGAAACAATCTGTCTGTGGATGACAATATATATATATATATATATATATATATATATATATATATGTAAACACAAATAATTCATAGTGTGCAGAGGGAATATGAAAAAAATATCTGGAATAAAATTTTGAGTCAAGTTCGGCTAATTGTAGATAAGGCTGTATTTCATTGAAGGGTACACACAACCGGCTCATTGGTCAAGTGGTTAGAGTGTTCGCTAATGTTCTGTGAGACCGGGATTAAATCCAAGGTCAAGTCATACCAAAGACTTAAAAAATAGTACTTGATGCCTCCTTACTTAACACTCAATAATATAAGGTACGGATCAAGGGTAAATTGGAGCAATCCAGGAAAAGGCGTAGCGCCCTCCCCGACACTTCGGTGTAGAAGATACTGAAAAAGGAGCTTTCGGGTCACGACAGTAGTCAACTTTACTTTTTTTACTTTGACGTATATGTATGGAGAATATTTTATATATATATTTATATATATATATATGGAGAATGTCTTTGATTTATATATATTGAGGATAATTAGAAAACAAAATAATCCAAAATGAAGAATTTATTGTGAAAGAAAGTCGACGCTATAATGTTTCGGTTTTATAAAACCATCAGCAGGACTTTAAAAAAAGATGAAACCGAGTGTTGTTAGATCAATGATGGATGTTTAATCAGATACAAAATAAGGAAATCATTTATAGAAAAGAAGAAGATACGACCGTTCAATCAATAAATCAGCGTTAATATTTCAAAAAATTTCAGTGACAGTGTAAGGTAATGATGTAAAACAAATTACTTTGTTTTTCAACTTTTCTCCATATTGTCGGATTTTTCCATTATTTACTTCTATATATATAAGTGTACACGTACACACACACACACACACACACACACACATATATATATATATAGGAGGTGCCCGTGGTGTAATGGTTATCGTCGTAGGAAATGGACACGGAGACACGAGTTCAAATCCTGGACGAGACTGATTGCATTTCACATAGTACTAATACCCTTGGGAAAGGTATGAATCCAATAATTCTCTCTCCAGCTATGGGTAAATAGTAGGGCGGAATCGGTTCTTCAGCCTTGGTGAGGAAACTAGTCTAGGAGAAGGAAAACTCTTAAGTCAAACCTGTTAAACTCCGCTTAAAAATTGACTTTGTGTCATATCCTGCCCGAGTGGAGAGGTTGGTAAATATGTATATATATATATATATATATACTTATATATTTTTTCACGCAATGCTACCATACTTAGGACGGTTTTCTTGACTTTCTTTTGTCTTTTTCTTTCATTTTCCATTTCCTTTTAGATACACCATTTTAGCCAATGTTTTTAATGAAACAGGATACGCCTGAATCCCTGCTCCCTTCATTTCCTCTTTTTCTCAAAAAATTCCCCCCACTCCTCATAAATCCCTATTTCTCACCGAAATTAATCCACATCTATCTGGTTAAATCTTTGATGAAACTCAATACACTTTGTGTCGCCTATCTACGGCAATCTACTCACACAGTCACAGTCAAAACCAAATTAACACCTACCACTATCACTCAAACCTATATCTATTGCTTTCTTTCCTTTTCCATCTCTTTAGAATCTTTTCCTCATTTTATAACTTTTTACATTCTCCATTAATTTATATATTTCCTCAATTGCACAAACGGAGAAAAATTCAAAAAACGTTATGTCTGATGAAGTTCTTTTGTTAAAAAAAGAACAAAATTTTCCCACTAAACCAGCTGTAAGTGTTTGATTTATTCAGTTTTCCACTTGTTTTTATAATCTATTCAGATTCACCAAAATATACCATTTCTCCATATAGTAAGTTGTAAGTTGGCAAACATAGTCGAGGGCGACTAGTAGGCTCCGTTTTCAATAGCTACTACAACCAGGTGTAGGGGAGAGTGCTACTCCTTTCATTGGATTGCTCCACTTTACCCTTGATACGTACCTTCTATTGCTGAGTGTTAAGCAAGGAGGTATCAAGTACCATCTTTAAATTCTTTGGTATGACACGACCTAGGATTGATATATATATATATATATATATATATATATATATATATATACACACAAATACACCCACACATATATTTACCCACACGCGCATACACATACACACACAAATATATATATATATATATATATATATGTATATATATATATCAAATTTAGTCGAAAATTATTACTTATTGTCAAAAATATATGGGTACATAAAAAGACAATGTTCGACTAAATCCCTTATGATTCGTATTCTGTTGACATATTTTATTTATAATCCAATCTCTTTAAACGTTTCTCACAGTTACTTGGAAGATTCTTCGCCTACATTACCAAGCAACATTTGCTACAGTACCTGATGAAAGAAACCATGAAACACAGTGGTGTGTTTTCAACCATATTTTACACTTAAAATATATTTTGATATTACTCAGCATTTTCATGTATTTAAAACTTAAAGATATTTACGGATAAAAAAATACTTACACACACACATATATATATATATATGTTATGGCCCCTGGAAAGGGTCATAAATGAAAACGCCGATATTAGATAACATATTATATTAAACAAGAAATATAGAGTTACATAGAAACGGTAAGAAGTCTCGTACTGTTCGGATAACACCGATATTGATCTGCGGTATTTGTTGCTCGACCCACCCAACGGGCAAGTGTGACTCAAGGCCTTTTTTATGGTGGGTCCGGGCGCAGGGCCGTAGCCCACACGCGCCAGGCATTTCCCCAAAACGCCTACAGCCCCGTCGGCATTCCCCTTATTAGGGGTGCCTCAGGCACCGGGCGATTAACCCAACCCTCCCGAAGGAGGTAAAAGTCTGGGGGGAAGGCCCCATGAGGCTGAAGGAAATCTCCAGGTACCGAGACACACTCGGCTAGATCCGTGACGCAGATAACACGGCCGGCCGAAGCGCTACCCGGCGACTGGAGAGATGTCAGACCGAGATTGACCGCGGTATTTGTTGACCACCCCACCCAACGGGCAAGTGTGGCACAAGGCCTTTTTTATGGTGGGTCCGGGCGCAGGGCCGTAGCCCACACGCGTCCGGCATTTCCCAAAAATGCCTACGGCCCCGTCGGCATTCCCCTTATTAGGGGCGCCTCAGGCGCCGGGCGATTAACCCAACCCTCCCGAAGGAGGTGAAAGCCTGGGGGGAAGGCCCCCTGAGACCGAAAGAAATCTCCAGGTATCGAGACACACTCGGCCAGATCCGTGGCGCAGATAACACGGCCGGCCGAAGCGCTACCCAGCAACTGGAGAGGTTCAGATCGAGATTGATGTGAATCTCTGGCAGCGAAATCTCTCAGTACTAATAACGGTAAAAAGAGTCCATTATTGTGAGATGGGTAAGGCCCCCACAGCAATATATATATATATATATATATATATATATATATTTATATCAAGCTTACAAACTGACCAAATTTATTTATGTTAAATGATAAAATTCAGCAACTAACAGTTTTTTGTCCTACCTGTTCGCAGTTAAACTACGACAACGATTTAAAAAATTTGGGAAATTTACTCTGTAATGTAGGAAAAAAAATTCTTCTTTTTTTTTCCATACATTACAAAGTCTATTTCCCCAATTTTTCTTTATCGTTGTCCTCGTTTAACTGTGAACTGGTAGAACCGAAACTGGTTAGTTGCTAAATTTTATCTTTTAACATGAATAAAGTAAGTTTGTAAGCTTGATAAAATTTTGTACCCAGAATAAGATATATATATATATATATATATATCATCATCATATCGCGCTGGTAGCACGGATATCCCTGACCCTCTCTCGCCACTCCTCCCTATCGTCCATCGCCCTAGGTAGGTCTTCAGGACAACAGCCTGTATCCTCACATAGCTGCTGAATGTACGTTCGAGCTGGTCGTCCTGCTTTTGCGCGGCCATGTGTGGGGATCCATAAGAGTACATCTCTTATGAGTTCATCTCTGCTTCTCCAGCAGTGTCCTGCATGTCTGGTTCGTCTAACTTGAATAGTTTTCGTGATAGGGGGCAGGTGGCCGTATAGTTGGTGTCTTGTGGGGTGCTGCTGCCAGGACTTGTTCAAGATTGCACGCAGCATTCTTGTGTAATTGCCATCCAGTTTCTTCTCCAGTCGTTATGTTAGCGTCCATGTAGTGCATCCATATAGCAGTATTGATGTGACCGCTGCCTGGAAGAAGCTGCGTTTCATTTTATCGGTTAGGTCTGATTTCCATATAATCGATAGCCTATTGATAGCTGTCCATGCTTTCGTTAGCCTCGTTTCGATGTCCTTTTCGGTTGATTCGACGCTGCTTCCTATATATTCTTTTTTTTTGATAATCCTAAGAGTGAAAAATTGAATATTTTACAATGAATAGGTCTACAATGAGATTTATATTTTTGAATTATTTATTTTGCATTTTATTTATTGTCTTTTAACATATTTCAAGGTTCTTGCTATCTTCAGAGAGTTTTAATGATTTTGGTTGATGTGGTTTTTGGTTTATACAGTGGCGCCAGGTGTTGATTATAATTATCTTTTATTTTTTCTCCCAACCCTTTTTCTAAAAGAGCGTCCCACATGTTTTTATAGATGGGCTACTTTTTCGCTAATTAACCTCTTATATATGATATGCCACACACACACACACGCTCACTAACGCGCTTGACTACGATATCGTAGAAAGATACCTCGTTCTCCAATCATTCTAATTTATTTGCTTTCAAACTAAAACTTTTGTAAAGGTATAAACCAGCCTATCTCCAATTAGAGCCTTAAATATCAATATTGCTATTCTTCTACAAAGATGGATGTGGCATAGAATAACACATGAGGGCTGATATGTCATTAAAACAACAAAAAAACAACAAAAAAACAACAAACAAACAAAAAAACAACAAACCAAGATACACAAATATACATATGTAATATAATGGCCTAGGGATTTCGTTCTATATATCTTACCTTGGGGTTCAGTTAGGCTGAGAACCTTTCGGCTAAACACATAGGTTAGTTAGGTGCAAACTTGAGCACAGGTGTTGACGCACGTGCGGGGAGGATGTGTCGTTCACAGATGTCAAAATAAAAATCCCAGATAGGACTTGGGGATGTGAATGACGTCATGCACCGGAAGCGCGTTCGCAGGATTTTGGGGGATTTTGAAGAAAGTCAGTAAGTTGAGTTTCTGTCTCGGAAGAAGACGGTGTCTTTCGCTTGCTCGCGGAGGCCTTGCGACGGGTGCGTTCGTGAAGGGGGGTGCAGATGGAAAAGTCATCATAGAAAGATTGTGCATCTCTCTTCCTTATGTCGAAACCTTTAACTCAAAGGTAATAAAAGGCTTCGTACCTGGACTAAGAAGTCGTAAGTGTTTTTCGTGTTTCGGGATTCCTATGTTCTACGTATATATATTATGAACATTCTATGTAAGTTTCACATATCCGTATCATGGGTATGGTACACTTACTCTACACGCACGTAACGTATAGTATTTTCCATAAAACATAATTTTATTATAAAAAGATACTAGGACTTTTTTTTCGTAAAACATTATACCTTTAAAAACGGATATCGTTAGTTATTCTGTATCACCAAACTCAATTGCTCTTCGGTATACCCACGTATCAGCTGTAATCATTGACGATAGTTCATATTGTGGAGGTTTAATTTTAATAAAAAAAAATGTCGTCGATAAATACACGAGGTTAAAATTCGGACTCTGATGGGAAGTACTGGTTGCCACCCTTAGCCGCAAAAATAAATTTCAGAAACTGTTTCGTGATCAAAGGGTCGGTCACTAGATGAAATCGACTTATACACAAGTATAGGGATTTTTTTAGCAATATTCTTTTATAATTCAATGGTAATGAGTTCAGATTTTGATTAAAATGGAATTTATCGTTTCATATCAATTGAAAGCCAATCCAAATTAAAGTGAATTGAATTGTTTAAAATGAAATATACAAGAAATGTCACTTGAATTGCAATATTCGTTAAAAGCGAATACTTGTAAAGGTAATTATTAGGAACGATCAGTTTTCTGAAAAACGGGTTTTAATTTTTTATTTCGATATCACATCTTCATCTTAACTACTCAGTTCTCAAGTGTGCTAGATACTAAAATATAAATTAAATTATCTTCTTCTTCTTCTTCTTCTTCTTCTTCTTCTTCTTCTTCTTCTTCTTCTTCTTGCCCAGTCGGCTGGGGCTGTAGAATACACCATCTGCTTCTCTGCAGAGGGGTAAGACCCCCCCAACGAGTGTCCTGGACATGACACTAAACAATCTGATGGTGAGGTTCCAGCAATGCTGGTGCTTTGGGGAATGCGGAGTACCCCTTCATTGCCATCGCTCCCAGGTCCACTCTGGCCCGGAGTGGTAGCACCTGATAAGGGTCCTATCTATGGGTTGAATAGAACAAAACCGTGCTTCTTTCACTATACTGATTTTTGCATTTAAACTGCGTATTTATGCTAAACTGAATGGTTTAAAATAGAACTGTTTTGACATTGGAACTGCGTACTAGTGCTGAACTAAATTGCTCGAAATAGATCTGGTTTTGACATCTAAACTGAACTGTTTTCAATAGAATTGATTATTTACATAAAAATGGATTTGGCGTTAAATAACCTACAAAGGTTGATATGCCATAAAACAAAACAAAACAAAACCAAACCTTCTTCTTCTTCTTCTTCTTCTTCTTCTTCTTCTTCTTCTTCTTCTTCTTCTTCCCTTCACACTCCACATTTAATTTTCCCTATTTTGCTGAAGAGTGTGAGATATGACACTAAATTGCATCAGATGGTGAGGCTCAAGTTCTAGAGTTCTGAAGAGTTTTGAGTCATTATTTTGTAGCCATTTATCCCTGATTACGCGGTTTCTGCCATGCAGCGGTCGTATCGATAGTGCTGTATGGATGCACTAATTGGACGTTAACTAAACGGCTGGAGAAGAAGCTAGACGGCAATTACACAAGAATGCTGCGAGCAATATTGAACAAGTCCTGGCGGCAACACCCAACAAGGCACCAACTATACGGCTATCTGCCTCCCATCACGAAAACTATCCAAGCTAGACGAACTAGCATTCACCCGGTGCATATTAAGCTTGTTCTGCACGTACATTAATGGATAGATTTTCTCGGGAATTGATGTCCGATGGTGGGGCCCAGTAACTTTCGTTTAGTAGGTTTAAATCAAAGTTTTTTTCCTCCTATATATGTTGTGAGCAATATTGAACAAGTCCTGGCGGCAGCACCCTACAAGACACCAACTATACGGCCACCTGCCTCCCATCACGATAACTATCCAAGTTAGACGAACCAGACATGCAGGACACTGCTGGAGAAACAGGGACGAGCTCATAAGTGATGTACTCCTTTGGACCCCCATATATGGCCGAGCAAAAGCAGGACGACCAGCACGAACATACATTCAGCAGGTATGTGAGGATACGGGATGTAGCCCTGAAGACCTGCCAGAGGCGATGAACGACAGGGAGAAGTAGCGAGAGAGGGTCAGGGATATCCGTGCTACCAGCGCGACAAGATGATGATGATGCAAAAGACTGATGAGGAATGGTAGTACCTGTTTGAATACTAAGCAAGATCCAATAGATCTGGTTAAGATAAGTGTACATCTTATATTGCAAGTATTTAAAAACAAAAAAAATATAACAAAAAACAGTTGAATATATTCTTTTTATTTTCTCACCGACCGTTGTACAGCTGGAGCTTTAAAATACACTGAGTGCATCACTGCAGAAGGGTAAGATTCCCCCAACGAGTGTCCCAAACATGACTGGTCCAGTTACCTCATGCAGTAGAAAACACAGACTGCATCACTGCAGAAAGGTAAGATTTCTCCAGAATTTTAATTCGAACTGGTGCTAATCGTATTTACCCACCCCCTCCGCTCGGGCAGGATATGACACAAGGTCAATTTTTAAGCGGAGTTTAACAGGTTTGAATTCAGAGTTTTCCTAAACTTTGCTAATAATCTTTACTAAATCTATATAATTTAAATGTCCCAGATGGTTGGGGCAGGAAATTACACGGACTGGACCTCTGCGGCGGGGTAAGACTCCTTTAACGAATGTCTTTACTATATCACTTAACAATCTGATGCTGAGGTTTCAGTTATGCTGGAGTTTTGGGGAATGCAGAGTACCCTCTTTTTTTGCCATAGCACCCAGGTACACATATGCCCGGAGTGGCAGCACCAGATAGGCTCTTATCTATGGGTCAAATAGACCTAAACTGCGAACATATGTTAAACTGTATTTTTTGTGTTTAACGTGAAATAAGGAGTTAATTAATTATTAACTCTAGTGGTACAGTCCAACAAATACTTTAAATCTCGTGCTGAGGGTGTTACGTCCGAAGTTGGACTGCTCGTGGTGTAATGGTTATCGTCATAGGAAATGGACACGGCGACACGAGTTCAAATCCTGGACAGGACTAATTGCATTTCACATACCACTAATACACCCTCCCTCCTCATAAATCCCTATTTCTCACCGAAATTAATCCACATCTATCTGGTTAAATCTTTGATGAAACTCAATACACTTTGTGTCGCCTATCTACGACAATCTACCCAGACATATCCTGCCCGAGCGGAGGGGTTGGGTGAATAGGGTTACGTCCGAAGTTGGTCTTACTACTGACGGATACCTTGCAGAACCCTCGTGCTTAAGAAACACGACGTCTTTTATACCTCCGCTGTACTGGAAGTCACGTGGTACGAGCCACTATACAACAGTTTGAAATAGAACTGTTTTTTTGATATTGAAAATGTGTAATTAAACTAAACTGAATTGTTTGAAATAGGACTGTTTTTGACATTGAACCTGTGTACTTATGTCTCAACTAAATTGTTTGAAATGGAACTGTTTTTATGTATTAGATGGATTTGGCATTTATAACCCAAAATCTTTGATGTGCCACCAAACCAAACCAAACCAAACCAAAACACAAGTATATAGAAACAACAAAATACAAAAAAAAAAAAAAAAAAAAAAAAAAAAACAGTTGAATATATCTTTAATACAAAAATATTCTTTTTATTTTCTCACTGACCGTTGTACTGTCGGATTGGTGTGGACTAACACTGACTGTCAAAGCAGCCATCTTGTTTTCTATTCCTAATCTGTTTCCTTTAAGCGTCAATCATTTGTTTGGCGAGATAATTTTCCCTCAACAGTTACATATTCAAGGGTGGAACGATAAAATTGTCGTCCTAAAGAAAACAACACTACAGCTTTATTTCAAAACTTTTATTGAAAACATCAATTCCGGTAACTTGATTATGTAGTAGAGCTGACATCTATTCAATGTAGCCGCCTTCAACCTCAATCACCGCCTCGATACGGATCCGGAACTAGGAGCATGCCTTTCCCGCAAGTGCTGGCGTGAGCTCGGCGAATACTCGGCGGTTGGGGCTATCAGGCTGGCTTTGCTGTTGTGGGATGTCATGTTGGTGATTTTCTCGACGTATGACCAAACAAAGTAGTCCAGCGTGTTCAGGTCGGCGGAGGAGCCAGTGAGAGAAGGGTACAAAGTCGTAGCACACCTTAAGTCTAGCCTGGGTCTCTTTGGACTTGTGGGCCGGTGCCGAGTCCTGCTGCCACACCCAGGGTCTGCCACCGGCCACCTGATTGCACCAGGGAATCACCACACTCTTCAGCACATCCATATACACTTATGTGTGGACTTTCAAGCCGACTTCGAAGATGTGAGGTGGCATGATGTGGCCCTCACTTGAAACCACACTAAAGACCATAACCGTAGTCAGAAACTTTGTTTTCATCACAGTGGGCACGTCTCTGTTATTCTTGGCAATCCAGATTTGCATTTTGAGGGTGCTGGCAATGGTCCTGTTGTCATAACTTGGATCGGTAGAGGGCATGAGTTGTAGAGCGGCGCATCTCCGATCTCGCTCGTTGAACATTGTGTCACTTTCAGACCTGATAGAAGGTTCCAATCACTCTTGGGATTTGTACACAACTGGCCAACTAGTAGATGGTCCGCGACAAAAAAAAAATAAATAAATAAAACCGGTTTTCATTAAACGGAAATGGAATAATGACGTCTTTTCTAGGGTGACAATTTTATCGTCACACCCTGTAGATTTGTTAAATCTACTTTTGACATTCGAATTAAGTTCAAATGCCAGAAAAATGTACAGTGAGTCACTCAGTATGATAGAAACGTGTTGATCGCTAGGTCATTCTGAGATTACAGCTTTCATTGGATTGTTTCAGTCAGTTGACAGTTGAGAAGTTGACAAGTCAGGGATAAGTTTATCTGTTGTAGCAGAACATTGGAAAGGAATGGCTGTGTTTCACCTGTGCTCTCAGCTCTCAATAAATGTCCCGCAGGTGAAATAGTCAAGGCAAAATAAAGAAAAATGTGTGTTTATCACAGCAAAGACCTTAAACAGCAAAGAACTTAAACAGCAAAGAACTTGAACAGCAAAGAACAGGACCACGCGACATGGCTCAAAAATGCAACGCGAGATGATTAGGGCAGTAGATATGGCGGCCGATGATAGAAGACAGACACGACAATAAAGGAAAGACGTCGAAATTGAAAATGATAGAAGATATAAAGGCCAAAGCAAGTAATAATCAATTTGAGACTGTGGAATGTTAATACTTTAACCCGTAAAAATCCATTGCTACTGCTCGTAAAAATGAATTACTCAACTGTTGAAAATAACTTTAAGATGAATTTTTTTGCAGGGCTTAGAAGGAGGAGTGTAAAAAAATGAAAAACAGTAAATGGTTACAAGGAGAGCGTAAATAGATTAAGATGGACTACTTCACAAGGAATAAGAATGAGAAGTGATCTAACCATATTTACCGCCCCCCCCCCGATCGAGCAGGATATGACACAAGGTCAATTTTTAAGCGGAGTTTAACAGGTCTGAATTCAGAGTTTTCCTTCTCTTAGACTAGTTGCCTCACCAAGGCTGAAGAACCCAGTCTGTGTTACTATTTACCCCTTGCTGGAGGGAGAATAATTGGATTCATACCTTTCCCATGGGAATAAGTGCTATGTGAAATGCAATTAGCCTCGTCCAGGATTTGAACTCGTGATGTCGTATCCATTTCCTCCGACGATAACGATTACACCAAGGGCACCTCCACTAAGGAATGATCTAACTGAGACTTTCAAAATAATTCATATAATTTCTAATTATGGTAGACATTTTTCAATATTTCTTGTCGAGCTGGTAATTTACTGTCAAGATAGATTTCAAAAACTATATCAACCAACTAATTGAATTTTTTGGTTAATTGAGTCATCCATTTTTGGACGAAATTGCCTTATCATATCAACAACAATGATTGTGTACAAAAACCATAACCCTGGGCCCTCGTTGAGCGGTTCCTATTCCACCGCAGAGAGCCGTCGTGGAGTGTCGTCACTCTTCTGCAGAGAAGCATTCTTCTGCCCTCGCCGATGGGACAGTCATATCCAGGATACTTATTTGGGGAGTCTTACCTCTCTGCAAAGATGCGGTTGCTGTATTCTCCTTCCTCGGGCGACTGGGCCCTCTTCTGCAGAGATGCAACCGGTGTATTCTACAGCCCCAACTGATTGGGTCATTGTTGGTGGGGTGTCTTACCCTTCTGCAGAGAAGCATTCTGCTGCCCTCACCGATGGGACAGTCATATCCAGGATACTTATTTGGGGAGTCTTACCTCTCTGCAAAGATGCAGTTGCTGTATTCTCCTGCCTCGGGCGACTGGGCCCTCTTCTGCAGAGATGCAACCGGTGTATTCTACAACCCCAGCTGATTGGGTCATTGTTGGTTGGGTGTCTTACCCTTCTGCAGAGATGCAGTCGCTGTATTCTGCAGCCCCAGCCGACTAGGCCTTTATTGGGCGAGTATTCGACACCTCCAGCCGACTTTGCTGTTTAAAAGATGAGTCATGTGTAATTTCCTTTTGGAACAACCAAATTACCATAAGATACCCATGAGCTGTTCAACCTAACCCGATTTATATGTCAACCGGGTTTTCCTCTTATAGATAGCAAGCTCGTCTACTGAATAGGTGGCTCCCTTACCAATACGGTTATCATCCTTGGAAATGGTGATCTGAATTCAAACCCTGAAAAAAACTGTTTGCATTTTTCTTTGCCCAAATTGTTGTACACTCATATGCAGATTCATGCAGAACACAACGACGAAATGAAGACCACGAGCGACACAGTCTTTTAGAAAAACATACCTCTCACTTTATTTGAAACGGTTGCGGGTGAGAGGGAGTTAGAGACCGAACAAAGACTGCAATATATTGACCTCCCCAGTCCCTCCGGACATTGCTGTGTGTCCGCCTCGTTCTCCTCGTTGCTCAACCGGAGGCCTGGGGGCTGTCTTTGCTGGGTGAAGGCTTTCCCTACCGCATCTGGTCATCAACGGGTCTGGTGTCCAAATTAACTGGTCTCCAAACTACTGACTTCCTGTTTTCACCGAGTTATATAATAGTTCAATCGCCCACTCAATATCTCCACATAACTGCCATCGGAATGTGTCACTTCCGCCGTCATTGCAATGATGATTGTCATCGAGCGCAAATAACTGTCATGCAGTTCACAGGTCACTCTCTTCCGGTGCACCAGTCTATAACTGTAACGCGGGATTTTACTTTGTCCCATTTTGTTAGCCAAGCTCACCCACACAAATGGAATATGCACTTCCGCCGTCTTTGGAATGGCATGTTTGGCCGGGTCGAAGGTCAATATACAACAATATGCATAGAGGAAAGGATTGAACCCATCTCTTCGCCCCCTTCAACAATGTGGGAATACTAGGGCAGACTGGGTTCTTTAGCTTTGGTAACGTAACCAGTCTACAAGAAACACTCTGAATTTTAATTAGATTTACTCTGTAATATAATTAAGGATGGTCATTAGTTATATAAGTTAATAGTTTTATTTCAATGATGAATTCTGTGTTAGTTCAGAAACTTTGGGATGAAGTATAAGCGCATTGAAAACGTCGTACCCTTTTACATGCTATGATCGTGAGTCACCTCATGTTAAAATAGGGAGTTGCTTGAAATCTGCGACCGACAGGATGTTTAAAATAAACAAGTTGAATTCAATGACGATTTGACTGGCTGGTTTATGGAAAGTTTTGAATGACTCGTGTTCTTATCATAATTATTTGATGAGTTAAATAATATATTTTATAAGCAGGGTAATTTAGCAGTAGTTAGTCCAGAGAGTCGGGTCAGTCGGAGATAGTCGGCAAAGCTGTGTCAGGAAGATTCAGAGCAACGGGCGTGGCCATCAGAGGGTGACAGATCTTGGATGGGGAAGAAAAAAGGGAAATTCATGTTTTGATTGTTCGTCTCACACAAATGAGACGTTTAGCGTTTCTAGTAATATAATTTGATCCTTTCACTTTGCCTTTTCTCTTGTTTCGGTGACAACTGCTAGGGAATGTTACAGTTTGATAATGACCTTTCGTATTCGAAACAATTGGGTCCGCTTTAAACTTTGAAAATGTAATATCTATTCATGCTTGGTCATGTAAAGTTAAACGTTTTAAAAATTTGTAATAATACGGACGAGCGCTGTCGTTGAGTTGTGGTGGTCTCAAGGTTGGAGAACGTGCGAGCACATCAGCTGTCATCAATCATGGGTTGCATGGGTCTGACGATCAAAAATGTCACGAACCTCGCTCGTGCAGGCAGAATGACCTATAGAGTTCAAGTGTGATTTTAATATAATCACACGTGAACTTTCACGTGCTACACTATTGTTTTCACTGGTGATCATCGAACCTTCGGGAACCTTCGAATTGATCCATCAAATCGCTATATAAGAAATCAAGTAACGAGATTTGGGCTGTTCTATACAGATTTCCGAACAGGTTCAACAGAGGTTCATGACCCAACGACCCATGTCATCCCCAGCCTGTCAGCAATTCGACTGATATGAAAGCATCAACTAGCCGACTATAACGACGCCACCGTCATCGCCAAGAAGAGGAGGGAGGAAGAACGCTATCGAACAAACTTTTTTAACAACAGCCCGCTGTAGTCCCCAGGAATAAAAGCGACTACTATTTTCTTCCTTAAAATTAGAGTTTTGAGTGTTTCTTTTTGTGAACTCCTTTTCTTTCAGACACAATGTATTTTGGTCCTATGCTACAAATTGACCTCGTGTCATATCCTGATTATGGCGTATAAACTAGGTTAATATACTCTACTGAGCAGTAAATTTAATCCTGACTAGATCCTCCGTATGTTTGAAGATGTGTCAAAGCTCTACGGTCAAGACTCGTTGAAAGCCCAGGTTCTCGCCAGTGTTCTGGGTAGGACGGTAAACTGAGTGTCACTGAGGCTCCAGTTCAAGAGCTCTGGGGAGTCAGGAGTATCTATTCATTGCATTTCTCCCACGTCCTCAATGACTGAGAGTAATAGTACCTGTTAAGGTATCATATGTGAGTCTGGTAGATCTGTTTGAAAATCATTGATATCGCATAGGAATATCTGAAATCAGATACATGTAACAACTTATTAAGACCATTGACCTAATCTTTATTGTTATGTTCAAAACGTTTCGGCCGATACATTCTTCGGCCTCCTTGAGATGTTTCATGTTAAACTACAGGGAATCTCGAACTGAACACTTTATTTGAACCACAGCGGCACACAGTTCCAATTGTATTAAACATGACTGGGTACATATCTGGCAAGGACACACGGCCCAGTGGATACAGCGTGTGGTTGGAAATTGCTTCGGTGAGAAATCGTTTCCAGGTTGCAGATTCAATCCCAACAAGTAAGAATAATAAGGAATACTGACTATAACCGGCTCATTAGTCAAATGGGTAGAGTGTTCGCCATTGGTCAGGGAGACCTGGGTTCAATCCCAGGTCGTGTCTTACCAAAGTCTTTAAAAATCATGCTTGATACCTCTTTGGTTAACACTCAGCGATATAAGGTACGTATCAAGGGTGAAGTGGAGCAATCCAGGGAAAAGAGTATCGCCCTCCCTTACACGTCGGTGTAGTAGCTTTTTAAAAGAGAGCCTTCTGGTCGCCTTCGACTACAGTCGCCAACTTTACTTACTATAACTTAACACTTGTACTTCATAGAAATTTGAAATCATAGAAGTGTGTGCAAATTATTTTTATTTGAAATACTTAATATAGTCCAAAAAAAGTTTATCGGTAAATAAAAAAGCACAATTAAAACTGTAATTAAAAATACTATGGATCATTGAAAATATATCTATTACAATCATTTACAAATGAAAGAAATTTTGAGATTAATCCACTTAGAAAGAGTATGGAGTACCACTTTATTGCTATGACTCCCAGGTCCACCCGAATCAGTATGGTTGTATCTGTTGTGCCCCCATTATGAATCAAAAAGATTCTTTGAAAACTATGAGTATCGATTTGGTACCCTTGGAATCATATATTTCTATGAAAACTATGAAATATTGAGTTTACACGCAGTTAAAAAATAAACTAGTCTAAACAACAAATATTAATTATCGCGGCCATACACACCTACGTAGGCATTTACACAAACACCCACCAAAATTGCCCAGTCGGCTGAGGCTGTAGAATACACTGACTGCATCTTTGCAGTGAGGTGAGACCCTTGACTACGAGTGTCCTGTATATGACTCTAAACAATCTGATGGTGAGTTTCCAATAATGCTCGAGATTTTGGGAATGCGGAGTACTCTTTTCTTATCATCACTTCCAGGTCCACTCTGGTCAGAAGTGGCATCACCTGACTAGGTCCTATCAATGGGGGAAATAGAATTAAACAGTGTACTTATACTAAATTGAATTGCTTGAAATATAACTGTTTGGGCATTTAAACTGCATTCTCATACTAAATTGAATTGTTTGAAATGGAACTGTTTTGTATGCAAAACTGAATTGTTTGAAAAAGAATTGTTTTTGACAGTCAAGCTGTACTTACGATAAACTGAATTGTTGAGAAATAGAACTATTTTGACATTAAACAAAATGTATAATTAAGCTAAATTGAAGTGTTTGAATTAGAACTGTTTGACTAAATTGAATAGCTTGAAATAGAAACACTTTTGACCATTAAACAGTGTACTTATGCTGAACTAAGTCGTTTAAAATGGAACTGTTTATTTGTATAAAAATTGATCTGGCATTAAATAACCTACTCATGTTGATATGTCATAAAACGCAAACAAACTAACAAAACCCTCCAAAAATAGATTTTTGTTTGATTCTTCAATTTAGGTTACGAGGAACCTATTCAGTACTAAATAAGAAACATGATACGGTCATGGTGTGATGGTTATTCTCAGAGGAAGTGTTCAAATCGTGGATGAATCTAAATGGATTTTTCATAGTGCTAATACCGATGGAAAAGGTATATATCTAACTGTATTTAATGGTAGGATAAAGTTTTTTTAATGCTTGGTATAGCAACACATATCATCATCTCATCATCATCTTGTCATGCCGCTAGCACGGATATCCCTGACCTTCTCTCGCTACTTCTCCCTATCGTTCATCGCCTCTGGCAGGTCTTCAGGGCTACATCCAGTACCCTCACATACCTGCTAAATGTATGTTCGTGCTGGTCGTCCTGCTTTTGCTCGGCCATATATGGGGGTCCATAGGAGTACATCACTTATGAGCTCGTCCCTGTTTCTCCAGCAGTGTCTTACATGTCTGGTTCGTCTAACTTGGATAGTTATCGTGATGGGAGGCAGGTGACCGTATAGTTGGTGTCTTGTAGGGTGCTGCCGCCAGGACTTGTTCAATATTGCTCGCAACATATATAGGAGGAAGAAAACTTTGAATTTAAACCTACTAAATGAAAGTTGCTGGGCCCCACCATCAGACATCAATTCCCGAGAAAATCTATCCATTAATGTACGTGCAACAAGCTTAATATGCACCGGGTGAATGCCGTCATACACACACACAAACACACACATATACGCTCACATACACAGATAGAAATACAAACGCAGGAGATTAAGCGAGCTTTGGTAAATAAAAAAGAAAAACTAAACATGAGAAGATCAACCAAAAATCCGCAAACATGTATAAAAGTCTACTCACATCTTTAACAGTCAAACTGGAAATTTTTTCTACCCCCTAACAAATGATCAAAGAACATATCTAAGATAAAGAATGTAATATATATATATATATATATATATATATATATATATATTACTTTCTTTATCTTTTATATATATATATATATATATATTACTTTCTTTATCTTTTATATATATATATATATATTACTTTCTTTATCCTATATATATATGTATATATATATATATATATATATATATATTACTTTCTTTAACTTATATATATATATATATATATATATATATATGTTAAAAGATGAGCATGTCTTTAATCACTGACATGCTCACATACCTTGATAGCGATGTACACACCCTAACTTACTTTATAAAGAAAGGCCAGTTACTTCAAGGCTATTTCACGAACCAGTGGCATTACAAATTAGATTTCCACGCCAAGGAATCGAGATAGTGGGATCAAGTGATCATGTTCAAGGTTTAGAAATCACTTTTTGTAGCGATTGATCAAGGTCTTTGACGAGCAAGCATGTTTCCCTCTGAGTTATTGATGAAATATCAGCCACAAAGGGCAGGAGTCGCAGTAAACAACAAAAGAAAAGTAAAAAATCATTTTACCTTATCAATTTTGTTTGTATTTTATTTCGTTATTTCCTAACGTATTAGGCACAATGCGATGATATTTAGGCAATCATACTTGACTATATGGACAGGCATACACACGTGTGTGCCCATTAGCGCGCACGTATATATATATATATATATATATATATATATATATATATATATATATACCCTCTATGTATGAAGCTCCTTTCTTACGAGGACCCAATCACCTGTAAAGGAGTATGACACCCTCAAATAAAGGGTGCTTTGGGTATGTCACCAAACTACATCCAGTGGTGAAGCTTCTGTTTTTTAGTTCAAGAGAATGTTGAGTATTCATTCGTTGTTATTATTCCCAGGTCCACTCAGATGTGGATCGATAAGATCTGCAAAGATCCAATTTACGTTTTAATTCATTTTCGCTTTAAAAATATGAGTATTATATCGGAACACTTGATATTATATAATTTTGTGTAAATTGTTTTGTATAAAAAATAGTTATTTAAAGCAATATATGTTTACATAGGATTATTACTATTATTTACCGGCTCATTGGCCCAGTGTGTAGAGTGTTCACCTATGATTCGGGAGTCATACCAAAGACTTTAAAAAATGGCACTTGATACCTCCTTGTTTAACCATATTTACCAACCCCTCCGCTCGGGTAGGATATGACACAAGGTTAATTTTTAAGCGGAGTTTAACAGGTTTGATTTCAAAGTTTTCCTTCTCCTAGACTAGTTGCCTCACTAAGGCTGAAGAACCTAGTCAGTCCTACTATTTACCCATAGCTGGAGGGAGAATTATTGGATTCATACCTTTCCCAAGGGTATTAGTGCTATGTGAAATGCAATCAGTCTCGCCTAGGATTTGAACTCGTGTCGCTGTGTCCATTTCCAACGAGGATAACCATTACACCACGGGCACCTCCTTGCATTATTCCAAGTGGATCACCTAGTCTTGTACTATTTCTGTGCCAGTCTCCTGTATTTGTTTTCTCTGCAATTAATCCTTTCATTTCTGTCCCCCAAAAACCTTAACTTTTTTTTTCTGCAGTATGTAACGGAATTTCAGTTTTATATACCTGATCCACATGGCCATAATTTTTGCTGCTCTTTGCATAGATTCAGTTTCTCTTTTGAGGTTTTCTTTTCCTTATCCATATCCATGTCTTAAGTTTCAGGTTTGTTTTTATTCGAATTTCTATTCTCTATTTTTTGTTTGTCGGTTTGTCCTCATGCCGCCATTACTGTTCCTAGCTGATGTACTTAATATTTCTCTGCTTTTTGTAATGTATCCCTTGATTTTTTTCCATTCCAGTTTGCTGTTTAATAATAACAGGGAGGGGTCTGCGTATACAAACCCACTGATTGTTGTAATTTCTCAAAGGTGATTAATAATTACCATTAAATACAATGTTCCTTCCTCTAGGTTTAATTAACAAGAAGAAAAGAATCTGTCATCTAGTCGATTTTGCCGTACCAGAAGACCACAGACTGAAAGTAAAGAAAGTCTAAAAACTGGACTAATACCAAACATGACTGCAAACATGAGTGAGTTCAGGTCTCATTGAGTACCCCATTAACAAGGCCTTGTTTGATATATGTCCTGACAAAAGCAAGAAGCTGGAAACATACACGTATGTAAGAACAAAATAAATAAATTTTAAAAAATACAAATCTCTTCATGGACCTACCTATTTTAATATATATTTATAAGTAAGATTTGACTTTGAATAACCTACAAGGGTTGATATGCTGTAAAACACAACCAACCAACCAACCAACCAAAGATGTGTATTTCCAATCAGTGCCAATAGTTGGTGTTTGAGCCTCAGAAAAGCCATGTCTTGGTATGACACCAAGCTGTATCTGGTGGTGAAGCTTCAGTTCTGGAGCTTAGGAGACTATGGAGTCACACATCCATTGCTATTACTCTTAGGTCCATGAAACAAGAGTAATAGTTCTTGTCAGAGTCTCATCTATGGATCAAATAACTCTGCTTGAAAATTATTTGTATTAAATAGAAATAGTTCTTACCATATAACTGTGTACAAACAAGTGATTAGAGAGAAAAAAGTGCAATTTTATGTTCCGTCATGTTCCGTTGTATTTTCAATTCTCTAGCAAGGTCGAGGTACTTATCTCTCTTTTCACATTCTTTCAGTTTCATTCTGTGGTCAGCCGGGACAGCAAAGTCGATAATTTTGCAGATTTTCTTTTTTTTTTGTTGTTGATTATTATCAAGTCTGGTCTTCTGGTCGAGATTAGGTGATCCGTTTGTATGTCAAAGTCCCATAGGAGTTTGTGTGCGTCATTTTGTAGGATATGTGCTGGGTTGTGCATATACCATTTGTTGGTCAAAATTAAATTTCTTGCACATTTTCCTGTGGATCACCTTGCCCACGCATTTGTGTCTAGCCTTCTACTCTTTCTGTACCAATTTGCTGCATTCGCTTATTATGTGGTTGATGGTTTCATCTCCGTCACCTCATAGTCTGCACTTGCTATTTTGTTGCGTCTTATCCATCCTCGCTTTGATATGATTGGTTCTTATGGCGCCGTTTTGTGCTGCCATTAGGAGATTTTCTGTTTCTCTCTTAAAGTTTCCTTTTCTTAGCCATGTCCAGGCTTTGTCGAGTGAGATGTTGTTTATTAGTCATTTAAAACACCCATGGAGTTGTTTTTCTTCCCATTTTTGTTTCCTAGTTGTTGTCATTCTGTTATCTATCGTGTTGTCAGTATTGTTTCTGATGGCCGTAATCAGTCCTCTTTCGTGTTTTTCTATGTAGTCTTCGAGTCGTTGTATGGATGTGTCAACGCTGTCTTTGATGCTGGCAAGTCCTCTTCCCCACTCTTTTCTTGATACATATAGTTTGTCAAGGTCGTCTCTAGTATGTAATGTCTTGTGCATGGTCATTAGTTTTCTAGTTCTTTGGTCCCTTTGTCTAATTTCATCTCTGGTCCACTTGAGAAAGTGTCCCGAGTCGTCGTATGGATGTGTCAACGCTGTCTTCGATGGTGGTAAGTCCTCTTCCTCCCATATTATTATTATTATTATTATTATTATTATTCCTTTAGAGTTTTTCACATCAGTGTTAACTGATGGTTTTTCACTGGGGTGTCAGTGACAGCAAGTCTCCTCAAGTCTCCAGGACTCGTCTCAGTATTCTGGCCGTCCTCAGCAATGCTGTCGTTCGGATAGTCTCTACCCGTCTGCCAACTTCCAAATCCTACAGGCCCTTTAATAATCCTTTATTTACTGTGGCTAACGTACCAATCACAATTGGCACAATCGTTACTTTCATGTTCAACAGTTTTTTCAATTCTCTAGCGAGGTCGAGGTACTTATCCTTCTTTTCACTTTCCTTCAAATTTATTTTGTGATCCGCCGGGACAGCAAAGTCAACAATTATTATTATTATTATTATCTACGCGCAATCCTCTCATTTTAAAACTTGAAGTATCCCTGCAGTTATTTTTCTTTTCATCTATGTTACAGATTTTGTTGTTTCATGTTTGACCTTGAGTGATTAATGTGAGTATGGCTGTTACTAACAGCTGTAATTAGTCTTTATTTGCTCTTTTTTGTGCATTTCACGTGTCCTTAATAAGTTGCTTCTATGACTGAGAGTTCTGTTTCTCCATCGTTTTCTTTATCATATGATGAATGCATCATACGTTTTCTCACCAACATCCCCCAGCAACCTTGCGAATGTGACAAATATTCGCGTAGGAATGATCGATAGATAGTGCATAAAATTTCAATTTCGACGATGAAAATCTATGATAAACAGCAACGCGAGTGTGTTCTTGTAGTTGCCGGTGGAAGGTCATATACGAATAATAACGTGTAAAGATAAAAGTAAAGGGTTGTGTTTTTGACGCTTCTAAAGAATAGATGAATATTCTGTGGTTTTAGCATCACCTCCACTTGTCAAATTGGTGATGGCCTACGATTTATAAAAAAGAAATATTTTGAGGTGCGCGTGGTTATTCCCCCAGTTTATCGTTGAATAGATACACTAATATTAATTCTTCAAACATCAATTTGGCATTTAATAACCCACAGATGACGATATGCCATTAAAAAAAGTAACCCACAAATCAACCAGTAAAAGTCAAAGGCTGTTTTGTACCGCGAGTTGTTTGTTTATAGTAACCTTGCACTCAAAGTGATACTCACATTACAAGAGCAAACCCTAGGCTTTGACCCTCACTTCAACTCGAACACGGACAGTATTTAAACATTCCCATGAATGAGGCATTTGCAAAATTTACTGCATCTTCAAACCCAGTTCACTTTCAGATTTACTGAGATCGTAATAATAGTTAATATAATTGGAGGTGCCCGTGGTGTAGTCGTTATCGCCGTAAGAAATGAACACGGCGATACGAGTTCAAATCCTGGACGTGACTGATTGCATTTCACGTAGCACTAATACCCTTTGGAAAGGTATGAATCCAATTATTCTCCCTCCAGCTATGGGTAAACAGACTGGGTACTTCAGCCTTGGTAAAGAAACTAGTCTAGGGGAAGGAAAATTCTGAATTCAAACCTGTTCAACTCCGCTTAAAAATTGACCTTGTGTCATATCCTGCCCGAGCGGAGGGGTTGGTAAATATGATAAAAACGTAATATTTCCTTCATTGACTAAACAAAATCCATCTCACCCTTTCACTTTGATTGCCCAGTCGGCTGGGCCTGTAGAATACACCGACTGAATATCTGCAGATGATTAAGACCCCGCCAAAGAATGTCCTGTTATGACACTAAACAATCTTATTGGGACTCCAGAATGCGGAGTAATCCTTCATTGCCATCAAATCCAGGTTCACTTTAGCCTGGAGTGATAGCACCTGATAGGGTCTTATCTATAAGTGAAATACGAGGTGCTTTAAATAAGTTTTTTTCCAGACTTTATTTTGTACAGGCATTTAAAAGTGTTGTAGACTCTTGAAAATTCAGTATGTTATTGCTATATGTCTTATGAGATAACTGACCAATTGTTATGATTTCAGATTCAAATCAACAGCTTCGGCAGGAATTGGAATACACCCTACTAAAGCCTGATTGTCACTCTGATGAATTTCAAAAATGCTATCTGGACGTTATGACACTTTAGAAGTACGATATGCAATAAAATTCTGTTTCAAACTAGGAAAAAATGATGCCACAAAACGCATGGAATGCTTCAGACTGCTTTTCCACCATCTTGCATGAATCTAGCATCAGTTTTTGAGTGGCATAAGAGATTCAAGGAAGGCAGGTAGGTAGTCTGTGAGGGATGATAAGAGGTGTGGGAGGAGTAAGGAAGTCAGAACACAAGAGTTGATTGTCCAAATAAAGAATTTCATGGATAAGGATCGTCGTGTTTCTATAGAGACAATAGGTGCACAGTTTAATGTCAGTGTGGCACTGTACACACAATTATTCGCAAGGAACTGAAGATGCGGAAGATTTGTATGAAAATTGTCCCAAGGATGCTCAGAGAAGATCAGAAAGAAAAACGGTGTCATGACAGCTGGTCGAGCTGATCAATTCAGGTCCCGCAGTTCTTGATGCTCTGGTGACCTGCTATTAAAGCGGGATCTACTGCTACGAGACAGAATTCCTAATGGAAGCATGTTGGCTCTCCCAGACCCAAGAAGGCCAGACAGAGCAAATCCACCGACAAACTTTTGATGATCCCTTTTTTTGACCGCACTGGCATGATCTACACGCATTGGGTTCCCACTGGACAGAGAGTCAACATGGAATACTATGCTGAGGTTTTAAGGGAGTTCAGGAAGAGATTCCGTCGGAAGAGGCAATCACTCTTCAAATCGGGTCAGTGGCATTTCCACCAGGACAATGCACCAGTCCATATCACCATCCTTGTCACAGACTATTTGACCAAGATGGGTATCAAAGCAGTTCCTCACCCTCCCTACAGTCCTGCCCATGCTCTTTCGGTTATTCCCTAAGCTCAGAGACTATCGTTATGAGACAATTGAGGAGATGAAAGAGGCTGTGACAAAGGTCATTGACACGCTCAAACAAGAGGACTTCCATGAGGCCTTCCAGAAGTTGTTGGAACGGTACAACAACTGAATAACAGCCGGAAGAGATTACTTCGAAGGGGAGTTGAGTTTCATGTGTGTACTATCAATAAAAGTGCCCATATAAAAAAGTCTTGAAACCTATTTATTGAGCCTTCTATAATTGAACCTTGTACTTATACTAAACTGAATTGCTTGAAATATAATTGTTTTATCATTTAAACTGCATACTTATGCTAAACTGAATTGTTTGAAATTGAACTGTTTTTAACATTGAATTGCTTGAAATAGAACTATTTTGACATGTAAACTGCATACTTATGCTAACCTGAATTGTTTGAAAAGAACGTTTTTTGACATTGAAACTGTACTTACACTTAACTGAATTCTTTGAAATAGAACTGTTTTAAAATTTAACAGTGGGTAATCAAAAACTACCATTATACAATACTAAACTTTTTAATCAAAACTGTTACACTAAACTGAATAGCTTGAAATAGAAATGTTTTTGACGATTAGACTGTGTACTCATGCTAAACTGAATTGTTCTAAATTGAACTGATTATTTGTGTAAAAATGGATTTGATATTAAATAACCTACATAGGTTCATATACCCTAAACCCAAATAAACAAGTAAAAAACAAACAATATTTCCTTCATCGACAAAACAAAATCCATCTCGACCTGTCATTTGGAATTGTAGAATATGCCGACTGTACTTCTGCTAAGAGGTACAACCCCACTAACGAGCGTCCTGGGTTTAACATTAATTTGCATTTGATTGTGAGACTTCAATTCGAAAATTAGATAAATGGGAATGTTCTTTACCGCCATTAATCCCAAGTCCAGTCTGAATGATCATACCTGTTAGGGTTCAATCTATTGATCGAATTGAACATTTCAACCTTTTACAAAGGATTATTATCATTCGTCTTTTTGAGGACATACAGCTTGGCTCAAATTAGCAATATTACATATGACTATTTGATGAACATAATTATTAGTGATAGATATGAATACTTGAAACCATTTAACAATGCTAAACAAATAGTGAATAATACTGAGAATTATTAGTGTTTAAAAAGAATATTGTAAAAATTTGAATGTGTGCAAACAAATGAGTTCTAACAATTTATATATATATATATATATATATATATATATATATATATATATATATATATATATATATATAAACCTTAACGTTCGTTTGAAAGAACACAAAAGAAACATAAGAATTGATAACTTAAACAATGTACTATTTCAACACATTTCTTGATCTAATCACAACTTCGATTTCAATTCTGCAAAGATGCTCATTTACATTCATCATAAAAGTCTAAGACGAATTTTCGAAGCCGCTGCTATTTCACTCTGTAATTCCCTCAATACTCATTTGAGTTTTTATAATATTTCTCCTTACTTGAACAAATCAATTTTAGATAGCTACAATATATTCTTTAGTTAATATATTTCCACGTATATCATAGTCTTCTGCTTTCTCTTTTTGGTTTTCTTTTTCGTCCTCCTTTTGATTCGAAATCTTTCTAGATAAACAAACGAAACATAAATTCTACACAATATTTCTGATAAGTCAAATGACGTAAATTAAAACAACAAACGCTGATTCACTGATAAATCAGCCAACTTTTTCTTGGTATTCAAGTTTTCCCCTAGATACTGTAATTTGCATTTTTAAATGTTCATTGTTGATTTAACATCACTAATATCATCCCTTGCAGCCCTGGTGATGGTTCATTAGAACCGAAAGTTTATAGGGCCAACTTTGCTTCTCAATAAATTTTTCCTTCTGATTGAATTACCTTGTTATCAATTGTTCTTCATATGTATATCTACAATTGTTGTTGGGCCATCAGGAGAAAAGTAAATAACTGCAAATGAATATTTCTGCAAGAGAATCTGAATTTCCTATTTCAGGTTATTATCTATTTATTTATTTATTGATCTGCACGTGTTTCAGAATTTAAGTCTTCTTCAGTCGATTAAAAATGTCTGGGATAGACCTTGTTTCTATCTTTTATAGGAAGCACACGAGCGGAAGAAAAACCGCTACGAGACACTGTGTGCCGACTGCGTGGAAAAGGGTTGGATATGCCATGTGATTCTTATTGAGGTTGGTTGTCGTGGTTTTATAGGACACTCAGTCATTTCGTCCAATATAGTCTCTGCATTTAATTGATCTGGCGTATATATATATATATGTATATATATAGATGATTCTATTAATACCCTGTCCGGTGGCAAAAGCTGCTTGGTAGCGCCAGAGGTGGCAGTACCGCCTTGAGCTACCGAAACTGTGTTATCACCCTTGGATGGCGGCTGATGAGGACATGGTATCGCACGTGCTTTCACACGTTGTATGATGAAAAATAGCAAAGATCATTTTGACGGGGATATATTTCTTTTTAATTCCTGGATTTGAGTCTGTGAATGTCTCGATGGTGTTAATTGTCAGTGAAAACCTTTGATTTCTGCAGATTTTTTAATGTACTTATATGCAAGTATGTACTTCGTACGTTTGTGTTTTTGTGTACATTCGAAGATATGCAAGCATATCTTCGAATGCTCAAACACATACACAGAACACATAAGTGTGTATACATACACAAAAAATCTGCTGAGATCAAAAGTTTTACACACACACACACACACACACACACACACACACACACATGATTTGGCATTAAATGACACTCAACGGTTTAAATACCATAAATAACCAATCAATCAACCAAAATCATCTCATATCTACCTGTTATGAGACCCTTCTAAAAAGAACTGGGATTTTTTTTCATTAAAAAAAATTCCCAGTTCTTTTTAGAAAGGTCTCATAACAGGAAGATATGAGAATTAAATTGCATACTTATGCTAAAGTGAATTACTTGAAATAGAACCGTTTTTACATTTAAACTGTGTACTTAAGCTAAACTGAATTTTTTTAAATAGAACTGTTTTTGTGATTAAAACTGAACTTATGCTAGCTGAATCGTTTGAATTAAAACTGTTTGACTAAATGGATTAGCTAGAAATAGAAATGTTTTTGAGAACTAAACTGTGTACCCATGGTAAACGTAATTATTTGAAGAAGAACAGATTATTTGTGTAAAAATGGATTTGGCGTTAAATAACCTACAAAAGTTGATATGCCGTAAAACCTAAAATGAGCGGGTTTTTCTACGAAATAAGTGGTTTCTGAAATCAATTTTTAAACCAGTTTTTAGGTTTCTTCGATCTTTTTCTATCCTGTATTTGGTAAAAGAAAGAAAAAAATGCCATGTGTACATTTTATTTTCACGTGAATATTGCGCCGGAACCGATATTGTGCAGGAACCAATCGTAGTGACGCATGGAACTCTAAGTAACGGAATAAGTTTAGTACCTCAGGATTTTCATCATAAAATCTAAATTTTTAAACCAGGTCTGTTCTACAAACATCCAGCTCCTTTTTATTTATTCCTTTTGCTGTAAATATCTTCTTCTTCTTCTTCTTCTTCTTCTTCTTCTTCTTCTTCTTCTTCGTATTATTATTATTATTATTATTATTACTTATTAGAGTTTTCTTCATAAGCATAAGCTGATGGTCTTTCACTGGAGATTGAGTGACAGCAAGTCTCCTCAAGGATCCAGGACTCTTCTTAGTATTCTGGCCGTTTTCTATAATGCTGTTGTTTGGATGGTCTCCATTCGCTGCCAACTTCCAAATCCTCCAGGCCCTTTAATAATCCTTTAGCTACCGTTCCAATAACACCAATCACAATTGGTATAATTGTCACCTTCATATACCATAGTTTTTTTTTAATTCTCTAGCAAGGTACTATTTACTAACCCCTCCGCTCGGGCAGGATATGACACGAGGTCAATTTTTAAGCGGAGTTTAACAGGTTTGAATTCAGAGTTTTTCCTTCTCCTAGACTAGTTGCCTAACCATGGCTGAAGAACCTAGTCTGTCCTACTATTTACCCGTAGCTGGAGGGAGAATTATTGGATTCATACCTTTCCCAAGGGTATTAGTGCTATGTGAAATGCAATCAGTCTCGTCCAGGATTTGAACTCGTATCGCCGTGTTCATTTCCTACGGCGATAACGACTACATCACGGGCACCTCCACAAGCAAGGTAGAGGTACTTATATCTCCTTTCACATGTTTTTAGTTTTATTCTGTGGGCAGCCGGGACGGCAATTTTGCAAGTTCTTTTTTCTTTACCATTATATGGTCTGGTCTTTCGGCCGAGGTCTGGTGATATGTCAAAGTCTCGTAGGAATTCATGTGTATCATTTTCTAGAACAAATGCTGGGTTGTGTATATATCATTTGTTGGTATGGTTAAATTTAAATTTTTGCACATTTCCCAGTGGGTGACCTTGCCCAACCAGTCGTGTCGAGCCGTCTACTCCTGTGCCAATTTGCTGCATTCACTTATTATGTGATTGATGTTTCATCTCTGTCACCACATAGTCTACATTTGCTATTTTGTTGCGTCTTATCTATCCTCGCCTTGATATGATTGGTTCTTATGGCGCTGTTTTGTGCTGCCTTTAGGAGAGATTCTGTTTCTCTCTTAAAGTTTCCTTTTGTTAGCCATGTACAGATTTTGTCGTGTGAGATATCGTTTAAAACACTCATGGAGTTGTTTTCCTTCCCATTTTTGTTTCTTAGTTTTTGTCATTCTGTTGTCTATCATGTTCTCAGTATTGTTTCTGATGGCCGTAATCAGTCCTCCTTCGTGTTTTTCTATGTAGTCTTCGAGTCGTTGTATGGATGCGACAACGCTGTCTTCGATGCTGGTAAGTCCTCTTCCTCCCTCTTTTCTTGATACATATAGTTTGTCGACGTCGTCTCTAGGACGTAATGCCTTGTGCATGGTCATTAGTTTTCTAGTTCCGTGGTACATTTTAATTTCTTCTCTGGTCCACTTGAGAAAGGGTCTCTTGTATCGACTGAGTGGTACCGCCCAAGAATTTATTCCTTTGATAAGGTTTCTGCAAGAGAGCTTTGTCACGAGTAGTTTTCTAGTTCTCCCGAGATATTTTGTTTTTCATTTCCACTTGTTTGATGGTGTCAGCCTCTAAGATTTCTAAGCATTTGTAGATCTCGTTTTCTGCGAGCGTTCTGATCTTGTCTTGATTTGGTAATTCTATTCCGTCAGTTAGATGTCGTTTGCCACTTATCAGGGCAGAGCGCATTTTTCAATAAAAAATTCCATCCCTATGTATTGACTGTTTATTCTACCTGTGTGTATTAGGGTTTCCAGTTCTTTTTCATTTTTTGCAGATAGTTTTATGTCATCCGTGTACATTAGGTGGTTGATTATTATTTTTTTTTTTTTGAGATCTACTCTGTTTGTATCCGGCCGTGCATTTTCTGAGTGTGTTGTTTTGTGGCATAATGGCAATTATAAATAGAAGGGGTGACCGTGCATCTCCTTTGAAAATCCCTCTTTGGATCTTTGTTTCACCCAAGCTTTTTCTTTCTGCTGTTAATTCAACTCTCCAGTTTTCCATGTTTTTTTTTTCGCTGAAGTTTATGATTTCGTTTGATATTTTGTACATTTTGCGGAACCATATCATATGCCTTTCGTAGTCTATCCAGGCCATAGCTAGATTTTTCCGTCTGTTCTTGCTTTCATTTAGAATGTGTTGATCTATGTAGAGTAACTCTGCTGTGTCTCTGGACCCTTTGCAGCATCCTTTCTGTTCGTCAGGGAACAATCCGCGGCTTATTAGCGAGTAGTATACCTCTTCCCTTTTTTGTGCGGTTAATATTTTCTGTTGTTGCTATTATTATTATTATTATTATTTATAAATCTATCAGTCTACCTAACACATCCAGTTCTCTGCCTCTCACAATATTTTTCTCCCACTCCTAATTCTCTCTCTCTCTCTCTCTCTCTCTCTCTCTCTCTCTCTATTTATCTATCTATATACATATATATAGAGAGAGAGAGAAAAAGAGAAAGAGACAGAAAGAAAGAAGAGAGGGAGAAAGATATATATATATATATATATCCTATATATATATATATATATCCTACTCCCTCTCTTCTTTTTTTCTATCTCTCTCTTTCTCTCTCTCTCTCTATATATATATATATATATATAAATAGATAGATGAAGAGAGAGAGAGAGAGAGAGAGTAAAAAATAGGAGAGGGATATATATATATATATATTTATGTATATATATCTATATCTTTATATACATATATATATATATATATATATATATATGTATATATATACATTGTATTTCATGAATAGATAAGTTATTTTCTACTCCTTCATGAAAAGCTGTGAATGATTATGTTCAATAAATTCCTTGTGGCCCTTTCTCCTCTGATTTACCATAGAAGTCGTTATAGAAGTAATGGTTATTCAAAATAAACATAAAACATCTGCTGGGAATAATGCAGTTTTCATTCTTTTTATAATAATAAAAAATATTTTTTTCACCTCAGTCAACTCAATTTAAGACTGATTTAACTCAACGTATACTTAAAATAACCATTTAAATATAACTTGCTAAATGCTTCATGACAATCTCTTGCGGATAAATATCTTTCAGAGTTGAATTAAAAAAAAAAACGATAAATATTGAATATAAAATAGGCGTAACATATAATTAAACAAGCACTGAATAGCAATTTTAGTTGAATATATCTAAATGTAACTAAATTTTACAAAATATAAATTAACTCAACAACAGTATTATAGAATCTAAAATTCTTGAATATACTGCTTCAGTGATGTCTCGAAAAAAAAGTTTTTACCATAATACTTCGACAAGTTAAACGTTTAGCAATATTTTGGTACCGTGAGGTACAATTGTGTAGTTTCGAATGATTTTGTTGGGGTCATAAAGGTGACGAAACACACTTGACTGTTGTTGTATATTGACCTTCGACCCGGCCAATCATGTCATTCCAAAGTGATGCACTGGAAGGAAGTGACAAATTCCGATGGCAGTTATGAGAAGAAATCGCGTAGGTGGGCTTGGCTGACAAAATGGGACAAGGTAAAATCCGATGGTACACTCATAGATTGATGCACCCGGAAGAGAGTGGCCTGTGAACTGCATGACAGTTATTTCCGCTTGATGATGATCAAACATGCCAGTCCAAAGACGCCGGAAGTGGCATGTTCCGGCCTACCTAGCCATGCGAATACATACTGAGTGAGCGATTGAACTATTATATTAATCGGTGGAGACAGGAAGTCAGTGAGTTGGAGTCAGATGACTTAGAGACAAGATGTGGTAGAGAAAGCCACCACCCGGCAGAAAGGCCCCTCGGGACCCCCAGTGAGTTGGAGATCAGAGAAGTCAGAGACAAGATGTGGAGAGTGGGCAGAGTGGGCCGGCGGGGCTCCGGTTAAGCAGTTCTATTTCTATCAATTCATTTAAGAAACATCTACACAAGTTCAATGTCAAAAACAGATCTATTTCAAGTAATTCAATTTAGCGTAAGTGCGCAGTTTAATTGACAAAAAACAGTTCGATTGCAAGCAAATCACATTTAGCATAAGTAACCTGTTTCAATGTCTAAACAGTTCTATTTCAAACAATTCAGTTTAGGATAAGTATAGTTTTTTTTGTTTCCACACAGTTAAATGTCGTCACAGTTCTATTTCAAACAGTTCAGTTATACGTAAATATAAAATTTAGCACAATTTGAGTCTTAGGTAGACCACTATTATGTGCTACCACTCCGGGCCAAAGTGGACCTGGTAGCGATGACAATGAAGGGGCACACTTCGCATTCCGCAAAAGTCCAGCATTACTGAAGCGTCATCATCAGATTGTTTAGGGTCATATCTGTAGAATACACCGACAGCAGTTCTGCAGAGAGGTAAAGCTCCCCATGGAGTGTCTTGGATATATGACACTAAACAATCAGATGGTGAGATTCCAGTAATGCTGGAGCTTTGGGGAATGCGGAGTATATCTTCATTACCATCGCTACCAGGTCCATTCTGTCCCAGAGCGGTAGCACCTGACAGGGTTCTATCTATGGGTCGAATACAATTAAATTGCATACTTATGCTAAAGTAAATTACTTGAAATAGAACTGTTTTGACAATTAAACTGTGTAATTACGCAAAACTTATTTTAAATAGAACTATTTTTGTGATGAAAACTGAACTTTCGCTAATTGAATTGTTTGAAGTAAAACTGTTTGACTAAACTGAATAGCTAGAAATAGAAACGTTTTTGAGAATTAAACCGTGTACTCATGTTAAACTGAATTATTTGAAGAAAAATTAATTATTTGTATAAAAATGGATTCGGTGTTAAATAACCTATAAAAGCTGGTATGCCGTAAAACCCAACCACGAACCAACCAAAGAACTTATCAGTTGGTTGTTTTTTTAACTGAAGTCTGAGAGAAAATATCCTCATATGTATTCAAGCTGAATTTTCTATTGAATGTGGTCTTCATTGTCTGGAATCTCATCCCAATTTCCGGTTACCTTGGCTGTAATATAATTGAACGGCTCATAGAAAATTGAAATTGAATGAATAGATAAATAAATAAATAAAGAAGACAGTCTCCGTATGACCAGACCAAAGCACTCGTTGTAATTAAAAATAACTAGAAAAAAAACCCTGGTCCTTCAAACATTTCTGCGCAGGTGTGGAACCACCGGAAAAAACCGGCGAAAGGGAGGAGACAACTCATGGGTGCGGGGGGGGTCTGTTGGCGGCGAGACGTGATGGGATAAAGGCAGTGGAACACAAGCCGCGAAGGTGTAAAGAGACGAATGTTTATGAGCCTCAATTTTTTGGAGAGCGCACCAAAGGGGGGCTTTAAACAAAACGTGACCTGGCGGAAAAAGCATGTTAGAAATACAACAAAACACCAGGAAATAAATTTAAGGTCTGTGTCTACTCTCTTTTTTCTTACCAGGATATGTTCGCATCTCTTTGTCTAGTTGACGTAGTCGTCTCAGTTTCCGTATTTTCTTTCTTTCTCACGGCGACTACCTACTCGTAGTAGTAGTAGATAAACCTTTATGTAGTAAAAAAGTTTCTTACGCTTGTCAACTTTTACCACGGCAGGGTAACGATGGGGTCTAAATTCTCTTTGGTACCGCAACAGTACAAATCTTTAGGGGAACATTTGAAGGACAAACCTACTTTATGTTTTACAGATTGTTTTATCTCTCAGGCAGGACCTAAATATTGGTTTGTCTTTCAGTTTTATTTTAGTTTCATTCTATAATGTTATAGAACGGCAAAATCCAGTAGTTAACAAGAACCTTTCCGTTTTTTTAAATACCTGAATGTTTGGTCTTCGGTTCAGGATTTGGTAGCCCATTTATACGTGAATTTATGTGAATTTCTTCTTTTGTTTTTTTTGGACATATTCTGGTTAATACCAATGCCAATTGCTTTTATGACTAATTTTTAATTTCTGGCACAGTTTCTTGAGGATTACTATTCCTACACAATCATGCATGCTCTCGTATAACGTTAAAGCATTTTTGTTGCATTCGTTTATTTGATGACTAACTTTCGTTTCCGCCACCTCATAACCTACAGATTCTATTCTTTAGTTCATATATACTGGCATATTTCGTTCTAATGATACTATAATAATAATTATTATTATTTTCACTTCGTGAGAGTTTTTTTACATCAGTGTTAGCTGATGGTTTTTCACTTGAAGTATAGTGACAGCAAGTCTCCTCGAGTCTCCAGGGCTCTTCTCAGTATTCTGGACAAGATTTTAGTTTTGTGAATTATTGCAGTTTTCACATCTGAGTTGAGGAGATGCTTCATGAACCTCAGCGTATAGGCTGTCAACTGGACCGGTTACGATACAAGCCGAAAGATTCCTATATGCTCTAATATCTATCCTTAATTGAAGGGAGACTCGGAGGATCCATATATTTCCAAAGTGTATTAGAGCTATGGGAAATGCCGATGGCCACGTCCTGGATTTGAAATAGAGTCACATTGTCCCTTTTCTACGACGATAACTACGACAGTGCCTGTATAATTTGTCTGACGGTTCATGTCTTTAACTGAACTGTTTGATACAGATATACTCGGTGTGACTAGATTTGCCGTTCTAGCTGCCAGTTAATATCGTGATTTCATCTTGGCTCACGGCCATCAATTTTTGATTAGTTGTTATAATTTGGAATGCTTTCTTTCTGTCTCAGCAGTCGTTTAGTTACTTCCTCCTTCAGTCAACGTTTTGCTTTTTGTTTAGATGCTGAAGAAAAAAAGCCTCGGTCTCTAGTCTCAAACTGTAAGCATTCATAAAGAAAACGGTCAGCAATCAGCCAGAATTCTTCTTCTTCTTCTTCTTCTTCTTCTTCTTCTTCTTCTTCTTCTTCTTCTTCTTCTTCCCGTTTTTCAGATACTCACTAGTTTAAGCAAACCTGACAAACTCCATCATGTGATCAATCAAAGTGGGTTTTCCTCAATTGAGTACTCTAACAAAAACTTTGCACACCTGTAATCTTACCTTATAACTTTTCGAAAACTTTCTTCTGTCAGATTTGTACAGCATATCTCTTCAACGTATCTATTGTTTTAGTTCTTCCTGCATCCAGCTGGATTAATAAAGCGGTTTAACATCTATTTCATTCTCAATTCTCACCAGTATTGTTCCATGTTTCTTTAAAGAACAACAGGTAAGACACCCCTAACGAGTGTCCTGGATATGACACAAAACAATCTGATGTTGAGGTTCCTGCAGTGCTGGAGCTTTGGGGAATGCGGAATACCCCTTCATTGCCATCACTCCCAGGTTCACTCTGTCCCGGAGTGGTACCACCTGATAGGGCCCTATCTATGGGTTAAATAGAACTAACAGCATACTTATGCTAAAATGAATTGAGTAAACTGAATTGCTTGAAATAAACGTTTTTGACAATTAAACCGTACTTACATTTAAACTGCGTGCTTATGCTTAACTGAATTATTTCAAATAGAACTGTTTTTCGACATCAAAACTGTATTTACACTTTACTGAATTATTACATATAACTGCTTGAATAGTTTGAAATGGAAATATTTTTGACAATCAAACTGTGTACTGTTTTCAATAGAACAGATTATTTACATAAAAATGGATTTGCCGTTAAATGACCTACAATGGTTGATATGCCATAAAACCAAACCAACCAACCAACCAGTAAAATCTAAAAATCTAAAATTAAATAGAAACGGTTAATTGAAACTATCTAATTATTAGTATGATATAGGAATCTATCGTATAATTGATTGGTTACTTCAAGCTAAAGTTGTTTATTAAATATTATTATTACCGTATTTGACAGCATATAAGGCGCATCCATCATATTTTACCTATATAAAGATTGGTTATATATATAAAGGTTATATTACCTATATAAAGATTGGTTACTTCAAGCTAAAGTTGTTTATTAAATATTATTATTACCGTATTTGACAGCATAGAAGGCGCATCCATTTTATAAAAAATATCGTTTAAAATACCCCTGCGTCGTATGTGGCATATACATTTTTAAAAATGTTTTTTTACCTCACAATATAATAAAGTTTTTGTAGGCTTGTGTTGTTTTTTGTAACAGTTTTCGTTTAATTGTAATCATGGATTGTTTAACAAAACGATACCTCATTCGTATTGTTATATATTGACCCTCGACAGAGCCGTCAATCAAGAGATGAACCTATGTAAATAAGCGGAAGAACAGTGGAAGCAGGTGGTCGTGAGACAATAATATCACCAGGGGGCCGGGGTGGTTCGAGTCAGTTGGGGACAAGATACCGAGTTGAGAACCAGCGGTAGACAACGGGCTCTCAGTGACCCACGTTTGAGCAACTCCAGCCAAGATGAGAAAGAAGTGCTGCTATGGTCAGAAGAACTTGGGTTAAAATAACAATCGGTCCTTGTCTCCAGTCACTTCTCACTGGCTGATGTTTTTGCTTACATTGCCGTCTTAAATTTGAAATGAGACAATAAAACGCCTAATCCTTTGAAGAAAAAAACAAAGTTCATCAACCGCTCAACCGATCTGAACTTCCCACATCCTTATGTTACAACAAAAAACGACGCCAAAACTGGTAGTCTTTTAAGACAAGAATAAATCATCATCAAGGAATTCATTGATACCTTTGATTCTCTCTCTCTCTCTCTCCCCATCCATTATTATCAGCCATTATTCTTGTTGAGTGGCCTCGACGTAATCCAGTTACGTCACCGAGTTGAAGTTTTTTGTTTATCTGCCAACACTAGTAAAGTTGGTGACCGTAGTCTACGGTGACCCGGAAGCTCCCTTTTCGGTAACTACCATACGAAGCTGAACGGGAGGGCACTACTCCTTTCCCTGGATTGTTCCACTTTACCCTTGATCCATACCTTATAATGTTGAGTGTTAAGCAAGGAGGCATCAAGAACCATTTTAAAAGTCTTTGGTATAACTCGACCGGGGATTGAACCCAGGTCTCCCGGGTCATTGGGGAACACTCTAACGTCTATATATAAGAGTTCAAAAAGTGATATCACGTACAAGTTTGTCTTTGCTTATCAGGCAATTGCCAGCATGTGTTTTCCGTCTTCTAACACTAACCCTTTCCGTCTTCATTGGATGGTATTTGAGATAAGATGTAAGTTGCTTGTTTTGTAGGGTGCTACTTTCTGGAGTTATTCAAAATAGCACGCAGCATTCATGAATAGTTCCCATCTAGCCTTCTTTCTAAACGTTCAAAAAGTGCAACTATACAGTAATACTAACATGGACAAATTTTGGAAGAATTCCCGTTTTATTTTATTAGAAAGATTAGATTTCCATATGGTCGATAACCCGCCAATAGCAGTCCATGCTTTACCAATGAGTGTGTTGATATCAATAAAAGTAGATGAGATATGGCTACCGAAATATTATGAACAATACTGATAATTTTAATGGCTAGTCATTTAAAGAGGAGATGGCACCTTCAAAAATGTTGAAACTGATCTTTATGCACAAGGGGTTTAATGTGAAATCGCGAAGCAATTTCAACATAACATTCACTGAACAGTTTTATTGCGGCATCTGCACACAAGCAGGAAAGAGGCATTAACCTATAAAGATGAAGAACGGGAGAGTGGGGAATGACCACGGTTTTTTGGGAGTGGGGTTGGACAGTGAAGCGAGCGGTTCGACAATAAAAGAGAGATTTTAATTTGAAAAAAGCTTCGCAGAATCAATATTTCGGTAGTTGTGCCAAGTGATTCTACGGTCGATAAAACACAGATACTCTCAGCCAATCAAGAGGAGAAATTTGCAGACAAAACGTTAGATTATATATTTTTTTAATTTAAAAGAAAATATAGACGGAAAAAACCCAACAAATTATGGAGATGACGAAAACACGGTTTCTTTAAATAGAAAACTATTTAACGAAGTGAATCGAGTGAAACGGGCAAAAAAAAAAAATAAAAAAATAAGGACGTAAAAAAATAATGATGAAATGGCAAATTTCACTTTTAAAAAAGTTCTAAACCGTTGTAAACACTAGAGTTTCCCAAAAACGTAAATATGTCATATATATATATATATGTTTATTTATTTCTGTGTTTATATCAGTAATATTGTTAATCAGGTAATTCAGAAACATTATTTGATTATAAGAAGCTGAGCGTTAACTCCAAAACGATTGACATCACCATTATAAAAAAACATTCTGTTGATTAGTTGCTTGATTAGTTGTTTGGGTTTTATGGCATATAAACCTTTGTGGGTTATTTAATTCTCTTTCAAACAATTCAGTTTAGCATGAGTACACAATTTAATTGTCAAAAACATTTCTATTTGAAGCTATTCAGTTTAGTTAGATTGTTTTAATTCAAACGACTCAGTTTAGTATAAGTATAAAATTTGTTTACACACAGTTAAATGTCAAAACAGTTCCATTTTAATCAATTCAGTTTAGCATAAGTACGCAGTTTAAATGTAAGTTCACAGTTTAATTGTCAAAAACACTTTTTCAAACTATTCCGTTTAGTCAAACAGTTGTAATTCAAACAATTCAGTTTAGTATAAGTATAGTTTTTGTCTACACACAGTTAAATTTCAAAACTGTTCTCTTTCAAGTAGTACAGTTTAGCATACGGACGCATTTAGGTTCTATTTAACCCATGTGCCGCCACTCCGGGACAGCGTGGACCTGGGAGCGATAGAAATAAAGCAGTACTCAGCAAAGCGCCAGCATCATTGGAACCTCACCATCAGATTGTTTAGAGTCATATATATCAGGACATTCGTTTGGTGGAGTCTTACCCTTCTGCAGAGGCGCAATCGGTGTATTCTACAGCCCTAGCCGACTGGGCAAAATACATTTTGTTTTGCCATGATTTCCAAGATATATGATGAATGATTTTTTTAAGCTCCATAGGTGACAATTTTAAACTTCAGTTGATAGCCCGCTTGGTGTTATTGCTAAAGTACTAAACAGCGATATCGTAGTAAACCAGTTCGAACACTAGTCGCGGTATTACCTTCAACTTAGAGCTAATAGTCTTTAAAAAGGCATGAACATCTTCATCCCCTCAATTCGGGGATTAAATAATAACACTACTCTTCTTCTAGAAGGGCACTTCTGGCATTCAATAACATTTAGGAGAAAAGAACCAAACGAAAAACACAAAGTTATTTACCCTGAGGGAAGGAAAGGGGAGTTGCGGCCTTGGCACAGTGCATTGTTGGATTTGTGAGATCTAGGAGAACAGGACAGAGAGAGAGAGAGAGAGAGAGAGAGAGAGAGAGAGAGAGAGAGAGAGAGAGAGAGAAAGATATATATAGAAAGATGTTCTAGTCTACCATGACTCATGGTGGACGCACATTTGACTGGTTCCCACAAATTTAAAATAGTACTGTCCCTGGTTATTTAACGCATATGGTGAATAAATCTCTAATCGTTTTCTTATACATTCACGAGTCCATCTCTTCATTTTGGTTTATATATTTTCATTAAGCATAAAAACGTTACAACAACCCACGAAATTTGATATATCATTAAACAAACAGACAAACCAAAGATAACCCTCTCTTCATATTACCAGTGAATAGAAAGCATTGTAGTATTTGTAAAGAATTATTTTGTTCCTAAACGTACGTCATATATACAAGAAAATACAGTTTTAACACCAGCTAACATTATTTCTGCAACCACTGAAAAAACGAGGGAAAAAACTGTTTGAGACTAAACAGAATGAACTGTTTCTGAAGCAGTGAAAAAAAAATTCTTACATTTCTGGGTTTTGTTCAAAAATTTTTCTTACATTTCAAGGTTTTGTTCAAAAATTTTTTTATATTTCACGGTTTTGTTAAAATATTTTCTTACATTTCAGGGTTTTGTAAAAGAATTTTCTTACATTTCACGGTTTTGTTCAAAAATATTCTTACATTTCACGGTTTTGTTAAAAAATATTCTTACATTTCAGGGTTTTGTTCAAAAATTTTCTTATATTTCAGGGTTTTATTTTAAAAAATTCTTACATTTCAGGGTTTTGTAAAAGAATTTTCTTACATTTCACGGTTTTGTTCAAAAATTTTCTTACATTTCAGGGTTTTGTTCAAAAATTTTCTTATATTTCAGGGTTTTATTTAAAAAAATTCTTACATTTCAGGGTTTTGTAAAAGAATTTTCTTACATTTCAGGGTTTTGTTCAAAAATATTCTTACATTTCAGGGTTTTGTTCAAAAATTTTCTTATATTTCAGGGTTTTATTTAAAAAAATTCTTACATTTCAGGGTTTTGTTCAAAAATTTTCTTCCATTTCAGGGTTTTGTTAAAAGACTTTTTCCCATTTCAGGGTTTTGTTAAAAGAATTTTCTTACATTTCAGGGTTTTGTTCAAAAATTTTCTTCCATGTCAGGATAATGATCTCATAAAGAAGTCTCACTAAGACTCAATAAGAATTTCTGAAAAGCAATAGTATAAGATCATTGTATATTTCAATTCCCTAAAAATACTATTTGCGATTATTACAACAACTACTTTGCCCAGTCAGTTGGAGCAGTAGAATGCACCGACTGCTTTTCAGTAGAGGAGTAAGACTCCCTGCCCCCCCCCCGAATGAGTGCCCTGGGTATGAGACCAAAAAATCTCATGGTAGGGTTCTAGTAATACTGGAGCTTTGAGGAATGCAGAGTACCCCTTCATTGCCTTCGCTCTCAGGTCCACTCTGGCCTGGAGTGGTAACCACTGATAGGGTCTGATCTATGGGTTAAATAGAATGAAACTTTTTACTTTTGCTGAATGGAATTGTTTGAGATAGAACTGTTTTTGACGTTGAAACTGTTTACTTATGCTAAACAGAGTTGTTTGAAATAGAACTATTTAGATATTTAACAATTTGTAAACAAAAACTCTACTTATACTTAACTGAATTGCTTGAAATTAAATTCGGCGTTAAATAACACGCAAAGGGTTTATATGCCGTAAAAAACCTAAAAAACTACGAACCAACTAACTAATACTACTAACACTAAGATAATTTTCTAACAATGTTACATTTGTTCTTACTATTTAATAGAATAGGTCTGAATAATTATTCTCAATAAAAATTATTTGGTTAGTTAGTGGTTTATGGTATATCAAGCTTTGCAGGTGGTTAAATGCCAAATCCTATTTATGGTTGGTTGGTTGTGTTTTATTGCATATCAACATTTGTTGGTTATTTTTGCCAGATTTCTGTATATATATATATATATATATATATATGACAGTACCCCCTTGGCTCCCCGAAGACATCAACTTCTTCGAAACCATTTCAATCTTGGCCGGTGCTCATCTAGTGGTTCCGATAGGGGTATCGCGCATTTCTTTACGGCACAAGAAATACAATCAAGAGAGTGGGAGAAAAAGAACAAACGAACAATATGATTGGGTTAACTCAAGTGTAAGAAGGGTTATTCTGTGACACTGTGCATTCCTTTGTGAATATGTAGACTAACGCTAGCGTGGATTTCTAGCCAAATTTCTACAAAGCTACTAGGAATGCCAACCCGTCTTGACCGGTCTTCCCTCACTGCTGCTGGGCTCTATCTCATGCGACTGGTCTCTCAGATGTCCGGTGTCGACTCCTAACCGCCACTCTGCGTCTTCCGTCGCCAAATGCCTTCTCTGAGTTCCTTTGTCCAACTCCTACTCGCGTTCCTTAGCCTACTTCCGGTCGCGTTCAAGATCTCGAGTCCAAACCCTTTTTCTGGTTTCGGGCCAAACAGACAAAGGGATCGTCTGCTTAGGGGACCACCTACATAGTGTCACACACACACACACACACACACACACACACACACACACACACACACACACATATATATATATATATATATATATATATATAAAATTAACTTAAATCGCGAGTCGGAAATCTCCTACTAAAGTTTCACCTTAACAGATGATCAGGAAGACTCATACCGACCAATGATAAAAGAGAAAACACCGTTTTTTTATATTCACCAAAAACCCAACTAGCTTAAAATTTACATAAAAGAAACAAATAAAATGAACAAAAAACCTTACTTTTATTAAAAAAAAAATTTAAAAAATCCCTCAGGTATAAATACTCCGAAACCTATCCCTAATTATAGAGCAACCACGACCTTTTGTGTCTACAACTATTTAACACCTCCGACCTTTCGTTTAACATATCCCTACTTTTACAAGACGCTATTGCTAATTTTTCCTCCATGCAAAGCAAACAATCCCCATCGCCAGCCCTATATTTACGGCATTTCTTTATTACTTCCCATTTCAGTATCGGATCTATTCTTTTTTTATCCTTGACCTCCCACACATAACTAGATAACGTGGTACTATGCCTATATTTCTCGTGGGAAAAACTCGTTTTATCGTTATAGTACCTAGTCTTAAATTCCCCTTGCGTCGACCTTTTTACCTTTTTATTTCTATCATTACCCGGATCACTATATACTTCCACTTTATACACCACACATTCTTGTTTACATTTGCCTTCCAGCGGGCATCTAACCTTATCCCTACAATTACATTTAGCAATCACATTATTTTTCTCCTTACTTAGTTTAGCTATATTACTCCTATTTATTATGCCATGTGGGTGTCTTATCCCTCTGCAAAGAACCTGTCGGCGTATCTACACGATCAGCCCACAGGGCTGAAAACCTGTTTATCTATACAGGAATAATTAACGACTCAGGAACATATATCATATATCATAATGAAGCCAGTCTTCTGTGGATCACATCCCTACTCCTCAACATTGTCACTGTTTCTCCCGCCTTAGAATGAGAGCATATATTCCTACTTCGAAAAATTCTGAAGACTGTTCTTTGAGCCACCTCATCCCTGCAGTTTTCACTTCTTCGTCACTGGCGTTCAACTCTTAAACTCTTTTTTATAAGGCCTAAGAGATGATAGTCTGAATCTTGCTAATCGATGATGTCCTTCTCTCAGCATGGCGATGAGGTAACACAAACACGCAGTGGGAAAAGGGAATCAATTGTTTCATTCGGGTTGATAACTTTCCTGCTTCCTCCATACTCACCAGATTTAGCGCCTTCAGACTACCATGTCTTCGGTCCCATTAAAGAGGGTTTAAGAGGTAGACGTGCCAGTGACAAAGAAGAAAAAACTTCAGCGATAAAGTGCCTTAAATAACATTCAATAGAATTTTACGAAACATGGATACATGGTCTCATTGCTATTGAGACAAACGGTGATATTGTTGATAAGTAGGGATGTGATCCACAGAGGATCAGCTTCATTTTGATATACGATACATGTTCCTGAGTCGGAAATTATTCCTGTACTAAAGAAAAAGGCATTACTTTTTGACTCACCCTCGTATATATAAACAACATTTGGTTCATCCTCGTATATATATATATATATTTATATATATAATTTGTTAGCGAATAGTTTGTAAATAACTTTACTTTTAAACGAATTGTTACTGCTTTTTGTTTTCATACGGTTTAAATGTTTCAATCAATCCTATCTATCACTAATAGTTAAATATATCAAGTATTCCTATGTAATATAAGTAAGTAATGGTGAGGACCTTAATCGAGGGTAACCCGAAGGTTCCCTTTTCAATAGCTTCTACACCGAGGGGTAGGGGAGGGCGTTACTCCATTCCCTAGATTGCTCCACTTTACCCTTCATCTTTAATTTATAATGCTGAGGGTTAAGCAAGGTGGCAGGAAGTACCATTTTTTGAGTCTTTAATACGACTCGATCTGAGATTGAACCCCGGTCTCCCGAACCATTGACGGAAAGTTCTATTTGGCGACCTTAACAAATGCTAAAAGTCTGGGTTAGAAAAAACTTGGTTGTGATAACAATAAGGATTACTACACATTCCCTAAACCTCCAGGACATGAACCTCACCATCATTTGCATATGGGTCTATTACCCCGGACATCGTTTGGAGATGGGTGTTAGCTTTCTGAAAAGGACTCCATATTTCCTAAAGCTGCAGGATTGGAGCCTTACTATCAGTTGCAGTTTGGTCTATTACCCAAGGTTTTTTCGCTGACTGTTCAACGGACTGTCTGGGGTTCGTGCTGAACGGTCAATGCTTCATGGAAGACCTGAGGCCGAAAGGCCACCGGGTTCGGTTGGGCAACCTGCGGGTGAGTGAGCTGCATCATTGACACCTTTGTCACCCTTGTATAGCACTGGACCCTGTGATCCAGTTTCAGCTATAATCAGGCATACGTGCCTTGACACAGATTTGGGTCGATGTCCAGCTCGGCTCATGAGGCCCACATTGTACTAAGTGAGCCGATGACCAACAAAGTCCAGCAAGGCTTGAGCCTTGGCTGGTTCCTGACCTTCCCCTCCCCTATATTCCCACTATAATCGACCTTCGGGTCATTGGCCTTCTGTCAAGTTCTGTCCGGTGGGAGCCAGAGACAAATATTGGGTATATTACCCAGGACATCGTTTAGAGATAAGTATTAACTTTCTGCAAAGGACTCCATATTTCCCAAAGCTGTAGGATTGGAGCCTCACCATCAGTTGCAGTTGGATCTATTACCCAGGACACGAGTTGTTTTGTGGATAATAATTTTCTGCCAAGGACTCCATTTTTACCAATGTTTTTGGACTGGAGCCACACCATCAGTTGAAGTTTGGTCTCATAGAAAGGACACTTGTTGGGAGGTGGGTATTAGTTTTCTACAAAGGTGCAGTCGGCCTAATTTACAACCTGATTCAAAGGTGGGGAAATATAACATTTGGTGCTAATAAAATGTCTTTCAAACAAAAACAAAAAAAAGTTATTTCTTTTTGGTAAGAGAGATATAAACTTGAAAAAAAAGTAAAAAAAGAGAAAAAATGAAACCAGTGTCGATATATTTTACGATATGTTTTTCTGAAACACAACAGTGGCGTAGTGGTAAACGTGCTGTACTGTGAATCAGACTAAACGAGTTCAAACTCTTGTCGCATTATTGCGTTTACGTTCAGACGAATACAAAGTAGAATGGATAGCTGCTGAAGATTTTACAACAAGAAAGCAGCACCTTTTTCAAGCGAAAGAGTTAATGTCTCAAACAATCTTGAACGCTATTCAAAAAAGCTTCATTCGAATATACTGAGAGAACGAGTTCTTTTACTTCATAAGAGACTGTTTTTCTTATTGAAATTCTTATTTTTTAATGGTTTACTGCGCCTTTTTTTAATGGGATATCAAAGTTCGTGGGTTATATAAGGCATCCTTAATGAACATCCGTAGTGTTACTTTTTAACCCATTGTTTGGAGATATCGGATTTATACTTTTCCCGGGCGTATTAGTCCGAAAGAGAACGAATAAATACGACAGGAGTCGAGAAATCTAAATGAGTCAGTGTTTATCTCTCAATCTAGATTTGTATTAATTAATATTCACTCATGAATAATTTCTTGTCCTGATGGTATTACTCCCAACTCCGGTTTAACTGGACCAAAGAATACTATATATATATATATATATATATATACATTTGCATTAACTTTTATATATATATATATATATACATTAACTATATATATGTACATATATATATACATCAACTTATATATATATGTATGTATATATATTTGCATATATATATACATTTGCATTGACTTTTATATATATATATATATATATATATACATTCCCTTTATATATATATATATATATATAAGACAGTATTTGATCCAGGAAATCCGAAGTTGGGCAGAATTTCAAAAGGACAATTTAAATATCGAAATATAGTATATCAAATTAAGTAATCCCGGTCAAAAGCTCATTGCAAATAAAATCTACAGAGAATTTTTTTCAAAATAAAAAACAACCATTAGTCTCATTAAGATAATAAATTTATTTCCATCCTGTTAAAAAGTTTTGATATAAATCAATATCTATTCTCTTGTTTGATCTGAAGAATTCTTGTAAGTTTTTTAGAGCATTGGTTTAAACTAATGCTTTTTAACTCGACAGAAATAAATTTATTATCTTAATGTGATCGATTGTTGGGTTTTATTTTGAAAAAAATTTATACGGGAACTCTGGTAATTTCCCATACTAAAAACAAAAAGGCTTCCGAGGCACCTCTTTTTCGGGGAATTCCGATGGGGCTCGAGGCACTTTTGGAGCCGCCGTGTGTGTCTAGGCTAACGCCCTGTGCCCGAACCAACCAAAAAACAAGACCTTGTGCCAAACCCGTCCGGTAAGTGAGATGTACAACAAATACTGACTTACAAGAAAAAACATTGTACTTTGGATTTTCAGCAAGCTTTTTTAAAGAAATCGAATATTAGAATTTATAATTCTGACTTTAATTTCATTCATTTTCTCTTTTATCGGCTGCAAAAATATATATTAAGTCAGTCGGGATATTTTTTGAACAAAATGATTATGGCAAAACCTAAGTTTGTGGCAATATATCAACCTCTATATCCACAGACCTACTATCACGTGATTTTTTTTCGTTTCCGAAACAGAAAATTCATCTGAAGAGCTTGATTCTAGGACGTGGAAGACATGGGAATTAATTTGACAGTCTATCTTCAAAGAGAAGACCCACTGTAATAAGTTGAATGCCATAGGAACTGTTCTGAAGATAATTAATGTTTCCTTCCTGGTTTGAATAAGAAAAAATGGTAGGTGTCTTATCTATTATTTACTGCTAAATAGAAAACAAGGCGAACATACTCTAAGTAGGTTAATTCAATAAGTTTTGCCTGGGTTTGTTTATAAAAGTGATGATAAGAAAGTATCAAAACTAAAGCTGCATTTACTTAGATTGAAATGAACAATGAATGAAACGTTATCTCCAGCTTAAAGTCACTGTTCTTAATACTGATAATACGTACACAATTAGATGGTTTCAAGTAACCTGGCTTGGTTATTGGGTTTAATGACAAATCAACTTTTGATGGTTATTTAATGCCAAAACCTATCTATAAATAGTTCTAAAGTAAACATTTTGTGGATAACATTTTAAAATGAGGCAGAGTTTATTTCTTTTTACAACTATTTATTGTTTGCACGCAGTTGAATGGTTTCCAGTATTGCTATCTAATACAAATAATTCAATTTGATATTAATTATTTCTTCACTAACATACGTGATGAGAAAAGCCTCTTGCCGATCCAGAGGGCGCCTCGAATCACTTGCCACGTTATTATTGAGATACCTCATCCCGGGAGCCCACAGCCACAATAAGCGACCCTCCTCTTTTGTCACTGTGAACTCTTATATTAGGTTGTCTTGAGCGGCCCCCTGACTAATATTCGATATTATGCCTACTCAATAACGGCCAACTGTCAAAGAGACTAGGATGAACCCTAGAGAAAACTCTTAAAGCATGCCGGCATTCGCGATAAAAGTGCACTTGTTTCTGGGCAATCAATCAGTCTCCTTATATACGAGGATCATTAAATAAGTCTCCAGACTTTTTTCGTATGAGCACTTTTATTCATAGTGCACACATGAAACTCTAGTCGCCTTCGAAGTAATCTCCTCCGGATGCAATGCACTTATTGCACCGTTCCAACAACTTCTGGAAGGCTCTATGGAAGTCCTCTTGTGTGAGCGTGTCAATGACCTTCGTCACAGCCTCTTTCGTCTCCTCAATTGTCTCATAACGACAGCCTCTGAGCTTAGGGAATAACCTAAAGTCACAGGGAGCAAGGTCTGGAACATAGGGAGGGTGAGGAACTGTCTAGATGCACTTCTTGGTCAAATAGTTTGTGACAAGGATGGAGTTGTTGACTGGTGCATTGTCCTGGCGGAAATGCCACTGACGCGATTTGAAGAGTGCTGGCCTCTTCCGACAGAATCTCTTTCTGAACTCCCTTAAAACCTCAACTTAGTTACCTAAACCCTTTGGCCAATCAACTCTGGTGTACTGACTTCCTTACTCCTCCCACACCTCTCATTATCCCTCACAGATTCCCTGCCTTCCTTGAATCGCTTATGCCACTCAAAAACTGATACTCGACTCCTCCAAAATGGTCGAAAAGCAGTCTGAAGCATTCCATAAGTTTCTGTCACATTTTTCCAAGTTTAAAACAGAATTTTATAGCATATCATTCTTCTAGAGTGTCCTCACGTCCAGACTACATATTCTGAAATTCATGTTTCCCAGCTTACTCGGCATTATAAGAGTCGTGATTTAGACGAAGCGACGTTTAGTTTTATATCCAGGAGACTCATTGTAAATGGTCTTACCCTCTACAAAGACGCTGTCAGTGTAGACATCGGCTCAAATGCAATGGACTAGGTTTCAAGGAATTATTCATATTTGAAATAAAGAGCATCTATTTGCACAAAGAATTATGGTTTAAGTATCCCTATATAACACTAATAACTTGCATGTATTTAATCGGATCCAATTATTTATATCTCATAAAAGTAATTTGTATACATTCGGCAGGAGCAGTAGAACACATCAATTGCATCTCTGTCGAGGGGTTAGAGTCCCCTAACGAGTGTCCTGGATATGACACTACATAATCTGATGGGGAGGCTGAACTTTTGGGGAATGTAGATTACCCCTTCACTGCCATCGCTCCCAGGTCTACACTGCCCAGGAGTGATAGCACGTGATGGGGTCCCATTTATGAGTCAAATATAGCTGTTTGATATTTAAACTGTGAACTTATGCTTAAAATGATTTCTTTAAAATAGAATTTTTTACAATTAATTGTGTAAACAAAAGACTGATGCTGAATTAAATTGTTTGTGATACATAGCAATACTTGAAAAACATTGAAATGTGTGCAAACAAATGAATAATAGTAAATAGAATTATTCGTATTTGATAGAAATAAGGGAAACCGCTTTCCTATGTGAAAAAAAAGCTCAGGCTCGATTAAAAATGTTATCAACAAGATGTGTTTAGAAATAATATATTTGATATATATGTATAAAGAGGATTCGGAATCAAATAACCTGCAATGGTTGATATGCCATAAAACCCAACCAAACCAAATCGTATATATCTAATATACATGTATAAAGAACATTTTTCATTAAATAACCTACAATGTTTGATATGCCATAAAACCAAAACAAACCAAATTATGTATATTCAATTTATATGTATAAAGAAGATTTGGCATCAAATAACCTACAATGTTTGATATGCCATAAAACCAAAACAAACCAAATTATGTATATTCAATTTATATGTATAAAGAGGATTTGGCATGAAATAACCTACAATGTTTGATATGCCATAAAACCAAAACAAACCAAATTATGTATATTCAATTTATATGTATAAAAATGATTTGGCATGAAATAACCTACAATGTTTGATATGCCATAAAACCAAAACAAACCAAATTATGTATATTCAATTTATATGTATAAAGAAGATTTGGCATCAAATAACCTACAATGTTTGATATGCCATAAAACCAAAACAAACCAAATTATGTATATTCAATTTATATGGATAAAGAAGATTTGGCATCAAATAACCTACAATGTTTGATATGCCATAAAGCCAAAACAAACCAAATTATGTATATTCAATTTATATGTATAAAGAAGATTTGGCATCAAATAACCTACAATGTTTGATATGCCATAAAACCAAAACAAACCAAATTATGTATATTCAATTTATATGTATAAAGAAGATTTGGCATCAAATAACCTACAATGTTTGATATGCCATAAAACCAAAACAAACCAAATTATGTATATTCAATTTATATGTATAAAGAAGATTTGGCATCAAATAACCTACAATGTTTGATATGCCATAAAACCAAAACAAACCAAATTATGTATATTCAATTTATATGTATAAAGAAGATTTGGCATCAAATAACCTACAATGTTTGATATGCCATAAAACCAAAACAAACCAAATTATGTATATTCAATTTATATGGATAAAGAAGATTTGGCATCAAATAACCTACAATGTTTGATATGCCATAAAACCAAAACAAACCAAATTATGTATATTCAATTTATATGGATAAAGAAGATTTGGCATGAAATAACCTACAATGTTTGATATGCCATAAAACCAAAACAAACCAAATTATGTATATTCAATTTATATGGATAAAGAAGATTTGGCATGAAATAACCTACAATGTTTGATATGCCATAAAACCAAAACAAACCAAATTATGTATATTCAATTTATATGGATAAAGAAGATTTGGCATGAAATAACCTACAATGTTTGATATGCCATAAAACCAAAACAAACCAAATTATGTATATTCAATTTATATGTATAAAGAAGATTTGGCATCAAATAACCTACAATGCTTGCTATGCGAAACAACCGAACAAAACCAAATCATATAGATTTAATATATATGTATGAAGACGATTTGGCATTGAAGAGGGCTAAGACCAAAGCTACGAATGTCCTTGATATGACACTAAACAATCTGACGGTAAGCTTTGAGTAATGCTGGAGAATCGGGCGGTGCAGAGTATCCCTTACATTACCATTGCTCCCTGGTCCACTTTGGCCCGGAGTGGTAGTACCAGATAGGGTGCCAGTACATTATGGATCAAATAGAGCTAAACTGCATGTTTATGCTAAACTGAATTGCTTGAAATAGAACTGTTTTGACATATAAACTACGTACTAATGCTAAACTGAACTATTTGAAATAAAACTGTTTGAAATGGAGACGGTCCTTACGTTAAACTGAATTGTTTTTAATCGAACTATTTATACAAAAACTCTATTGATACTAAACTGAATTGTTTGAAATAGAACTGTTTGACTAACCTGAATAGCATGAAATAGAAACATTTTTGACAATAAAAAAGTGTATTCATGCTAAACTGAACTGTTTGAAATAGAAATGTTTATTTTTATGATAATGGATTTGGCAAACAAACCTACAAATGTTATTATTCCGTAAAACCCAAACAGACAAACCATAAACTGTGTATTTATACTAAACAGAATAGCTTGAAATAGAACTGTTCTGACATTTAAACTGCGTACTTATGCTTAACTGAATTGTTTGAATGAAAGCTGTTTGACTAAACTGAATACTTTGAAATAGAAATGTTTTTGCCGATTAAACTGTGTACTTACGCTAAATTTAATTGTTTGAAATAGAACTGTTTATTTGTATAAAATGGATTTGGCATAAAATAACCTAAATTGGTTGATATGCCATAAAACCCAAACAAATAAAACTCTCAGCAAGGGATACAGTCAGTATATTTAAAAATTTGCTGGCAGAGCTATGATGATTATCAAGAAAATTATATTGGAAAGAATAGGGTTAATTTTTTCTCAAGATCAAATGAACACGTAAGCACTATTGAAACGTCTTATATACATAAAACATAAGTGATTCCTGGCATTTTTCAAGAAGAGAAAAACACATCGTATAATTTTTCCACTGCCTAAATCCAGCCAGCGAAGATGTTTCTGAATAGCAACAATGTTATTATTAATATGTCAACAATATTAGTTATATCAACAACACAATCAGCTACCGTCAAACGTTAGAAGTAGTTACAACAATAGCTCTAATTAATCCAAATTACCGAGAAATAAGCAGGTCCAACAACAATAACAACTGAAACAATAATAACAAAAGCAACTGTAACAGTAGCAGTAGCATCCACAAGCAACAACAATAATTATGTCTCTCAGAGGCAAGCATCCACAAGCAAGGCTTAATACAAACAAAACCCCCAAAATAAAGCCTGGTTAGGACCAAGTATCTCCGCGTGGTTGTCTAAGGGAAAGACGTCCCTTATCCGAAAGGTCGACCTTTGAAGAACAATAGAAATTGATTACAATTGATGAGTAACACGACTCGGACGATTCGCATGGTGAAATATTCAGCAGTGGACATAAATAAGCTACAAGTTAGGGCCACACGCAAAACATTTGGGGCCACATTTCCCCAAAAACATATTTTATTTTATCATTAGTTTTAATTCTTTAACGATAATTCAACAAAATTATACACACACACCAAATACTCCAAATAGTTTTGACGGTAGATGCAATTTGTACTTAGACGAGAAAATACATATTTGAATACATAAATGGCCTGACAAGTTATTAAATAAGAGAAGTGAATTAATAGCTAGATGTAGACATAAGACTAAATTTAAACTATAGACTAAAAATTTTTAAAAACATAGAAATAAATAGTGAAACCGGAAAAAAAAAACGTATCCAATATACACACTAGGAAAAAATAGGTACCGGAATAAATGGTATCGAAATAAATATAAGCATTAATATTACTCTTAAAAGTTAATTATCGAACTTAACATGAAAAGAAAATAGATTAAACAAATAAATAAAAAAGTTAAATTACCGTAATTATAACTGACGGAAGAAATGTGAAAATAAAATAAATAGGTAAATAAAAAACGGAAATTCAATAAAACGAGGAGGTAACTCCTTTAATCCCTTCTCCCTTTCCCTCCCCCACCCCCACGTGTCTATTCTGTTTTATTTATCCATTGGATCTGAAGAAGTCCTGTTATATTTTTCTTCGTGTTTTTGGTTCACACCAGAAACTGAAAAACAGGATGGAAATAAATTTATAATCCTAAAATAACCGGTCTTTGGTTTTTTCTTTAAAGATATATATATATATATATATATATATATGGGGGGATGTACCTTCACATACACATGCACAATATACCAACCACACATACACAATATACCAATCACACATACACACACTATTACGCAACTATAACCCACATACGTGGGCACACACACACACACACTCACACACACACACACACACACACACACACACACACACACACACACACACACACACACTTATAATAACACGTAAAGATTCCTACAAAATCGATTTTTGATTCATTTCATTTTGATTACTGCCTGATGTTTGTTTTTTTGTAAAAACTTCATGAAACTCTGGGGTAGCAGACTAAATTCCATGGCATAAAACATATAAATCTAATATATATATATATATATATATATATATATATATATATATATATATATATCGGCGGAAGTACTTCCCACATTTTAAAATGTCACTTGTATAGTACAAGCGAGGTTAGGTAATTGTGGTAGATCAATTAAACTTATATGTGCGCATTTTTCTGATCAAATACCATGCGTTACGATCATGACTTGGCCTGGTTTGATCATCCATTTTCTATTTAAACGTTTTCTAACACTGTTGAATCTAAAACTGTTACACATAGAGCTTTTCCAATTCATTTCACGTTATAGTATATCAGAATATATTATTGTGTATTGAAAATTAAAACTACTTTGGGCTAAAAATTTCATCTAGAATAGTATTATTCCTATATAACCTGAAATAGCACGAAAAGCTTTATGTCCAGCAGTTACAGTTTTAAAAGTGTTTAAATACTTTTAAAAAGCAAACACACACTGTACACCGCCAAGTGATGTACTCCTATGGACCCCCACATATGGCCGGGCAAAAGCAGGACGACCAGCACGAACATACATTCAGCAGCTATGTGAGGATATTGGATGTAGCCCTGAAGACCTGCCAGAGGAGATGAACGATAGGGAAAAGTGGCGAGAGAGGGTCAGGGATATCCGTGCTAGTGGCCCGACATGATGATGATGATGATGATGATGAAATTTACTGGCAACACACTGCTGATAGTTTGCAATGACGAAGTGATTGCGGTTGCAAACTTAATTATTCTTCTTTATCATTACCATTAACATAAGAAATAAATTTTACACATTTTTTCGAGAAGTAGCTCAATTTTTATATAGCTTTGGGCCTAAGCAGACGAAAGTACGACTTTGGTAATTTTCAGCAAGTAAACCCTGGCAGATCAATTAATGAGTTCGATTATCAGCGATTGCTCCATTTTCTGGCCTTTTGTCAAATTAACCTAAGCTTATATAATTACGTTACTTGGTTCTGACGTGTCAGATATTCATGGTCCTATTTTCGAAAGAACGAGACTAATCGATACAAAGCTGAAAATATTAAAGAGATGTCAAAAATGGATGAGGAACCACTTATTGTTTGATTGATTGGCTGATTTTAACGCTTGTCAACCCGACTAGCATTAGTTTTCATTGAGAGGTTTGAGAATCACGTTTATTGTTGCTTCATATTAACATTTTCTCCTGATGTTTTTTGAACATGGTCATATCGAAAACAAATAATATTCTAACGACAATAATAACAATCTAAATGTACCCTTAAAAGTATACATAATGTTCAAAAACTTATAGATGAAACACAAAATGAACTGCTAAAAGTACCCACAATGTTCAAACACTCATAGGTGTGATCCTAAAAGTACTCTTAAAAGTACCCATAATATTCAAACACTTAGAGATTAGACCCTAAAAGTACCCAAAATGTTCTTACATTCATTAGTGTGATCCCAAATGTACCCCTAAATGTACACATAGTGTTCAAACACTCATAAATGAGACCCTAAATGTACCACTAAAAGTACCCTTATTGTTCAAACACTCATAGATGAGACCTTAAAGTACCCCTAAAGTACCCATGATGTTCAAATACTTACAGAGTAGACCCTAAAAGTACCCATCATGTTCAAACACTTTCAGATTAGAGCCTAAAAGTACCAATAATGTTCAAACACTCATAGGTGAGACCCTGAAGGTACCCCTAAAAGTACCCCTAATGTTCAAATATTTACAAGGTAGACCCTAAAAGTACCGGACAGAATAAATCTGGGGTTATGCCAATCAAAGAATAATTGAACGTAACGTAAATCAGCTCAAAGAAAATTGAAATGGAATAAATAAATGTCTAAACAGTCTCTGAACGGTCTGGCCGAGGCTCTTGTTGAAGTTAGAAATAACCGAGGTAAAAACTGAAGGTCTGAAATTCTAGTACTCATGTGAGGAAGTGAGGGGAAGCTGATGTCCCTCCCGCCGATATTAGGAGGAAGTGAGTAGACGACTCAGGGCTTTTCGGGTGTTGTGGGCAAGAAGTGATAAGGTGAAGACGTCAGTTGAACATCAGCGACGATGTAATGAGACCAAAGTCTTCGAGACCAAAATCCTGGGAGAGCTCCAAAGACCCAACAAAAAAAGCATGCTAGAACCAGGAAAAAATTCAAGGTCTCTGCGGATTTTTTTTCAATAGGATATATTGTTTATAATTGTCTAGTTGACGCGATTGTCTCATGCTTCGATACTCCCTTTCTTTCTCCAGGGGACTACTTGCTACCTAGTAGTGAATAAAACTTTGAATAGTTTAACAGAGTTTTCGCGATCGTCAACTTGTTACTACACTGGGATCACAACGGGGTCGAAAAATCTTTTTGATCCTGCAATGGTACAAAATTATCCAAAAAAGAATGAAATAAAACCCTACAGAAGTTCCGAAAAATAGATCTTCAACTTCTTTGCATTCCATTGAGATTAGAGATAATCTCAATGGAATGCATAAAAAAGTAATAAAAAAATGTCAGTATCGACGCAAAGCTTCAGGTTGACCAGCTGATCAATGTCTATCTTCCCGTTGTGTCAGTATTTTTAGAAAAAAATAGTCGGTCAACGATTTTGGTAGAAATTGTGAGACACAGGTCAAACCAACCCAAGAAATATCAAACAAATCCGGAAATACAATATTTACTTTTCGATCAGCAACATTCAAATTCTGCATTTGCTGAGCTAGATGGATGGTCGCAGAAGTCCGATCCGATCAATCAACTCGTCATGTTAATCTCTAGCCCTGATATGATTAAGTCTCGATTGTATTCTTTAAAATGCTCATATGGCGAATAGATACTAGAAGGTGGTGGCTGAGGCTCAATCATCTTGAGAGAAAGAAGTATTTGATCACTGTTAAATCGTTGGGAAATAACTATTGGGTACCGAAATCCTGAAGTTAGTCGGGGCACAAAATAGCATTCCTGATAAGAGTATACTGGTATATGTAAGCCAGTGGTGCAGGAGGTGCCCGTGGTGCAATGGTTATCGTCGTAGGAACTGAACACGGTGACACGAATTTAAATCTTGGACGGGACTGATTGCATTTCACATAGCAAAAGGTATGAATCCAATTATTCTCCCTCCAGCTATTGATAAATAGTTGGGTAGACTAGGCTCTTCAGCCTTGGTGAGGCAACTAGTCTAGGAGAAGGAAAACTCTGAATTCAAACTCGGTAAACTCCGCTTAAAAAATTGACCTTGTGTCATATCCTGCCTGAGCGGAGGGGTTGGTAAATATGATATGTAACCCAGTTTCAACTGAAGAGAATGGATTTTTCCGGGGTAGATTCCCAAAAGAAGTTTGAATCGGTGGTGGGTTGTGAAATGAAGGAACAGTAAAGAAAACAAATAACACATATGGCTAATCCAACTAGGTACCCAGCTTTTGCTGGGCCGTCTGGAATTCGTGTCGAATGGGGTATCGAAATCAATGGCAGATTCGAGGCCGAAAGGCCTCCAGCTTCGGTTGGGCCACCTCTGGGTGGGCGAGCTGCAACCTTTGTCCCCTATGTATAGTACTGGACCTTGCTGTATAGTTTAAGCTATAACCCGGTATACGTGCCCAGATCCAAATTTGGATTCGTTAAACTGCTTGCCTCATTAGACCCACATTGCACTTAGTAGGTCGATGAGCAGCACAGACCAGTAGAGTTCGAGTCTCGGCTCGTTCACGACCTTCCCCTCCCCTAAATCCCCACTATAATCATTTTAATTGAGTTTGTTACATATTGACTCTCGGCCGAGCTGTCAAATAAGAGATGCATCTAAGTAAATAACAGGTGCATCCGGTCGAAGATATCAGGGTATAACCTTGACTTTGGACGGGTTGAATTGGGTGCAGATGTGTGCCCACAAGAAGCAGGTGGCCGTCAAACAAATATATAACCCGGTGCCACAGACAGGTTCAGTTAGTTGGAGTCAGTTAGTTGGTGATAAGATGCTGTTGTGAGAACCAGCTCCCAGAGAGGGCTGGGCCCTCAGGACCCCCGATTGAGCAGCCCAGTAGAAAGAGAAAGAAGTGCTGCTAAAACAGAGGAATTTGGGATCATTATGTTGCAGTCTGCTCAGTCTCCAACTCAACTCTCACACATAACCCTTTCGCAACCCTTTCGCAACCCTTTCGAATAAAGTGTGAGAGGTATATTTTTCTAAAGAAGTGTGTTCGTTCGTCATTATTGTTGATTTTGCTTCTGCATGTATATGTGTATAGTTGTATATGCATTACGGGTATGCAACACGTTAAAATCCAAGAAGTATATTTGGCAAAAAAGATTCAATGTCTTTTTCATTGATCATTTCTGTTTGATAAATCACAACTTCAATATCGCTGCGGTGTATCAGTCGGAAAGTTAGTCTACCAGATATATAACTAATGAATCACCCGTTCTTATAATCTTGAGCTAAAATCAAAGCTAAGCAATTTTTAATGTCCCATGGCTTAACGGTTATCGTCGTAAAAAATAAACTCGGTGAGCAAAATTCAAATCCAGCTCGGAACTGTTTCCACTAATGCCCTTTAAAAAGCTATGGGCAAATAGAAAGACGTCTGACCGCTCTATCCTTGGTGTAACAACAGGTTTAGAATATGGAAAACTCTGGATTTACACAAGATAAACTATGATTACTAATATACAACCATAAGGTCGGGAAATGGAACAAGGCTTGTTTAATATCCGGTTCCCCACAGGATGTAACTCTCCCAAGAGATCGTATCAAAAATAGCACTAGTTCTGTCAACATTATTCTTAAAGAAACCCCGGGCAGTCAACCTAGTAATTATACTTCTTAGACAAGGGGTCAGGTGTTGTTTGAAATTAGGACAACCTGGCATCAATGACTGGGGGCCGCTGTTCAAAAATAATACACCTATTGCCGTTTCTAAGGATGTTTCAATTCCAAGGGGTTTTCAACACACATTCTACCATTGAGGTCAGCATATTCAATTTTACTTTCAGAAAATAGTAAAATGTTTACCTTTTATTTGTCGCTGCCTCCCACCAGACACGACTTGACACAAGGTAAAAAGCCCGAAGGCCGATTCAAGTAGGGATAAAGGGGAGGGGAGGTCGGGAACGAGCCGAGACTCGAACCCTGCTTGTCTGTTCTGCTCATCGGCTCACTTAGTGCAATGTGAGCCTGATGAGGCAAGCAGTTTCACGAACCCAAATGTGAGTCCGGGCACGTATGCCAGTTTACGGCTTAAACTAGACGCTTGGTCTAGTGCCGTACATGGGTGACAAAGGAGACAAAAGTGCAGCTCGCCCACCCGAAGGTAGCCTAGTCGAAACTAGGTGCCTAATTAAAGGCCCCAAGTCTGCCATTGTTCCTTTTGCAGAGCTACGCTCCGGACCGAAGTCCAGAACAGGCTCCGGGGCCTCGCAAAAAGCTAAAAGCCAAGAGCTAGCCCTAGTAAAATGTTTACCTAAACAACATGGAAAACACATAAACATTAGTTTTTTTTATCTTATATATCATTTTATTCCCTATGTAAATTGGCGTCGCTGCTATGAACAGAGCAATTATTTTTGGCAATGGTTGTTAATACTTATGCACAGGCAATGCTGTTTTATAAGACAATACTGATGCTTTCCGAAAAAATATAATGGATATTGATTGAATAATTATAAGTTGATAATGAATAAAAATAGTTTTCTTAAAGTGCCAAGTCAATACGCTGTGTCACCTAAATTAGAGATGTTATAAAGGCTATGTATCTTCATGTGCATATGTGCGGGTGTGAAAGATACATAAAGGGAGAGAGAGAGAAAGAGAGAGCGCCTTGGAGATGACGTGGGAGTGAGTGTAAATGAATCTTTATGTCTTTGGGCGTGATTGTGTGTGTGTGCGTTTTCGTGTTTGTTTGTGTGAAAGAGAAATAGAGAAAACGAAAGAGAAAGAGAGAAAACGAAAGAGAAATAGAGATATAGTGAGCTTTCGCGTAGGTGTGAGTGTGAGTGCGTATATAAGTGTGTCTGTATGTCCGTTTATGTGTCATCAAGTGATTGTGTGTGCATAAATGAGTGTCTAGGTTTATGCCTACATATGTGTGTGTGTGTGTGTGTGCACGCCCGCGAGTATTTGTGTGCATATGTGCGAGAGAGTCTATACTGGTGAGACTGGGTTAGTGTATGTGTGGCTTCATGTGTATGTTATATATTGACCCTCGACCGAGCCGTCAATCAAGAGATGCACCTGTGTAAATAAGCGGAAGAAGAGCGGAAGCAGGTAGACGTTATGAAAGAATATAGACAGGTGCCGGCGGCCGTCAAGTTCAATCGGCGACAGGAATGCCAGAGTGGGGATAGTTTGCAGATTGAGGGCTACGGCTCTCAGCGACCCCCGTTTGAGCAAGCCGAGCCAAGATGCGGAAGAAGTGCTGCTATGGTCAAGAGTAGAACATGGGTCAATATAGTAGTCTGTCCCGGTCTCCACTTATCTCTCACACACATAAAAGACATCAATCCTTTCGAGAATAAAGTGTGTGAGGAATATTTTTGTAAAGAAGTGTATTTGTTCGTTATTGAAGTCGTCATTATCGTTGATTATGTTCCCGCATGTATTTGCATGTTTTTATACGCATAGTATAAAACATGTGTATATCTCTGTGCTTCAGTATATGTGTTTATCCTATTTACCCAACCACTCCGCTCAGGCAGGATATGACACAAGGTCAATTTTTAAGCGGAGATTAACAGGTTTGAATTCTGAGTTTTCCTTCTCCTAGACTAGTTTCCTCACCAAGGCTGAAGAACCTAGTCTGCCCTACTATTTACCCATAGCTGGAGGGAGAATATTTGGATTCATACCTTTCCCAAGGGTATTAGTGCTATGTGAAATGCAATCAGTCAGGTTCAGGATTTGAACTCGTATCGCCGTGTCCATATCCTGCGACGATAACCATTACACCACGGGCACCTCCTAAATTTATATGTGTTTATGGACGTCTATATGCGAGCCTGTGTATGTATTTATAAATGCGTGTGAGGGTTTGAAAGAGAGAGAGAGAGAAAGTGAGAGGGAGAGAGTGCGTATGCGCGTGTGAGTGTGTGTGTGTGTGCACTTCTGAGTGTATTTGTACGTGTGAGGGTGATTTTTTTAAAAGTGTATGTTTTTGTATATATGTATGTAGATGTATGTGTGTATGTGTGTGATTGTATGTCTCTTAGTGTGTATGTTTGAGATAATGTAGAGAATCGAGATAGTGTAAAACATCAATAAATCAGTAAGTTGAGCTGAACTCGAACTTTTGGTAAGGCATGAATCCACCTTACTTTGCTCTCAATCCTATCAGTGCATATTTGCACAAAATTTCTTCCATGGATTTCATGCCAACGAGCAAACCATCTTGTAAGTACGAGAGCTAACAACTTTTCCATAAATAAGCTGTTACACCTCTTGTCCACTTTGACAGAAACGACATGGAGTCTCAATATATGTAGGAACCATGTGACTGCTAATAACTGTCATCATCATCATCATCATCATATCGTGCTGGCAGCACGGATATCCCTGACCCTCTCTCGCCACTCCTCCCTATCGTTCATCGCCCTAGGTAGGTCTTCAGGACAACAACCTGTATCCTCACATAGCTGCTGAATGTACGTTCGTGCTGGTCGTCCTGCTTTTGCGCGGCCGTGTGTGGGGATCCATAAGAGTACATCTCTTATGAGTTCATCTCTGCTTCTCCAGCAATGTCCTGCATGTCTGGTTCGCCTAACTTGAATAGATTTCGTGATAGGGGGCAGGTGGCCGTACAGTTGGTGTCTTGTGGGGTGTTGCTGCCAGGACTTGTTGAGGATTGCACGCAGCATTCTTGTGTAATTGCCATCTAGTTTCTTCTCGAGCCGTTTTGTTAGCGTCCATGTAGTGCATCCATATAGCAGTATCGATGTGACCGCTGCCTGGAAGAAACTGCGTTTCATTTTATCGGTTAGGTCTGATTTCCATATAGTCGATAGCCTATTGATAGCTGTCCATGCTTTCGTTAACCTCGTTTCGATGTCCTTTTCGGTTGATTCGACGCTGCTTCCTAGGTACGTGAATTTGTCTACTAGTTTAAGAGGGGTTCCTTCTAGAGTGGAGATGTCCCCTGTTTGGTTATAGCACATATATTCCGTTTTGTGTGAACTGTATTAATACTAAATTTGGTTCATTTTTTGTTTCAGATTTGAAAATAGTATACTATAACAACTATCAATCCTCAATCACCTCTGGGGGTGCCTGTGGTGTAGTCGTTATCGTTGTAGGAAATGGACACGGCAACACGAGTTCAAATCCTGAACCTGACTTATTGCATTTCACATAGCACTAATACACTTGGGAAAAGGTATGAATCCAATTATTCTCCCTCTAGCTATGGGTAAATAGTAGGACAGACTGGATTCTTCAGCCTTGGTGAGGCAACTAGTCTAGGAGAAGGAAAACTTGACCTTGTGTCATATCCTGCCCGAGCGGAGGGGTTGGTAAATAGTATCAATCCACAATCACAATACCTTGGACAAGAGAGGAAAAATATTTGGCGTCACTACTTATTTGGAGACACCATCATTCATAACTCTCAAAATAGATACAGAGTGTTTCATTATACATGGGACCCATGTGAATGCTCATAACTCTGCGAATAATAATGTTATGAATTTTTTTTTGTTTCAGATCTAAAATATAATATGCTATCACGTTTATTAATCTTCAAGATATGTTTGTGTGTGCATATTTGGCGTCACAACTTATTCGGAGACAAAATCATTCAAAACTGTTCAAGCAAAATTTCGGAGTAAGTTTAACTTTGACAATTATCCTCAGAAAAGCCAAATTTATCCTTGGATACACAACTTTCAAGACACAGGGACCTTAAAAAGCCTCAACAAGAAGACAGAAATCCCAAACCTGGCAGAATATTGACAGCAAGATATACTGACAATGAGGAGTCCGAAAAAGTCCCCCCGAAGACGTTCCCAAGAACTTAGTCTTTCACATGCATCGTTGCAAAGAATCTTGAACAAGGATCTTCAGCTGTACCCATACAGAATCCAGATCAAGCATAAACTCACACCAACTGACATGGAGTTTCTTGTCTCAGTAACAAGTCATTATCCTATTTATGAGTTGCATCTATTTTGAGACAATCTTTACGCTTTTCATTTTTCTTCAGTCCCATTGTCAGTCATCAAGACAGATGACCTTAGCTTTAGAATAGACTATTGACAGAAAAAAGTATTCATATATATATATATACGCTCCCCTATGGGGGTTGAGCACTCTGGCGAAGGAATTGTCGGCCGCCCCTAGCGTAATGCAAAGCTCTTCGTAAGAATTGAGCACTCTGGTAGCCGATAGGGTATTAAAAAAAAAAATGTAAACAAAGGCTGCTGCTGCTGCTGTTGCTAAAAATAAAATACCTTAAAATTCCCTTAGCCAACGTAGTCCGCTTGTAGCTGTGTGGTCTGAAACCTTAATCTATCGTAAAGTTAGATGGGTTTCGATCCCGGCTTCGAGCGTCCTGCGGGTCTAGCCACACTGAAGAGTTCTGATAGAACGAAACAGTCTGTCTGTGGATGACAATATATACGCTCCCCTATGGGGGTTGAGCACTCTGGCGAAGGAATTGTCGGCCGCCCCTAGCGTAATGCAAAGCTCTTCGTAAGAATTGAGCACTCTGGTAGCCGATAGGGTATTAAAAAAAAAATGTAAACAAAGGCTGCTGCTGCTGCTGTTGCTAAAAATAAAATACCTTAAAATTCCCTTAGCCAACGTAGTCCGCTTGTAGCTTTGTGGTCTGAAACCTTAATCTATCGTAAAGTTAGATGGGTTTCGATCCCGGCTTCGAGCGTCCTGCGGGTCTAGCCACACTGAAGAGTTCTGATAGAACGAAACAGTCTGTCTGTGGATGACAATATATATATATATATATACCCAGCCCCTCCGCATGTGCAGGATACGACACAAGGGAAAATTTCAGCGGATATTAAAATTTTTGAAATCAGAATTTTCTTTCTCCAAAACAGGTTGCCATACAGTGGTTAAAAAAAAATAACTCTATTTTTTCCAATTGTTGTCGTGATTATACTTAGATTTACACAATTTCCAAGGGTATTAGTGCTATGTTAAAATGCAAACAGCCTAGTCTTGAACACGAGTCGACAATGCCCATTTCCTAAGACAATAACCATCACACCACGAGCGCTTTAATATGTATACCGTCATTCACAGTAAGATCTGTCTAGTTCTATCAGGACTCATCAGTGTGGCAAGACATACTAGTTTCTCGTAGCTGGGATCGAAACCCCGTTGACTCAAACGCCAATCCGAGACGCTACCTCTCATCCACGAGGAACTAATAGCAACGAAGCAAATTCTTAAACGATTACAAATCACATTTTATATATATATATATATATATATATATATATATATATATATATATATATATATATATATATATATATATATATATATATATATATATATATATATATATATATATATATATATATATATATATATATATATATATATATATATATATATATATATATATATATATATATATATATATATATATATATATATATATATATATATATATATATATATATATATATATATATATATATATATATATATATATATATATATATATATATATATATGTGTGTGTGTGTGTGTGTATATATATATATATCCCAAGTGCTGCCTTTTGGCTACTTTTGGTCGGTCTTCATTTTTATGCTGCACGCACAAATTAGAAGATTCAGTTGAATTGCCTACTTTTCTCGCGTACACTAATTGATTATTCTCTCGTAGATTTTGCTTATGGATATTTGTACTCATTCCATATCACTTCTCAGCTACCGTATTTTTTTTTTTAATTGTCACATGAATCTTATATTCTAAATCATCTCGTATTGATTTCCCAAACTGATCCTCATAAAACATTTTCATTGCTTAACTGGTTGACTGGTTGGTTGCTCGTTTGGTGTTTCATGCCTCATCAAACGCTGGGGGTTATTTAAAGTCAGTTCCTTTATGCACGCATACACACACACACACACACACACACACACACACACACACACACATATATATATATATATATATATATATATGATTGTTACGTGAATAGCTTGTTAACAGTTTCTTTAGACGAGTTGCTAGAGCTCATTTGTATATACGCAAGTACGTAGTTACAAATATATATATATATATATATTTGATAATTCTAATTATCAAATATTGCTATGTATAGGGTGCAGAAGCAAAATCTGGCATATTCTAGTACAATCATCACCATCATCATCATCATCATCACGTTACGCTGTCAGCACGGATTTCCCTGACCTTCTCTCGCTACCTGTCTCTAACGTCCATCGCTCCAGGGAGTTCTTCCAGGCTACATCCTGCATTGGCCCAGAGCCATTGTATATAAGTTCGAGCTAGTCGTCCAGCCTTTGCTCGTCTATGGGTAAGGGTCCACAAGAGTATATCGCTAAGGAGTCCGTCCTTAATTCTCCAGCAGTGTCCTGCATTTCCGGTTCGTCTAGCTGGGACACTTTTCGTGATGGGTGGTAAGTGGCCGTACAGCTGCTGTTTTGTGGGATGTTGCCTCCAGAACTTGTTCAATACACAGCACGTAGAATTCTTGTGTAATTGCCGTTAAAATGTTTCCCATTCGTTTAGTTAGTATCCATGTGGTACATATATAGTAATACTGACACGGACAATGCTTGAAAAAATGAGTTTTATTTTATCGGTCAAATCTGACTTCCATATGACAGATAGCTTATCGTTAGCTCTCCATGGCTTTGCTAGTCGCGTGTTGATGTCATTCCAAGGGAGGTGAAGACCAAAACTTTAGAGTGGATATATCCCCTCTTTGATTAAAGCATATGTGTTTTTTGTTTGTGTTGACATGGAAGCCTATGCCACCTACAGCACATAGTTTAGGCAAATGATAAATAGGTATGGAGCTAATGTATCTCCTTGCAGAACACCTGCTACAATGTCGAAGTAGTCTGTGCTTCCACCCGGTGAGAGGACTTATACTTTCGTGTTTTACATGGCATTATTATGGCTCTGACACGTTCTTTGCAGAGGTCGTAGGCGAGAAGGATTTGCCACATCTTCCCTCTGTGTATAAAGTCAAAAGACGACTCTATTAATAAAGATTAATTTTGATTTAAAAATAAACAAACAAATAAGAATATAGACACAAAAGAGTAAATTTAATTAATATGGGCGCCATTTCTTTTCAATTATCATATCAGCACGCCTTCGAAACGAGTTGCTTGCCTTCAAAGAAAATTATTCAGACATTTTATTCCATTCCCCCTCAGTAGCAGTCTTAAGCGAACCAATATTTCGAAGGGAATTTGCATTTGTTTTGTTTTCTAAAACGCCCCACATAGCGTAATCAAAGGGGTTAAGTTTGTGGTTTAAATCTTATTTAATTGTTGTCCTCACAATTTTTTCGTTGACTTTCGATTCATTAGCGTACTTTCTTATTGATATTGTGGACTCTTTTTTAATCATCGTAAAGGGAGCAGTTAAAAATACTTCTTTTGGTTTTTTTCTTCACTCCTCTACTCCCCTTTTTTCCTTAAAAAGTTTTTTTTCTATAAAAATATATCTTTGCATTGTGTATGGTAGACAAAGAAACTTTCGTTTGGTTTCAATGTAAAGAAAATCATAGATTCTTTGTCGTTTCTTTCTTTAGCTCGCTCATATTGAGCTAAATTTTAATTTTAAAAAGTGTTTGAATAATAGAGCTAATCATGAAAATTTAGATTTATCGATTTTTTATTCAAAAATTGGACTAAAAAGACTAAAAAAAGAAGTTTTAAAAATTATTCCATATTTTGTTTCCACGAACTGTAATAGAAATAATATGAACTTAGTTCAAGAACAGTTGCTACAGCTGGTTTAAAATATCTAATGTTGATAAGCATCATCATCATCATGTCACTCCATCAGCACTGATATCCCTGAGCCTCTCTCGCCACCCCTTCCCATCGTCTATTGCTTCCGGTATGTCTTCAGGGCTACATCCCTAATCAGCATAGAGCTGCTGTAAGCAGGTTCGTGCCGGTCGTCCTGTTTTTGGTCGTCCATGTGAAGGGGTCCAAAGAAGTACAACACTTATGAGCTCGTCCTTACTTCTCCGGCAGTGTCCCGCATGTCTGGTTCTTCAAATTTTGATAGTTTTCGTGATAGGTGGTAGGTGGTAGTAACAGTTGCTGTTTTGTAGGGAGCTGCCTTCAGGCTTGTTCAATATTGCTCGCAGCATTCTTGGGTAATTACTGTCAACCTTTTTCTCCAGACGTTTAGTTAGCGTCCATGAAGTGCATCCATATATCAATATCGACACGACCGCTGCTTGGAAGAAAATCCTTGATAAATGATTGAAGAGTTCTATTGAAAACATAGATGATTGGTTGGTTGGGTTTCATGGCATATCAACCCTTTTAGGTTATTTAACGCCAAATCCATTTTTATGCAAATAGTCAGTTCTATTTTGAATAATTCAGACTAGCATGAGTACACAATTTCATTGTCAAAAACATTTCTATTTAAAACTATTTAGTTTATTCAAACAGTTCTAATTCAGCTAATTTTGTTTACACACAGTTAAATGTCAAGACAGTTCTATATACATAACATCCCAGTTTAGCGTAAATACAGTTTTAATATCAATGACGGTTTCATTTCAAACAATTCAGTTTAGCAAAAGCATGCAATTTAAATGTAAGTACAGTTTAAAACCATTGAAGGAACGCTTACCGTACATATAATTCGAGTCCAAGGGAATTCTTGGTTTGTTTGGGATTTATGGCATATCAAAATTTGTAGGTTATTTAATGAATCCATTCTTATACAAATAAACAGTTCTATTTCAAACAATTCAGTTTATCATAAGTTCTTAATTTAATTATCAAATACAATTCTATTTCAAGCTATTCAGTTTAGTAAAACAGTTCTAATTTAAACAAGTTCTGTTCAGCACTAGTGCACAGTTTAGTTCTATTTGACCCATAGATAGGACCCTATCAGGTGTCATCGCTCCGGGCAACGGGGGACCTGAGAGCGATGTCAAGGAAGAGGTACACCTCATTCCCCAAAGCTCCGGCATTACTGAAACCTCAATATCAGATTGTTTAGTGTCATATACATAACGTTGATTGGCGGGTCTTACCCCTCTGCAGAGAAGCAGTCGGTGTATTCTACCACCCCAGCAGGGTGGGAAAGAGCGAGCTTGAGAGTGATCGCAATGAAAAAAGTACTTCATATTACCCAAAACTCCAAGGATGGAGCTGTAATATAATGGCCGAGTTATTTTGTTTTATGCCTTTGGGTTTAGTTAGGCTGAGAACCTTTCGGCTCAGTGCATGGGTTATCTAGGAGCAAATATGAATGCAGGTGTTCACGCACGCGCATGTCAAAATAAAAATCCCAAATAGTGGGATGTGAATGACGTCATGCACCGGAAGCGTGGAGGATTTTGGGAGATCTGAAAAAGTCAGTCAGTAGATTTGAGAACTAGACACCGAACGAGAAGGGTCAACTTTCGCGGCTCGCAGAGGCCAAACGAATTTGCGCGCTACGGGTGCTGCACGAGATGGAGGGCAGATGGAAAAGCCAGCATAAAAAGATCGTGCCTATCTCCTTATGTCGAAAATCCTTTTAGCTCAAAAGTAGTAAAAGGTTTCGTACCAGAAGTTGTTATATGTTTTTAGTGTTTCGGGATTCCTATATTCTATGTATATATGTTATGAACATTCTATGTACGTTTCACAAATCCGTATCATGGGTATGGTACAGAGCCTCACCACCAGGTACAGTATAGTGTCATACCCAGTGTACTCGGTTATTGGGGTCTTACTCTTCGGTAGAGGTGCAATCGACGTAATCTACAGCCGTTGTCGACAGGGTAATAATTAACTTGAATTTTGTTTATCGATATGACTCTATAATACAGATTTTGTTTTTATGAAAGCATAATCCTAAAAAAAGCACATATTAGCAGAGTTTTCATTAGAGCAATACTCGTTAAAGGCTTTAACTGTGCCATTTCCTTTTCAATTTTCAACAAAACCACCAATTCGAAGGGTTGCTTTGTTCCTAATATAATTCTATCTATCTATCTATCTATCTATCTATCTATATATATATATCTTTAGATAGATAGATATATGTAAGAACAGTAATTGAGAAAGGTTATGCTCGTTGCTTTACTAGCAAAGTAGGTATAAACCAAAAAATTTAATTCAAGACATAATAAATCAATTACTGGATTTTCATCTATTTTCCATAACCTTCGAACGGTCGTGTGGTATATATATATATATATATATATATATATATATATATATTTCGTTGAACATAATTGACATTTTTTGTCTACATAGTTTTTGTTGTTCCTTTCTTATTGCGGTATTGATTTTATAATATTCTACGGGAATTGGTCGATGTATCTACCATAATCATTATTTCCCAAGTACTTTCTGCCCAACTTTGCGCCATCATCAGGAGAGGATGTATTACTACATATTAGGAACATACAACCCAAACTTAACAGAATTAATTTACAAACCAGTGCTAATGTACTTAAATGTCTTTAGCGACAAATTTAAAAGTAAACGCTACACATTGCAACGGCGCAGACGCTCTTCTTCTTACAAAGTAGTAATGTACATACAAAAGTTACGTCACTTTTGTAATAGATCCTCCCCTGATGATGGCCAAAGGTCGTGCAGATAGTACTTGGGGAAATAAATAATTATGGAAGATACATCAACCAACTGCCACCGAATATTATAAAATCAATACGACATTATGAAAGGATCAACAAAAAAATATGTTGACAAAAAATCTCTATCATGTTCAGCAAAATATGTATTAATGAAGAAAAGCTGCCTATATATATATATATATATATATATATATATATAAGTTAATGATGACAGGTCTTATAAAAAAAAGTAATCTCTGATATAAGGAAAATGTTGAAAAATCTATAATACAATGCTTACATCTAAGGCTGTTGTTCTGAAAGTATGTTAAAATAGTCTATATTTTGGGGAAACTTTTCCCCTTTTTCTGATGATACAGAATAAAGGTTAAAGTTTCTGCGAAATTTAACGAAAAAAACCCACACCTTTTTAACTTTAGCTGTTCATGCCTTTACGAAAACAGCGTTACACGTGAAGTGGACTAATGTTTATAAAAATAACACAATCAACACGAGTACTGCAAAAACAGAGAAGTTATATTCTTCGATAGATCTGAAAACTATTGAATGAAATTGTTCGGGTGATAAGTTCCTGCCGATAGTGGTGAATTTTTAGCCAGCATGTGGATTTGAAAGACCATCGTCCAAGTTAACGGGCGTAAGTAGATAGGGGTCGTCCGGCGATCAAGCAAGTTGAGGCTGCTATGCGACTCTGAGACACAGTTGTATTTGTCTTGCCTGGGGAATAAGTGGACTATTTTAATGCACCTTTGAAAATGTTTTGAATTTATAGTATTAGGGAGGAACATGCACATATTCGTCAGCTCCACTAATTGTTAGCATAGAAAATGACCACATATTTTTTAGCACGCGCGTTTGGTTAAAAAATATGTTCGAGTCTTTTGATTTTTCAGCTGCGTTTTTACAAATTCTTGAATTTTCCGGAACACGTGAGTGGGTGTTTTTTTTTTTTTTTTAGGTTTACAGTTGCGCCAAAACTGATTTGTATTTTTCCAGAACTTTCTTTAACGAAGAAATTGGATCATCTCATATTCATGAAAGTACTGTATTGTATTATCTCAAAGATTTCTTTAAGATATTAGAGATTATTTCGTTTCATAGCCACGCAATCTATCAGTTGTTTATATAAGAAGCATACATGGCACACCCACTATATATATATATATATATATATATATATATATATATATATATATATATATATATATATATGTATATATATTCTTCAATTCAGTAAATCTGGAGCAGGGAACAGTTTCGTCAGGACAAATAAATTATTAAAATTTCGAATATTTAAATATTTCTGGTAAAAAGCTCAATGTAAATAAATTAACAGAGCATATATTATTTAAAAAAAAACAATATTCGGTCACATGAGGATATTAAATTTATTTCCATCGTTTTAAGAGCATTGATATGAATCCAAGACTCTAAAATAATTTTAAAGATATTATTTATGTCTTGAAGAAAAGATACATATTATGTTGAATCCTGATCCCGGTAACCTATTAAAGCAGAGATGTCATTTAATAGCTAGATGTAGGCATAGAAATAAATTTAAACTATAGTAGAATATTTGAATTGAAAGTCAAAGTGAATATTTAACTATAATTTATCAAATTGGTATAAATATCTTAATATGGTTAAAGAACGGCGGGGGTTTTGGGACCTTTTGAATAAAAAAACGCTGACATAATAGAATTGAAGTTGATAATTTTTGTCTGAAATGGTTGAAATGTGGATATGTATTAATGTAATTCCTAAAGTGTTAATTTTATTGGTTTTGTATTTTTCTCAATCTGAAACCAGAAGGGACCGGAACTAGCCTTATATGGGTAAAGGCTATACATAGCTGAAATGGATTTCGTTTCTCCCTCTCGTTACTTCCTTCCTTTTACTATCCCTCCTATCTGGTTGTAATTTATTTTATTTTCCGATTGGATGAAGTCCTGTTAAAAATTATTTCAGAGTCTTTGATTCTTATCAATCCTCCTGACAGGATGGAAATAAATTCATTATCCTAATGTGACCAAATATCGTTTTTTGTCGTGAAAAAATATTTAGAATTCTCAAGTTCTCAAAATGTTTCGGTTTGGTTTCTTTGTTTAATGGCGTATCAACCTTTGTAGGCTATTTAATGACAAAACCATTCTCCTAGTGTTGTGTATTGACCCCCGACCCGGCCAAACATGACATTACACCACCCACCTCACAATGTTTCACAGTAATTGTAACTGTTAGACGGGGCAAATAATCTTTATTAGAGGATGAATATATTCCAGTTAATTGGGTATGTGAGGTTGAAAAATAGGGATATTGAAACAATAGTGATAAGATAAATTTTGGAAGTATACAAACTATTACGAGTTCGCAAAGATATTGTTCTTTGTTACAAATATAGGTCTCTTTCAAAGTAACGTAAATCATATAATTTTGCCGCTGCATTTTCGGCCTGTGGGTGGATATATAGTAATCAAACAGCAAACATTTTATTGTTTGTGCACGAAAGAGTCTGTTTGAAGTTAGTTTTTTTTTATTTGTTTTTAACACAGGCACGTAATATATTTCAATTCAATTATTATTGATTGGAATTCAAGGAAATCATTTTCTGACCCCCCCAAAAAAGAAAGTACTGAATGAGAACTAAAAAATATTTCAAATCTAATGTTATGAAAGGCATTCTATGAAATGGCCTCCCGGCTCCGGCTTGGATTGCGTGTTACCTAGTATCATGTAAGAATTATTAGTTTTACGTGCACCGAACTTAGCATATATATATATATATATATACACACACACACACACACACATATATATATATATATATATATATATATATATATTTGCCTAATGTAGCTTTCGTGATTTTCGTCGACAAATGGCCAAAGAGAAGCGTTGTTAGAATTCTATGTTACAATAATCAAAGATAAACATTTTCCAAGGTCATTCTTTAATTTCAATCCACTGCCGTAATTATGAAAGATCATGTGTTATATATTTCAACTTTATGAACATTTTTACGATTGTTGAATTCTGTTATTCACTTAATCACTGGTTTCCTCCCTTCTTCCGTTAAATAAAACTCAGCTTCAATCATAGATTTCAAAGTACCAACACTGGCCGAAAATCAATTGCCCAGTCGGCCTAGGTTGTAGAATACACCGGCTGCATCATTGCAGAGGAGTAAGACCCCTTGTACGATGACACAAAACAATCCGGTAGTGAGGTTCCATAACACATATTAAACTTATATATTTCTACATTCAATTTTAACGGCACAGCACCTTAGAAATGACTTATTACCTAATCTCACCTAACTGATGCCCGTGTTGTAATGGACACGGCAATACGAGTTCAAATCCTGGACGAGACTGATTGCATTTCACATAGCACTAATACCCTTGGGAAAGGTATGAATCCAATCATTCTCCCTCCAGCTATGGGCAAATAGTAGGGCAGACTAGGTTCTTCAGCCTTGGTGAGGCAACTAGTCTAGGAGAAGGAAAACTCCGCTTAAAAATTGACCTTGTGTCATATTCTGCCCGGGCGGAGTGTGAGGATTTGTCTTGATGCCATCTTAGTCAAATGGTCTGAGACAAGGATGGAGTTGTGAACTGTCAAGGTGGAAATGCCACTGACCAGATTTGAAGAGTGCTGGCCACTTCCGACCGAATCTCTTCCTGAACTCCCTTAAAACCATATTTATTTATCTGTTGCAGCTTGAAAACCTTGAGACTATGTCAATGAAAACATTAGAATTATTGTGAACCAGGGAATGAATTTATCAAAATTAATTTTTTACTTTGATATATCCATATTTACCAACCCCTCTGCTCGGGCAGGATATGACACACGGTCAATTTTTAAGCGACGTTTAACAGGTTTGAATTAAGAGTTTTCTCCGAGACTAGTTGCCTCACCAAGGCTGAAGAACCTAGTCTGCCCTACTATTTACCCATAGCTGAAGGGAGAATAATTGGATTCATACCTTTCCCAAGGGTATTAGTGCTATGTGAAATGCAAACAGTCTCGTCCAGGATTTGAACTCGTGTTGCTGTGTCCATTTCCTACGACGATAACCATTACACCACGGGCATCTCCTTTACTTTGATATATCAAAGGAAAAAGGACTCAAACAAGATAACTGTCCATTGAATCAACGGAAAGGATAGTAAAATCTCACTGAAGAAGACAATTCATAGTGGATTGTGGCCAAAGATAATGTTCCCGGTTTGCTTTGTCTAAAATAAATGAGGTGTTTAAGAAAGATAAAAGCATATTGGTAGACCACGATAGACATGGAAGCGTCAGAATTTAAAACTCAAAAGTAATATGCTTTGAAAATAGAAAATGTTCCACAGAATAAATGAAAATAAATGGGTTGAAACAGAAGTCAAGATTTGTAAAAGAAATGTAAAAAAAATAGGAATTATGAAAAGAAAAAAACATAGACTAAAACCGACTCTTTAACAGAAACGGAGGAATATTAAATAACAGAAACAATCATGATGTGTAGACAATTGGATGAAAGTGATATTCAGTAAAGAATGTGCATCGATCAAGTCGATGATGCTAGAACCTTTGTCTGATATCGTTCAAATGAAACATTTAAAGGTGACTGCTGAAAAAAATAAGTAAATTTCTTTTGTAATTAATAAGTATTTGCTTACTATTTAAGAGAGCATGGGAGATTGCAATCAGTATCTTAACATTCAATGCCTATGTACACTCTGAATTCCAAATTTATCAATTCATAGATCGAAAATTAGTTTGATGATGATGAAGTCATTTTTCAGGCCGATAATGCATTTTTTATCTGAGTAGAGTGATTAAATCTCTCTTTAGAAAATCAATGCCAGAACCAGCGAACAGTCCGGATATAAATCCCATTGAAAATTATGGTGGAATCTTTCAAAAATCATTTCATGAGAAGGTTCCATCCATTAAAGATGTCATTCAGTAAAGTTGGGACCACTTTGATTGAAAGAAATATCGCTTTAAATTTGTGAAACCTAAAGTTTTACACAATTCTGCACCTCCAAATACTTTTGCAAAGCTCATATATCTGCCGATCAACACTGGATGCCAAGCTCCCCTGATACCCTCCATTTTTTACTCATTGGAGTTTTCACGGCTTTAGATCTACCTGAATTTGCCTGACGTCGGTCTTCTTGAAATCTGAGCTATTTTTTCAGTGAGCAGTTTACAATACTCGGATCAGCTTCGTCTTCACCTTACGCACGGCAAATGTTTTTGGTATCCTAATAACAACTGGCTCTTTAAGCTGTTACTTACCGTCAAATTCTTCTAATGACCTTTGCTGAATCGACAGAGATCTTCATTCGGTTCTTGCTCACCGAAAATATGAATACATAAATAATTAAAAGAAAGCAAAAATGCAACCTTTTTGTATTTTTACAAGCAAATAATTAAACACTTAACTTTCCCAGACACAATCTGCTTTAATACGTGTCAGCGATAAGAAATATTGGAGAATACTTGAAGGTTAAAGAGGTGTAAAATACTGAAAGTGCGAAACAATTAAGATCTGCCAAGAAACAAACTAATTATCAAACTGGTATGCGCACAATATCACCAGCATCAATACAATATTTCAACGATAGAGCAATGAGCTTGATTATTTTCAAAGTGTGAATAAAAGATCAAATTATTCAGTCTTGCAGAAATGAAACCAGTATGTTTATTTCCTATGACTGGTTCTACATTAAAAAAATCGAACGAGTCAGTTATCCACCTACATTGTTTGAAGTCCTATATTCCCTGAAGAGGTGTAATATACCCCAATTTAGTGTCCAGGGTATGATATTCAACTGAAACTGGCATTGAGGCTCCAATTTTAGAGCTCTGGCAAGATCAGAGTACCCTTTCCTTTTAATTACTTCCGGGTGTACACTGACCTGCAGTTAGGATCTCATATATGTTTACAAATTATTTGTATTACATAAATGTTGGGTATCACCCACCTTTTTCCACACTGTCCATCTGCCATATATAGCAGTAGCTCTTAATACCAGCGAAGACGAGAAAGTGAAGAGCCGCTTCTTATAGTTGCAGCTTTTTCCTGATTCAGTTGCCGAGTCGCATTTCGGTCGGCCGTGCTGGCGGCAGCACGGATCTGGCCGGGTGTGGCTCGGTGACTGAAATATTTCCTTCGGCCTCAGGGGGCCTTCCCCCCAGGCTTTTACCCCCTTTCGCGGGGGGTTGGGTTAATCACCCGGCGCCTGAGGCGCCCCTAATAAGGGGAATGCCGACGGGGCCGTAGGCATTTTGGGGAAACTCCAGGCGCGTGTGTCCTGCAGCCCTGCCCCCGGTCCCACCTAAAAAACGGCCTTGTGCCACACTTACTCGTTAGGTGGGGCGAGTAACAAATACCGCCGCTTCTTATAGTAGCAGCTTTTTGCTGATTCAGTTGCCGAGTCGCATTTCGGTCGGCCGTGCTGGCGGCGGCACGAATCTGGTCGGGTGTGGCTCGGTGACTGGAATATTTTCCTTCAGCCACAGGGGGCCTTCCCCCATGCTTTTACCCCCTTTCGCTGGGGGTTGGTTTAATCGCCCGGCGCCTGAGGCGCCCCTAATAAGGGGAATGCCGACGGGGCCGTAGGCATTTTTGGGAAACTCCGGGCGCGTGTGGGCTACGGCCCTGCGCCCGGTCCCACCTAAAAAAGGCCTCGTACCACACTTGCTCGTTAGGTGGGGCGAGTAACAAATACCGCCGCTTCTTATAGTAGCAGCTTTTTGCTGATTCAGTTGTCGAGTCGCATTTCGGTCGGCCGTGCTGGTGGTGGCACGGATCTTGCCGGGTGTGGCTCAGTGACTGGAATATTTTCCTTCGTCCTCAGGGGGCCTTCCCCCCAGGCTATTACCCCCTTCGGGGGTTGGGTTGATCGCCCGGCGCCTGAGGCGCCCCTAATAAGGGGAATGCCTACGGGGCCGTAGGCATTTTGGGGAAATGCTTGGCGAGTGTGGGCTACGGCCCTGTGCCACCAACAAAAGGCCTTGTGCCACATTTTTATGTTCGGTGGGGCGGGGAACAAATACCGCAGCTTCTTATAGGGATAGTATTAGGGCGTTGGAGACTGGAGATCACACTAGATCCCCTTACTTGCTACCGTAATAACGGAAGCCAATACTATTATTGGACTATATCTTTATTCTGTATTCACTAATCCTATGTACTTGTCTACTAATAGTCTCTCTATTGCATATACTTTTTCCTGAGAATATATCTCTATTACCTCTCATATCGTGGTTTGTCCTTTATTTAATATTACAAGCGTTCACTAACTAGAACGCAACAATAAGAATACTTGATAACATACGTTATACTTATAACGGCATCATAGTTGTAATTTACTAAGCTTTTTGCTTAGATGTGGCACAAGGCCATATGAAATGGGCACCCAATGAGACTCGAACTTATTCGTGTAGGTTTGCTAGTTGAGCTTGCTAACCATTACACCACCAAAGGTGCCTTAACGGCATCATAGTTCATAGTACTTTTGTTTCAGACGGTAGCTGCTTAGTAAGGCTGGGTTTACATCTCAACGCTTAAGGCAGCCCAAGGTGGGTGTTTATGAGATCAAACATTTTTTGAAATGGCTGCGGATGAGGATCGATTCATGTGTGCTTCGCACGATAAAAGGACTTTGTGTGAAGTCCTGATTTGGTGGGAAGTCTTATATCCGGATCGTTCGCTGGCCATGGCATTGCTTTTCTAAAGAAAGGTTTAATCACTTTTGCTCAGTGAAAAATGCATTTTCGTCCTAAAAAATGACTTCATCATCAAACTAATTTTCGATCTATTAAATGATAGATACAATGGACTATACTTATCTGAACTCGAGCAGGGTGATTTTGCGTAGGCAGGCTGGTTGGGCCTTCGTAAGTTGATCGCCTTGTCCTTTAGGGCTTGATATTGCTTTAAGCACATCTAGCTTCTAGCAATAACGGCTTTAGCAGTGCTAGGCTATTACTTGGCGCTTCAGGTGCACTCAAAGATGAATATAGAGGAAATTAAGAATTTTTTATGATGGCCGTGCAAGAATATCGATTTACGAGTACCTCTTACAAACATATTAACATGATAAATGTGTGCAAAGAGAAATCGAAGGAACAAGGCTTTTTTGTTTGTTTTATGGCATATCAATCCTTGTAGGTTATTTAATGCCAAATCCTCTTTATACATATATATTAAATGAATATGATTTGGTTTGGTTTGGTTTGCTTTGGTCTGATGGAACATCAACCAATGAAGGTTATTTAATGCCAAATCCTCTTTATAAATATATATAATATATACGGGGATCATTAAATAAGTTTCCAGACTTTTTTCGTATGGGCACTTTTATTGATAGTACACACATAAATCTCTAGTCCCCTTCCGGCTGCAACATACTTGTTGTACCGTTCCAACAACTTTTGAAAGGCCCCATGGACGTCCTCTTGTGTGAGCGTGTCAATGACCTTCGTCACAGCCTCTTTCATCTCCCCAATTCTCTCATAACGACATCCTCTGAGCTTAGGGAAAAAGCAAAAGTCCCAAAGAGTAAGGTCGGGACTATAGGGAGTGTGAGGAACTGTCTTGATGCCCATCTTGGTCAAATGATCTGAGACAAGGATGTGGTTGTGGACTGGTGCATTGTCCTGGTGGAAATGCCACTGACCAGATTTGAAGAGTGCTGGCCTCTTCCGACCGAATCTCTTCCTGAACTCCCTTAAAACCATATTTTTGTATATATCCTTCGCAGTTGCCAAAAAGATTTTATGGTGTCCGATGGGAATTGCTTGATGAAACTCCCATAACTGATTGTTACCCTTGTATTTTAGGCCCGATCTTGTGCCATCATCAGTGGTGTGTATATTGCGAAAGTGATATGACCTTTTATATTACTGGTTTGTAAGTGTTTATTATTTATACTGGCATGTTGTTGTAACGTTTTATTCGTTTCTATTCATGGCAACAGTAGCTAAAGACATTTAAGTACATTGATACTAGATTCAAAACTGATTCTATTGAGTTTGGGTTGTATCGTTCTGATATAGAGCGCCTCGAGAATTTGTAATTTTTGTTTATTATATTGTCGTACTGATATTGTGTTTTCGATAAAAATTTTCCGAAACTACGGATGCATAGGGAGTCGTCTTGATAGCGTCGTTGAGGTTATGCCAACGTATATGCTGTTATTCCGTGAACAATTATTTAATACATTTAAATTGATATACAACATTAGTTTTTTGCAAATCCCCAATTGATTGCGAGGAATTTTTGTTAATACCTTAGTTCGATGTTTTAAATTTGTTATAGTATATGATAAGTTTAACTGTTTAAAAGGATCAGCGGGGAATATATTTCTTACAAAGTAGTAATGTACATGCAAAGGTCACTTCGCTTTTGAAATATACACACCCCTGATGATGGCCCAAGATCATACAAAAGGTACTAGGGTAAATTTTAGTTATTGGAGTTTCATCAAACAATTCTTGCCAGACACCGTAAAATCAATTCAGTAACTGGAAAGGACGTATAAAAAATATGTAGACAAAACATATCTATATTGTTCAATTAAATATTTATATATATATATATATATATATATATATATATATATATATATATATATCATCATGATGTCGTGCCGCTAGCACGGATATATATATATATATATATATTTGTGTGTGTGTGTGTGGTGCATTTAGAAGGAAATTGAAACCTGGTTGAATTGTCATTATAGATTTATTTCGCCGGAGAATATTATTATACACTCCGTCTCCTCAGGTGACTACACATGTTGCACTTGAGGTCGCAATACAGCAAATGTGGATTACAGTCTGTATGTATATGAAAAAATAGGGAGACCTATATAAATTTTTAATTCTCAAGCGTGGGCAAACTGTGACACCAACTACACACAAGCAATACTGAGCAAGTCTTAGAAGTAGCACCCCGCTAAGCAGCTACTGTACGGCCACCTGCAACCCATCACAAAAACTATAAAAAATTTGATGAACAAGACATGCTGGACACTGGTGGAGTGTTAGGAACGAGCTCATAAGGGATGTACTCCTGTTGACACCTACACATCGACGATTAAAAGCAGGACGACCAGCTTGAACCTACATACAGCAGCTCTGTGCCGATACGGGAAGTAACCCGAAAGATCTGCCGGAAGCAATGGACGATAGGGAGGGTTGGCGAGAAGGTGTCAGGGATATCCGTGCTGATAGCGGGACATAATGATGAGGATGCGAATTAAATAGCAATACTTGAAATCATTTAACTGTGTGCAAACAAATTTGCTCTATCGTTTAAAAAACACCAACTAACTGATCACTTCTAAATGATTTATGTATAACCATTTAACTATGTGCTAACAAATAAGTGACGTTATATCAAATTGATATTGTTACATAAAAATCCGTGAAACCATTTAACTACATGCGAACAAATGATTGACGTTATAATAAATTGATAATGTAACATAAAAACTATGTGCGAAAAAATAAGTGACGTTATATCAAATTGATTATATTGCATAAAAATACTTGAAACTATTAAACTATGTGCAAACAAATAAATGACGTTATATAAAATTGATAATGTTCACAAAAAATACTTGAAACCATTAAACGACATGCGAACAAATGAGTGACGTTATATTGAATAGATAATTTTACATAAAAATACTTGAAACCATTTAACTATGTGCAAACAAATGAGTGATGTTATATTAAATTGTTACTGTTAAATAGCAATACTTGAAAACATTAAAATTGTGTGCGAACAAGCGAGTTCCTGTTCATTTAAAAATGTTATCTCTAAACTACTCCTTTTTAGATCATAATGTCCTGTCGGCAGGGGCAGTAGATTACACTGACTGCTTCTTTGTAGAGGGGTAAGACTCCCCCCAAAAGTATCCTATGACACTACACAATGTAATGGTGAGGTTCCAGTAATGCTGGAGCTTTGGAGAATGCAGACTACCTCTTCAATGCCATCGCTCCCTTGTCAACTCTGGCGTGGCGTGGTAGTACCTGATAAGGTCCTCTTTAGGGATCAAATAGAAATAAACAATTTACTTATGCTATACTGAATTGTTTGAAATAGAACAGTTTTGACATTTAACTGTGTGTAAGCAAAATATGTACAAAAGTGAATTGTTTGAACTATTATCAAAATGAATTAATTTGACGTTAAATGACACAAAAGCGTTTATACGCCGTAAAACAACCAACCAACCAACCAACCAACCAACTAACTAACCAACAACAAATCATATATATCTAGTATATATAAAAACAAGATTGGCATTAAATAGCCTGCAACGGTTGATATGCCAATAATCCATCCAACCAACAAACAAAAGATGTAACTATAAATGTACTTTTCCCAACTCTCCTGTCATAAAATAACGCCTGACGGATTGAAGCGCCATTCAAATCATCCAACAAATTAACGATTCTCTTCATTCTGTTTGGGAAAAAATGATACACTAATGTAGCGCTCATGGTGAAACAGTTATCCTTGGATAGATTGTGCCTACTTCAATTCCTGGTCGTGGCAAGTTGCATTTTACTTCCCGTTAATTCTTTTGGGAAATGAGCGAATCCTTCTCAATCAAAACTAATGACATCTGGGTAAATATTTTACTGGACAAAGACGATTAGCCATGGAAAGGTAACTGCTAAAGCATAAAACAAACATTCTGAATTCAAAACATGGGGAGAGAAAAGGCAAGCAAATCCACCAAAAGAGAAAAAAAAAAAATCTAATTGGTTTGATTTCTTTGTTAAATGGCATACCAGTATTCTCAGTTTATTTGATGTCAAATCCACCCTTGGCATTAAATAGCCTACAACGGTTAATATGCCAATAACCCACTCAACCAACAAACAAAAGATGTAACTATAAATGTACTATACCTAATTCTGCGGTCATAAAATAACTCCTACAGCAGTTATACCTTTGAACTTATAGCAGGGGGGCTAAGTGGATTCTTACCTTTCCCAAGGAATATTAGTCTCTACCTCCCACCAGTCAGGACTTGACACAAAATCAAATGATCCGAGGATAGGATTATAGTGGGGATTAAGGAAGGAGAAGGTAGGACCCGAGTCGATGCTCGAGCCCACCTAGTCTATACTGACCATCGGCTCACTTTGCACCTAGCTGGACATGGACCCAAACACGAGTCCAGACACAACTGTCAGATTATATAACTTAAACTAGACCACAGGGTCCAGTGCTGAATAAAAGTGTCAATAATGCAGCTCACCCACCCGAAGATGGACCAGCTGAAGTCAGAGTCCTTCCGGCCTCGAGTCTACCTTAGATAGACAATGTTCCGTCCGATACAAATGCCAGAGGGCGGGGGCAAAGCCAACAGCAAACTTATGAAGTGGGCCTTATCCCCGGGGAAAGGTTTTATCCCTTTCCCAAGAGTATAGTTCTGAAAGTGAATGTAACGGTTTACCTGGTATTCGAACTCACTTACTTCGAGGCTGTATGGGCACCTCAGCGGGGGTAATTCTTTGCAATCTAGAGTGGCAAACCTTCAAAAGTGAGTTCGAGCCTCTTTGGGTGCACCTTTTATACAGCCTTGTGCTATATTTGAGCAAAAAGCTTTGTAAATTATTACTTCGAGGCCGTAGGCTAGTACGCCAGCTATAACGCCGTAGGGTCTCCCTTCTCAATAATTGCTCAAGAAAACAAACAAAAAGTATAACAGCAGGTTTTTCAGGTCTTCTTCCCCCGTCACCTTCTCCGTAAAAGTGGTTTGAAGATATGAACATACAATGCAATGCTTGCAGTAACAGCAAATTCTTGGAACAAGGAAATTAAACACTATAGAAATTATCTTATGAGAATCTTATTTAAGCAACAATGCTGATCAAAGGTTTTGCGAATCAATTTATAGATGTAAGCTTTGTTTATATTTCATTCGGTCGGTTGCTTGTTTGTTTTGCGGCGTATTAACCCTTTTCGAGTCATTTAACGCTGAATTTCATTTCAAGCAATTCAGTTTAGAATAAGTATAGTTTTTGTTTACGAACAATTAAATGTCAAAACCGTTCAGTTAAATTTAAAAACAGTTCTATTTCAAACAATTCAGTTTAGCTTAAGTGCTCAATTTCAATTACAAAACAGTTATATTTCAAACAAATCAGTTTAATATATAAACGCAATTTAAAGGACAAAACAGTTCGATTTCAAGCTATTCGGTTTAGCGTAAGTACACTGTTTAATTGTATTTGAAATCATAGATCAGGTGTAACTATTCCGGATCAGATTGGACCTGGGAGCAATGGTAATTAAGGGATGCACTGCATTCCCAAAGCTCCAGGATTACTAGAACCTCACTGTCAGATTGCTTTGTGTCATATCCAGAAACTCGTTTTGGTGGATCGTACACCTCTGCAGAGATGCTGTCGGTGTATTGTATAGCCCCAACTGACAGGGCAAATTTTATTCGGGCATCATATAGATGTATTTTAATATCAGAATGGGTGGTCATATTTCAAAAAAAGATCCATGTATTGTACAGCTTTTATAAGCATGCTTTGGTTTCTTTGTTTAAAAATATCAACTTTTTGGGTCTATTTCATACCAAATATATTTTTTGCATCCAATGGCCAAATGAGTAGTGTTCGTCAATGGTCCGGGAGACCAGGGTTCAATCCCAGGTCGTGTTGTAATATAATGGCCGAGGGATTTCATTTTATGCCTTTGGGTTTAGTTAGGCTGAGAACCTTTCGGCTCAGTGCATGGGTTATTTAGGTCCAACATTAACGCAGGCGTTCACGCGCGTGGGCGGAGTGGACGTGTCACTCAGAGATGTCACAATAGTCCAGATGGGAAACGGGGTTAGAGAATGCGAGTGACGTCACGCACCAGAAGCGCGCGGGGGATTTGGGGGATTTTGAAAGAGCGAGTTAGTTGAGTTCTGCCTCGGGAGAAGACGATTGGCTTTCGCTTGCTCGCCGAAGCCAGGCCAGTGGCCTTGTGTTGGGGGGGAATGGAAAAGTCATCATAGAAAGATTGTGCATCTCTCTTCCTTATGTCGAAACCTTTAAACTCAAAGGTAATAAAAAGTTTCGTACCTGAACTAAGAAGTCGTAAGTGTTTTTCGTGTTTCGGGATTCCTATGTTCTATGTATATATGTTATGAACATTCTATGTACGTTTCACATATCCGTATCATGGGTATGGTACAGTGTCATACCAAAAACTAAAAAAAAAAAAATGGCACTTGATACCGCTTTGCTTAATACTCAGAATTATAAGGTAAGGGTCAAGGGTAAAGTACAGCAATTCAGGGGATTGAGTAGCGCTCTCTTCTAAACTTCTGTGTAGTAGCTATTTAAAAGAAAGCCTTTGGGTCACCCTGACGTAGGGTCGCTAACTTTACTTTTTTTTTTACTTATATTTTCACAGAAGAACAATAGAGATACTGTTTAACCCAAAGCCGGGTAAGGGGATAAGGGGTCCATACATTTCTCAAGGGAATTAGTCTGAAAGGAAACGTGATAGAGCTACTGGGGTTCGAATTTACTTATTACAATGCACTTTTTTTTATCATTAAGGATTTTCGGACTTTTTTCTTCATCTTTATTGTTATTTCTAGAACGTTTCAGCCAATATGTCCTCTGGCCTTCTTCAGGTGGTTGTCGGACTCTGGAACTTTCACGGAACTTCGAACTTCGTCCTTTACTGGATCCAAAAAAGACACATAGGGTAAACGTTGTGGAAATAACAATAAAGATGAAGACAAAAGTCTTAAAATTCTTAATGATAAAAATCATCAAGCTTCGTCTCAGAAATTTAGACACTTAATACAATTTTCTTATTCAACTCATTAACCACAGCGTCACACACCTTCGTTTGATAAAACAAATGAGAATATTTCTTTGTGTTTATTTGTTTTTAAATTGTTTTCAGCTGGTTTCTTACATGCTAGAAATTACCAAAAAATAGTTTCTCTCTCTCTCTCTCTCTCTCTCTCACACACACACACACACACACATATATATATATATATATATATATGGAGAGAGAGAGAGAGAGGGGGAGAGAGAGATTATAATTATTTAATGTTTGTTGGTCACCATTTCCACTAGAAATGCGAAGATTTTAACAAGAGCTGCTAAATTTACCAGCATAGAAAAATCGAAAACGAAACAAACAAACCCACCCTCTGATAAAAAAAGACACATTGGGGAATATCATGATTCTAACAACTCAGGAATATAAATACATATAATGTCAATATCAAACTAAACTATCCTCAAAATATTGCTTTGAAATAGGATGAAGAGATAGGGGTTGCACTTAATAAAAGATACCTGACTAAACCATTTTCGGCTAATTCAAAACAGTTCCACCCTCCTATGATTTACTAATATTTTTCAAGTAGAGAGTTCATTGTCAGATGCCTACGATAGCAAGGATCATATGATATTCATTTCAAAACACTTGGATACGAAAAATAGTTTCTGTTCAACGAAAAGATATAATTACCAGTTCAACTTTCCTCGCTGTCTTTTTAATTGTATATCAGCACTTAGAAAAACCATCTCATAAACATAAAGAAAAGACTCTCCAAGGCATTTCCTAAGGTTCTAACTAGTTAAGAATGATTGAAATAGCTACGAAGAAATAGGCCAATTTATCTTTTAACTTTTGCTGTACTCTCTCTCTCTCTCTCTCTCAACACACACACACACACACACACACATATATATATATATATATATATATATATATATATAAAATTAACTTAAATCGCGAGTTTCACCTTATAGGATCATCAGGAAGTCTAACTCCAACTCCTGGATTACTGGATTTTTGAAATTGCAAACTATTAACAATTTCTCAAGCCCAGATGGTGAAGAAAGTGTCCCATATTTAACCAAGCGCTTTCAACTATGTTTGTAGTCGTCCTCAGGGGAACTACTGATCGATTTTTTTTCCTTATTGGTGAGATTTTTATTTATTTGGGAGGGTTTTTTTTGTATATGGTTGGTCCATTCATTTAGATGGTCTCCTAAGGTTAGTTTGGTTTGGTTTCTTTGTTTAATGGCATATCAACCTTTGTAGGTTATTTGATGCCAAAGCTATTCTCCGAAAAGAACAGTAGTGGTACTATTTAACCCATAGCTGGGAGGATAAGGGGGTTCATACCTTTCCCATGGTTATTTGCCCGAAAGTGAACGTAATAGGGCGACTGGAGTACGAACTCGCTTACTACGATTCCGCAGTCCATCGCTTTAGCCATTACACCACGAAGATACCCCCTGCCTAAGGTTAATTATTAAATATGCATTAGAAATTATAAAAATCTAATATAAACAAAATATTATTTAACATTGGCGCTATTATACAAACCATATTAAAAAACCTCCCGAATAAATTAAATCTCACAAAGAAATAAAAATCACGCAAGTAAGCCACACTCCGGCAGGCAGTTGCGTGAGAGTCATGGATCTGCGTGTGGTGTATAGTGGAGAGGCTAGTCTGCCTGGCGCGAGTGCCGGGGAAGCCGAGCATTCGCATCAAAATTCTGAGACTGACTTACTCATCGAGTCTCAGGGGGGCGTTCCCGTAGGCGCTAACCTTCCTTGCGGGTTAGGTTTATCTCTTGGCGTCTTATTTAACCATTTTTATGGGAATGCCGACGAGACTTGAAGCATTTTTGGAGCCGCTTGGCGTGTTTGGACTACGGTCCTGCACCTGTTACCCACGGAAAAAGTCCTTGTGCCATATGTACGTACGATGCTCCTCACAAAAATAAAAACAAAAAAACCAAAACAACTAGTTCCCCTGAGGACGACTAGCAGAGACATTGTTGAACGCGCCTGTGTAAATATGAAACACTCTCTCCACCATTTGAATTCAGACATACGAAAAGAAACAAGACTTGGACCTCTAAACATGAATATCGCACAAAAAAAATGTATGTGTACGTGTGTGTATATCTAGCAAGATTTTTCTCTTGTAAGCATGTTTGATCAAATAAAACAGACACTTTGTTTCTGCCCCTTTTAAAAGTTGATTCGTTAAAGTCTTCATATGAGTCGTTTGACATCTGGATGGAATACATTTTAAAAAAGGCACAATTCTTTCATAAGTCCCTTACCACCCCAGCTGGAGCTATTTTTATCACTTAACCTATTCAGGAATAATTCCATCTCTTAGCGCCTTAAAACATATTCCTGTCCCTCATCCGAATACCGAAACATTCGATTTGATAACACCTCCATGTCACACAACCAAAAAAACAAACGAAAACGGGAAATTTCTTGAGCTCTCTATAAAAAAGATAAATAAGATCACTCTACAATGTTGCAACCGCGTTCAGAAATGGCTTTAACCATTTCTCTGCCAATTCTTCCTCTTAACTCGAATAAAGTTCCTCTTTTTCAAAAAATTCCCCTTCCATTTGTTCTTCTTCCTACCCTATATAAATACGTTCGACTTGTTATTGTGTTCGTCATTTTGATATTTTGTTTCCCAAAGATGGACCCAGTTAAAGCCGAAAGTACAAAGGAAATATTTTTCCTTTTCCCCCCCTTTTTTAGCAAAAATAATGCTATAAGACTTCAATATCTATTTACGATACCAGACTGTTTTACTGGATTTTTGAAATTGCAATCTGTTAACAATTTCTCAAGCCCAGAAATGATGTTGCTTTTTATGAAAAACAGATTCCATTTCATGACGTAATCAAATTCGAATGCATTTTTCCTGTATTACTTGTTTTTTTTTTTCTGACATCAAAAACATTTGCCCTAAAGACCAGTTTTCAGCTTGCGTACTTAACATATTTTCTATTATTATTATTATTAGTAGTTGTAGTATTAGTATTAGTAGTAGTAGTGGTATTTCTATACTAAACATATTTTAAATAGAATAAGTGGCGACTGTTGTTGAGGGCAACCAGAAGCCTCCCTTTTCAATAGCTACTACACTGGGATGTAGGGGAGGGCGCTACTCCTTTCCCGGGATACGTGCCTTATATTGCTGAGTTTTAAGCAAGGAGTTACCCAAGTACCATTTTATAAAATCTTTGGTATGACGCAACCTTTGATTGAACTCAGGTCTTCCAGACCATTGGCGAACACTCTACCCACTTGGTAATGAGCCGGTCTAAATACCGAAAGGCAAAATTTTAGTTGAAACACATGTTGGCAAGTAAATAAATTATCACCCTCACCAAGTAAATGTGTTTCTTCCGTTTATCCTTTCAGCATAAATATGTTTCCGCCATATTCGGACGGTTCTGAGGACGCAGTTGCACCCGTGTTCGTAAGTGCGGGATTAAATCTGTGTTCAAGGATTTTTAGGAAGGCGGAACGTCAAGTGTGAACGTGTAGGCTGTTATCTCTACACCTCAAAGCAGCAGCAATGGCATACGCATTCCCAAATGACGTCAACCTAAGATCCTTGTACACAGAATTAATCCAGCAACCCAGAAACCAAGAACTACTACGTCTTCACAAATGACCGAAGATGGTCAAAAGTATTTGTAGAAAGTCATCTGACTCCGCAGACATTCTGCAATTTTTAAACAGGTTTTTATCACAGTTGCGATATCTCATTTGCCCAAAAGAAAATCTGGATAAAAAGTTAAATACTAAATCATTACGTACCATTTTCAATAAAACACACGAACAGAAATATATATATATATATATATATATATATATATATATATATATATATATATAGTTCGTCTTTTAACATTACCCTAATATCAATGGAAGAGGTATGCATCCAACTAATTATTCTTGAAAATGTGGGTAAATTAGTGGACAACTTGACTCTTGCAATGGCCCATGGTCTCGGAGAAAAAAAACCTCTGATTTCAAACCTGTGAAACGATGCTTAAAAATTTACTGTTTTGAGTATATATATATATATATATATATATATATATATATATATATATATATATGTGTGTGTGTGTGTGTGTGTGTGTTTATGTGTCTGTATATGTGTGTCCCACGGTAGAGGATACAAATATTGCAATACTTTAAGAACTACACCAACATCAAACCAAGGCAAATTTCTCCAATTTTCAAAAAGAAAAAAATTGATTCCTGAGGTTGATAAGTACAGCATAAAATTCAACGGCAGTTACATTTGATTTCAAAACAAAAATATTTCTTCGCCAGAAATCACTGATAGTTTTTACAGCCATATTATGCATTGGAGACAATATTAAAGCAGGAAAACTAACTGTAAATTGAAAAAAAAAAGTCAGAATTAGAATAAATAATAAAAAAAACAACAGTTATGTTAAGATATAAACCCTAATTAATCCACACCATCGGAGAAGGCCAGAATGTGCGGACACTAATCACTGCTTAAGGGAAAGATCCTAAGACCGGATTATCCTGGATAAGACACTTTATTACATTCGATGAGGAGGCTTCTGTTCTGGAATTCCTGGGAGTATAGAAATATATCTTTGCAACCTTTTCTCTCAGATCTACCCAGAACTGACGAGGTAGCACCTGTTCGTGTTCTACAAATAAATCAAATGAATCTCTCTAAAGATTGTTAGTATTAGATAGGAATACTTCAAATAATATAATTTTTTTGCAAATTACCAGTATTAAAAAGGGCTTCTCAAAATCATATAACCATGTTCAAATTATAAGCATTAGCGAAGGGTACTTAGATTTACATAACGAAGTATAAATTTTATCAAATTAGTTACTTCAGTCAATAATCGTTTACAAATAATTATTATTATAAGTTACCTTAGACCATCTGATTACTTGTAAAACTTATTGACTTCGGGATAAAAAACAAAAACGAAAAGAATTTGTGAAACGAATAAACTAACCAACTGATAAAAATTTGTTTCTAAAACAATAAGGGAAGAAATTTTAATCCCATGAAGCACCAAGTCTATAATCAATTAGTTGACAAATCTCAAAGTAAAAATCATGAAAAGGTCCGCAGAGGCAGGGAGAACAAAACAAATTTTGGAGATAGCAATATCAATGTTAAATTTAGTTGGTTGGTTGGTTGGATTTTATGGCAATCCAACCTTTGTAGGTTATTTAATGTCAAATCTATTTTTATGCAAATAATTAGTTTTATTTCGAACATTTCAGTTTAACATGAATACACGGTTTATATGTTAAAAACATTTCTTTTTCAAGTTATTCAGTTTATTCAAACTGTTCTAAACAGCTAAATCAGTTTAGTATAAGTACAGATTTTGTTAACACATAGTTAAAAGTAAAAAAAGCAGTTCTATATTAAACAATTCAGTTTAGAGTAAGTACAGTTTCAACGTCAAAAATAGTCCTATTTCAAATAATTAAATTTAGAATAAGTACGCGGTTTAAATCTAAGTACAGTTTAATCGTCAAAAACATTTCTATTTCAAGTTATTCAGATTAATATATCCATTTTTATGCAAATAGTTCTATTTCAAACAATTCAGTTTAGCATGTGTACACAATTTAATTGTCAAAAAAAATCTATTTAAAGCTATTCAGGTTAGTCAAATAGTTCTAATTCAAACAATTCAGGTTAGTATCAGTATCCAGTTAGTTCTATTTAACCCATAGATAGGTCCCTATCAGGTGAAACCATTCCGGGCCAGAGTGGACCTGGGAGCAATGGCAATGAAGGGGTGCTCCCCCACCATCAGATTGTTTAGTGTCATATCCAGGACACTCATTAAGGTTGGGTATTACCCCGCTGCAGAGGTGTGGTCGGTGTATTCTACAGCCCCAGCTGAGTGGGCAATTAAATTTAGGAAGTAGTCTTTTATTCAACGATGTTGCAGCAATTTTCCTGCAATTCAAGGCGACTAAAACCTTTTCCAAATCCAAATGCTAGTTTATACAAACTAATATTGGAATATCGTGTACTAATCCGTGGTGGATATTTAAGATTAACCAGTGCGACAAATGCCAGAGTTGCAATAAATTGGATTAAATAAAATGCCTTTTCTGTGATAATTTTAGAATATCCTCTGTTGAGGGGTAAAACGACACCTTCCTTAGCAGTGATGTCCTGGGTACGATACTAAACTCTAAATAGTGATAAGGCACCCGTTCTGGAGATCTGGGGATTGGATAGTACCTTCCTTACTTCCAGGGGTGTCCTCGTGGTGCCAGGGGTGTCCTCGTGGTGTAATGGTTAAAGCGATGAACTGCGGAATCGTAGTACGCGAGTTCGTACTCCAGTCGCGCTATTACGTTCACTTTCGGGCAAATACCCTTGGGAAAGGTATGAACCCCCTTATTCTCCCTCCAGCTATGGGTAAATAGTAGGACGGACTAGGTTCTTCAGCCTTGGTGAGGCAACTAGTCTAGGAGAAGGAAAACTCTGAATTCAAACCTGTTAAACTCCGCTTAAAAATCGACCTTGTGTCATATCCTGCCCGAGCGGAGGGGTTGGTAAATAGTACCTTCCTTACTTCCAGGTTCACTTTGACCTTGAGTGTCATGTGACCGCAGACTACAAGTAGTTACATAGAAATAGACTTTAACAATGATGAGGCTTAAGATAACCTCAAACGAGTTGACATGCCGTTGAAATCGACCAATCAACTATGTAATAGAAATTACCATACAGTGTGTTAAGGTCGATGACGGGTATAGATTATAATCAATCACTGCCAAAAATTAATACAGTACCCCGGATGCAAAGTGTAGACTAAAAATAGATCAACTGTAAATTGAGACATATTGGGCTATTTATTTTGCGGGTGATTTATATAATAAAGAAAATCTCTTGTCTTTTCTGACTTTAAAAATACAGCTGTAGACATGTCGACAAGACAAGAAGATTAATAGAATTATTTTTAAATTATGGCTTATATATCGAATAATTTTAATTTAAATGCGGTAAATTTTCTTGATATAATATTTGATTTGAGAGACAAACATCAAATTCTAAGATTAAGCCGATTAATGAACCTCTCTCTCTCTCTCTCTCTCTCTGTATATATATATATATAAACTTCCTTAACCACCTCTGTCTTCTTAATATCCATGTCCATAAGTTAGTAGTAAGTCTGCAACGAACTCCAGCAACGCCAAATTAATACCTAGTATGAGAAAGCCTTGAAGAACACGTGTTCCCGTGTGGAACTATAAGTTAATAATGGCTCTAATAACTACAAACATCCCGGAAGCAGAAGTATCCTGTTTTTGTTTTGTTTTGTTTTTCATTTCTTATTGCAAATACATATAAACTGATATTAGGAAATTCTTTTTTGGATTTATCAAGAAACACTTCGCAAAATCTGACCTAGCAAAATATTCAACAGAAATAAACTTACTTTCAGTTTCAATTAAAACGAAAAGTAACTGAGGGGTAATACCCACCAACGAGAGTCCGGTGGTCCAGTCGGCATCAGCTGCTGTTGGGTAATATCTCTAACGAGAGTCCGGTGGTGTAGTCGGCTTCAGCTGCAGATGAGTAATACCTCCAACAAGGGTCCCGTAGCCCAATCAGCTTGGGCTGTTGAATAAACCGACTGCAACTCAGCAGCGAGGTGAGACCTCCAAACAGTGTCCTGGGTAAGACACTAAATAATCTGTTAGCAAGGCTCCAGTAATACTGGAGCTTTGGGGAATGCGGAGCACACCTTCATTGCCTTCGCTCTCAGGTCGACTCTGGCCCGGAGTGGTAGCATCTGATAGGGCTCCATCTATAGGTCAAATAGGGTTAAACTGCGTACTTGTGCTTAACTGAATTGTTTGAAATAGAACAGTTTTTGTGTGCTAAACCGATGTGTTTGAAATAAAACTGGTTTTGACATTTAAGCCGTGTACTTATACTAAACTGAATTGTTTGAATCAAAATTACCCGAAAAGAGTTGATACGCCGTAAAAAAAAACAAAAAAAAAAAAAAACAAAAAAACAACCGTACAACAAAAAGGCATAATTCTAATTTTTAGGAGCACGTATTAGTTCCAACATGTCAAGATATAATTCTGTCTCGAATATGGGGGAACTTTGGTGGGGTAATGGTTAGCAAGCTTGACTAGCAAACCTGCACGAGGGAGTTCGAGTCTCATTGGGTGCCCCTTCATTCGGCCTGGTGCCACATCGAAGCAAAGAGCTTCGTAAATTACAATTCTGCCTTGAATATGGGAATTCATTTAAAAGGCAGTATAGCACTAGAAACCACTTCAGGATTCTCCATTTAACTCATATTTTGCCTATCTTTGTCTGTTACTTGCTGTTGAGGTCTATGATTTTTTAAAATGTAATTTCTTTTCTACCTCAATTAGTTTTCTTTCATTGTTTCAGATCATCCTTTGTAGGTTATTCAATGAAAAACAAGAACAGCAGAGCCATTGAACTTATTGTTTGTGAGATAAAGAGAGTTAATACCTTTCTCGTGGATATTAGTATAAAAGTGAAAGTAACAGCCCTACTGAATTTCGAACTCCGTGACTTCGATGTTGGACTCCAGTACGTTAGCCTCAACACCATGAGGAATCCCTCTTTTTGCCTCTCGGATGTGAGTTCGAACTTCACCGGGAGTTAATTCTTTATTGTATATAGGAGGTGGCTGTGGTGAAGAGGAGGTGCCCGTGGTGCAATGGTTATCGTCGTAGAAAATGGACACGGCGACACGAGTTCAAATCCTCGAATAGGCTAATTGCATTTCATATAGCACTAATACCCTTGGGAAAGGTATGAATCCAATTATTCTCCCTCCAGCTATGGGTAAATAGTAGGACAGGCTGGATCCTTTAGCCTTGGTGAGGCAAACTAGTCTAGGAGAAGGAAAATTCTGAATTCAAACCTGTTAAACTCCGCTTAAAAATTGACCTTGTGTCATATCCTGCCCGAGCGGAGGGGTTGGTAATAAGGTTAATTCTTTATTGTTACATCTAAGAAAAAACTGTTCCCTCGACGTCGTAAATATCAATTCCCCGAAAGGTTTAAGATAGTAGTAAAAAAAATAATTATAGAGATTGACAAATCTTTGATCAGAAATAATAGATAGATTTGTTATTCTACCGATATATTCTACATCTAGCCGAGATCTCAGATAAGGAGTTGTTCAACTTATCTAGATTCTAAAACATAATATTTCGGCTGCGTACTCATCAACCTACTTCGGACATTTTTACTCGAACTTGCTGACTTTAAGGGAGTCTCATCCTGAAATATTCATTATGTCTGAAAGTTCTTTATATATATATATATTTTCATCTTCAGATTCATCACAACCCTTGAGTATGGCAAGAATCGGGAGGTGCTTCAAGACTTTGCATCAGTCAGTTATCTTACCGTAGAATTATCCTCATTCTCAGCGTAAGTGAAGGAAAGTTTTACGTATATATATTTACATTAACGCTATCGGCTATCGGAATGAGAAGAGCTTAGCATTTACGCATATGTGGTGACTGACAATTCCTCGCTCGAGTGCTCAACCGATTGGGGGAAGCATATAGAATATCATCCAAAGATAGGCTATTTTGTTTTACCATAACTCTTCAGTGTGCCTTCTAGCAGGGATCAAAACCCGGTTGACTTTAAGTGAGTCGTACATCTTATCCCAGGGCTATCGTCATTCTCAGCGTAAGGCAAGGTATTCTTTACGTATATATGTTAACATATACTCCCATATACATATATATATATATATATATAGAGAGAGAGAGAGAGAGAGAGAGAAAGGGGAAGAGAGAGTCGTGAGTTAAATGCCATGTTTCAGATAAAGCAGAAACAGAAGCGTCATTACTGTGGTGAAAGATTTAACTAACTCATACCAGATATTCAAAAGTTAGTATTTACCCAACCCCTGAGTCACGTGCTGAATGTGGCACAAGGTCAATTTTATGAAATTTTCTTCCTTCTAGGTAGGTTGTCTAACCAAATCTAAAGATTACAGACTTACCCTAACAAGGTGAAAAACAGGTGAACCCATGCCTTTCTCAAAGGCACTTGCGCGAGGTTAAATGAAATCAGCCTCACCAAGGATTCGAACCCGTGTCGTTGATTCTATTTTCTACCAAGATTCCAATTTTGCGAAGCACTTGAGGAGCAGAATGTTACAAAATGTTAATTCCTTAGGCCAAATAAATCTGGTTTGAATTCAGAAGTCGCTTCTCCAATACTTTTTTCTAGCCAAGGATAAAGATCCCAGACTGCCATACAATATACCCATAGTTGGGAGGTGAACATAGCGATACATGTGTTTCTCAAAGACATTATCAGGAATGAAGAACCTCTTCCAGGTTTTAACTCCGGTCACCGATTCCATTTCCTGCAGTGATAACCGTTACGCTAAGCGCGCCTATTTTGGTATAAAAGCTGCCTAACCTCGTGGATTAAATAAAGCATTCGGTTCGAAATTCGCTGAATACGTTGTGAGTTTAAGAATAAAAGTGAGTACACCAATCAAAATCATGTACTTATCGTTATTAACTGATAATCTTCGAGTACGCATTGGTTTGTCAGCCTTAGAATATAATATAAAAGACTGATAAAACTAATATAAACCTCATAAAACATATTATATGGTATTATGTTTCCACACCAAAAAGGAAGCCGAACACAACATATTTCGCCAAATCAATTCAGATCTATCTTTATGTTTAAGACAGCGTTTGTGGCACTAAAAAGAACAAGGAAAAATAGTTCTAAAAGATCTGCTCAGGGCTCTTCGTGATTTGCTGAATTCTGCTGGAAGGAATTAATTTGGAATTGGCAATGATTTGAGCGGTATAACAGAAAAAAAAAAAAAGTCGGCAATCTCAATTTTGTTCCCATCAAGGAAATTATTTTCTTCTATTTACGTGTCGAAAGGGAAAAACAGTCGACCGAAATTTTTAATGGAATATTGACAAAGAAAAAAAAAAAATAAGAAAGAAAAAGAGAGCTCTAACAAAAACGAAAAAGGTTAGAACTGCGAAGAAAGAAATACAGAAAAAGATAGAAGGAAAAAAAAAAGGAAGAAAGAGAAGATTCTGAAAAAAGAAAAAGAAGATGAGGGAAGGTTTATAAATGAAGAAAAAGTGCCAAAAATAGAAAGAAAAAAAGAAAAAAGAAAGAAAGAAAGAGAGAAAGAACATATGAAAGAAAGAGAGAAAAGAAGAAAATGTGGAGAAAGAAGAAGGAAAAAGAAAGCAAAGAAGGAAAGGAAAAAAAGAAAACGGGAAGATAAAAAGAAAAGAAGATGAAGAAAAAGGAAGCAAGAAAGGAAGAAAGAAAGAAAGAAAGAAAGAAAGAAAGAAAGACAGAACAAACACATGAAGATGAAAAGTAGAAAAAAGAAATCAAGCGAGAAAAAGAGAAAATATATAAAGAAAGAAAAAGCATTCGTAAAGACAGAAAAAAAAAACAAGAAAGAGGAGACAATTTTATTAAAGGGAAAAAAGAAAGTAAGAGGGAAAAAGAGAAAAACAATGTGTGAAAGAAAAAAGAAAGTGAGAAAGAAAAAAGAAAAAGAATGCACGAGGACAGAAAGGGGAAAAAAAAAGAAAGAAAATAAGAAAATATAAAGAAAAAAACAAGAATGAAAAAGAGGAAAACAGTTCGCGAATACAGAAAGAAAAAAAAAAGTGAACGGACAGGAGGAAAATATGCAGAAAGCGAGAAGGTATAAGAGAAAAAAGACCCATGAAAATTGATAGAAAACAGAAAGAGAGAAAAGAAGAAAATATGATGAAAGAAGAAGAAAAACAAGAATAAAAAATTAAAAAAAGGACCCGTGAGGGCAGAAAGAAATATATAAAACAAGAAAGGAAAGGTGAAAAATATGAAGCAAACAGGAAAGAAGAAAAAAAATATAAACATGATGACAAAAAGTAAAAAAAAAAAGGAGAATAATGTGAAGAATATAAAGAAGAATGAAAGAAACACTGAAAGAAGAGAAAAACGGACTGTGTAAAACATAAGAGTTAAAAAAAAAAAAAGGAAAAATGATAGGGTTTGTTGAGGTTATAAGTAAGAGTAAAAGAAAAAAAAAAGAAGGGAGAATGGTAGGGTTTTATAGAGGTTAAAGAATAAAAGATACAAAACAAAAGAAAAAAAAGGGAATACATAAACAGTCCGTTAGAGGAAATAAAGAAATCAAAGAAAAAAAAAAGCATCTCTATGTTTTATCTAAAGGCCTAACATTTTATTTCCTTTCATTTTATATTTTTTATACTCTACTGACTTTTAGTAATTTTCATGAATCAATCGTCGCCATTTTGCCGCGGGTTCAGCATAGAACATTTTTTATTGCAAAATAATGTAGAGATTCGATTGGGTGTAATTGGAACTGAGATTTGAGTAGAAAAAAAAATGCAAGTTTTGTTGGGTAACAACAACAACAACAACAACAACAGCAACAAAAGCACAAACGATAAAAACGATGAAGGAGGTTTGTGGGAGGAGTAACAAACGTATATGATGAGGTAACATCTGAATAAGTGGAAAGATAAACGATGAATTAAAAAAAAATGAAAGGATAGGTACAAAGAAAGAAAAATTATACACTGGAGTAAATAAGGTTTGAAACCGGTCCCGATAGAATTGGGGAGAATGAAAGAAATGACGCAACAAAAGAAAAAAATATATGTGATCCTTGAATATGAGAATTTTGCTGATTTTTTACCCTAGAAATTGTGAATATTTTCACTGTCCTATTTCATTAAGCAGCTAACCCCCCCCATATATATATATATATATATATATATATATATATATATATATATATATATATATATATATATATATATATATTTGCCCAGTTATCTGGACCTGTAGAATACACAGACTGCTTTTCTGCAAAGGGTAAGACCCTCCTCCAGCAAGATTCCATTAATATGACACTAATTCTGATAGTGAAGTTTCAGTAATGCATGAGCTTTGGGGAATGTGGAGTACCCCTTTATTGCCTTCGATCCCCGTTCCGTTCTGGCCCGGAGTGGTAGTAACTGATATTCTCCTATCTATGAGTCCAAAAGAACTAAACTGTGTACTTAAACTAAACTGAATTGCTTGAAATAGAACTGCTTGAACATTTTGACTGCGTACTTCTTTGAAATTGCATACTTGTGCTAAACTGAATTCTTTAGAATAGAACTGCTTTGACATTTAAAATGCGGACTTAAGCTAAATGGAATTGTTTGAAATGGAACTATTTTGTGTGTAAACAAAAATTATTCGTATATTAAACTGAATTGTTTAAATTAAAACTGTCTGACTAAATTGAATCGCTTGAAAGAGATATTTTTTTTTACTATGAAATAATGTACTTATGCTCAACTGAATTGTTTGAAATAGTACAGTTTATTTGTATAAAACAACCAACAAAGGTTGATATGTCAACAAATCCAAACAAACAACCAAGCGCGTATATATATATATATATATATATATATATATATATATATATATATATATATATATATACTTTCATTTACAAAAACACAAACCGGTTTGTGCTTTTCTTAATGAAATTATTGCTCTGTAATGTCTGTTACATTGAGCTCTTTACCAGGAAAATTTAAAGGTTCACTCTTGAATAGTTTTTTTGTCCTGATGGAATTACTCCCAACTCCGGTTTAACTGGACCAAATAATACTATATATATATATATATATATATATATATATATATATATATATATATATATATATATATTAATGGCGTTCAGCACCAATCTACCGGATGTAGCAATTATTCAGGAAGAAGTGATCGATAGATTTGGGGTCAAAGTTCAAAATTTTGGAATCAGAATCTATGAAAACAGTGGGAAATTCAAGTGAGTCCTTATAATAGACTGTGTAGAGACAGTGGCAAATTTTAATTACCCTTAGATTCATTTAAATAAGATGAGTGAAGGTTTTGATACCAAAGAAAACATATGTATATTTTGTGGTTTAAGCGAAACCAGCCCCATCGTTGTGGTTAGGATACGATATGTAAGATGTCTTTGATGATGAGGTGTGTATTTTTTGGTCACCGAGAAAAATTTACGTCCACATCCTCACATCGACTTTCCATCGGGAATATTTCAAAGATTCCATAAATATATATATATGGAAAATTAATTGGTTTTCCTGGTGAGCAATCGCTCAGTCGGCTGGGGCAGCAAAATACATTGACTGCTTCTCTGCAGAGGGGAAGGACTCCCCCTCTCAACGATTGTCTTGGTATGACACAAAACAATTGGATGGTGAGGTTTCAGTAATACTGGAGCTTTAAGAATACAGAATACCCTTCATTGTCCTGGTCCACTCTGGCCCGGAGTGGTAGCACCTGATAGAGTTTTATTAATGGGTCCAATAGAACTAAACTGTGTGCTTACGCTAAACTGAATTGTTTGAAATAGAACTATTTTTTGACATTGAAACTGTGTGCTTACGCCAAACTGAATTCTTTGAAATTAACTGTTTTACATTTAACTGTATTCTTAAAGTATTTACTTATGGTAAACTGAATTATTTTAAGTAGAACTGTTTTTCACTTTTAAACTGTATACTTATGTTAAACTGGGTTATTTTAAGTAGAACTGTTTTCGACTTGAAAACTGTGTACTTTTGCTAAACTGAATTGTTGGAACTGTTTAAACATTTAACTGTGCGTAAACAAAAAACTGTAGAAATCTTCAACTAAGTTTTTTGAAACTTTTTTTAAAATGACTTAAATGATCTGAAAAAGGTTGATAGGCCGTAAAACAAAACCTCCAACTAACCAACCAACCTACAAAACAGAAGTGTTAATTTTAGTTATAAGATAAGTTTCAGTAACTTTAATTTTTGGATCTGTATATTTGCATTTCTCTATTATGAGACATTAGAATTCCTTTGAGTTCTCGAGTCAGCAGATGGTAAAAGAGGATTTTCCTCGAAAAAATTTGAAGGATTAAAATCCAAGATAATCTAAGAAATCATTTCCATCCAAGATTATAAAAGATACATCTTTAAACAATGATAATCAGGCATAAGTTTATTTATTTAAAAAAAAAAATCTTATTTGGAGGCTTAAAAAGATTTTAAAAATAAAGCGATAAAAATGTTATCTTCAGTTTTTAGTAAATAGTTCGTATTTATTGAAACTTATTCTTTCGTCGGGTAAATTTTGAGTGAATTTCTGCTATTCTCCAACAGAGAAAAAAGAAATTGATCAGAACGGATGTAGATTTAATCTTGCTAAACTAATTTGACAAACAAAATATTTTTTGTGCTGGAAATATTTGTACTAACATGAAAAAAAAAAAGTTCGCCTGCTGCGTTTATTTCTTGAATACAAAATAACATATATGTCATTTCGCAGTATATAGAAGTATTAACATAAGAAGACCACATACACATACAAAAATAATCTATTGCTGAACAAAACTGCTATACTGAATGCATGAAGATTTCTTCCTTGTAATGTAAATATTGGGGCAAATTTACGTTCTAACTAATATTAACATTTCTTACTAGAAAAAAAACAAAACAAAACAAAACATTGTAACTTTTATCATTTTGCAACAAACATTAGAAAAATATTGTATTTGTAGAACAATGTTTATTCAACCATTTACAAACTTTTCCTCTCTCTGCCTCTAGATATATATATATATATATATATATATATATATATATATATATATATATATATATATTTGCTTACACTAGGTGTTCATAAGTATGTCATATAATTAAGGAATGATTTTTTTTATATTATTCATTTTCCGTTTATTATATCTTATCATTCAGTTTGGTTAGGCTTTGAACTATTCGGGTTAAGAGTTCAGGTGTATGGTCAATTGGTGCAGTTTATGCACGTGCGCAAAGGATATGACAATCACCATTGTCATAATAAACCCCCAGACAAGAAATGGGGCTGGAGTGTGGGTGACGTCATTAGAGGATTTTAAAAAGAGTCAGTTGAGAGTTGAGGTTGGACCATGGAGTCGAACAGTTGGGGATTCGGCCATTGAGTCGAAGAGTTGAGTTTTTCGGATCTCTATCGGCTGAGATGAATTGAGATCTTAAACACCACAAGATGTGCCGAACGTTGGGGGTGGGGTCAGCATAGTATGATTACGAAAGACTTTTAAGAATTTAGTTTCTCTCCTCGTGTCGAAGAACCGAAGTCTGAAACTCTTACCTGTCTTTTCTTGATCTACGTTTTGATTGCAACATGACTAGCATCTTACATTGGAAACCTGTTGAAAAATTTTATGAACCCCTTATATATATATATATATATATATATATATATATATCGTTTTCATTTCAGAAAGTATTAATACCATTAAGAAATGTATGAATCCGAGTATTCTCTCTCCAGGCATGGTTAAATATCAGGGCAGACTGGGCTCTTTACACTTGGTAAGGCAACCAGTCTAGGAGAATGAAAACTTACTCTGAATTCATACTGGGTAAACTCCGCTAAAAAATGACCTTGGTACATATTTTGCTTGTGTGGAGGGCCATATTAATATACATATCTATGAGTAAAAAAATAATTTGGCGACCGTAGTTCATGGCAACTCGAAAGCTCCCGTTTCAATAGCTACTATACCGTGATTTTGAGGAGGGCACTATTCCTTTACCTGGATGAATTGACTTTTCCCTAGATACGTACCTTATAATGTCATGTGTTAAGCAAAGAGATATTAAGTAGCATTTTTGAGTCTTTGGTATGACTCGATCTTGGATTGAACCCTGGTCTCCCAATGGGTCGGTTTATATATGAAATTTCTAACCATTTCTACTAAACTGTTAATTTCTTTCATTATAATAAATATTTTACAAGCATTTTTGGACTCTAAGTTTAGATATGTACTCGAGTCGTTATCACAATAACAGTATTGAAAAATATTTTACAAGCATTTTTTACTCGAGTCGTTATCACTACAACAGTAATGAAAAATATTGTACAAGCATTTTTTACTCGAGTCGTTATCACTACAACAGTAATGAGTAAATATTTTACAAGCATTTTTTACTCGAGTCGTTATCACGACAACAGTAATGAATAAATATTTTACAAGCATTTTTTACTCGAGTCGTTATCACGACAACAGTAATGAACTATGTAATTGGTGGAGTTCTTGTGGCTTAGTGGATAGCGTACTAGACAGTGAGTTCGAATTCCATTTGCGCAATTACATTCACTTTCAGATTAATGCCCTTCGGAAAGGTATGGGCCTGTTTTTTCCCACCAGCTATATTTTAAATAAAAGTACAACTGTTTTTCTACAGAGATGACTTCATCGTTGAAAAACCCACGAAGGTTGATTTGCAACTAAATAAAGAAACCAAAGATATGTAAAAGTAAATAAAGTTGGTGACCATAGTCGAGGGCGACCAGAAGGCTCTCTTTTCAATAGCTACTACACCGAGGTGTAGGGGAGGGCGTTAATCCTTTGTCTGGATTGCTCCACTTTAGTCTCGATACGTACCTTATATTACTGAGTGTTAAGGAAATGGTATGAAGTACCATATTTAAAATCTTTGGTATGACGTGACCAGGGATTGAACCCAGATCTCCCGGATCATTGGAGGACTCTCTACCCACTAGGCCAATAAAAAGCTATGTATTTGCTTAAAATAATTGACGTTAGATAAGAATGCTAGAAACTTTATAACTGATATTATTAAATTGTCTTTAATTGGATCATTTTGGATAATCTGAGAATTAATTTTTTTTTCTTTTTTCATTGCGGAGTTTTTGTCCTCATCTTGGTAGTTTTTTCGTGTTGTTTCTTCTTTCACTACATTTCGGCCAAATTTCACCTCTGGCCTTCGTCAGGTGATTTTACCGCGACCTCGGATAGGAATGATGAGTCTTGCAACCGTATTCCCAGTAATTACTGCCTTTCGTTGTTGTTGTCTATCGCACCACGTTTTTGACCAAGTAAACCTCTGGCCGGCTTTGGTAGGGTTTGAAACCGCTATCTTCTGACAATGCTCACCAGGAACCGTAGAGACTCAACGCCTCTATCCGCTGTGCCACGGGCTCCGAAGGGCGATCAAGCATGGATTTTTTGGTCTTATGAATCCTTATCTGGTCTTCTATAGTCGGGTCCGTACCGATTTTTTTTTTACAGCGTAGTGAATGAAGAAACAACACAAAAAAAACTACCAAGATGAAGACAAAAAAGTCCGCAATAAATAAAAATTAATTCTCTGATATTATTAAGCAATATAATTATCTCAAAGTCAGCAAATATGGAACAAGCCCTGGAGGCAGCACCCCACAAAGCAGTAACTGTAAGGGCACTAATCACCCATCACGAAAACTATCCAAATTAGGCGAACCAGACATGCGGGACTCTACTGAAGGAGTGGGGACAAATTCATAAGTGACATACTCCTGTGGACCCTTTCTCATGGACGAGTAAAGGCAGGACGACCAGCTAGATCCTATATACAACAGCGATGTGCTGGTACAGGATGTAGCCTTGAAGAAGCAACGGATGATAGAGAAGGTTGGCAGAAGAGGGTCAGTGAGATTCACACTGGTGGCACGTCATGATGATGATAAAATCCTATTAGTGTAAAAATAACTTGCATAATGGAGGGATACGCGATACAATTCATATAGAGTAAGCCCAAAGTAACTTCTCATTTGACAATGTTTTAGCTTCTCATCCATTTTGTTGGAAACCTGTCAAATATTTCTTGTCAGGATTTCTCCGATCCCATACCGGCTCATTGGTCAAGTGGGTAGAGTGTTCGCCAATGATTCGGGAGACCTGGGTTAAATCCAAGGTTGCATCATACCAAAGACTTTAAAAATGGTACTTGGTACCTCCTTGCTTAACACTCAGCAATATAAGGTACGTATCCAGGGTAAAGTTGAGTAATCCAGGGAAAGGAGTGTCGCCCTCCCCTACATTTCGGTGTAGTAGCTATTTAAAAGGAAGCCTTCTAGTCACCTTCGACTAAGGTCGCCTACTTTACTTTTTACTTAGTCCTACTTTAAAACCCGTTTTCTTTGGTCTCAACTCATTATTTCCCCTTATTTACCTTACTAAAAAAGAAAATCCATTAGAAATTAAAGAATCCATATCTACTTTGGCATACAGTGTAATTCTGTATAAATCAGTTTCAAATAGGAATATTTGAATTCATAAATATATGTACAGACACTTATATTTTAGCCAATACTGAGAAATACTTCAAAATACTTTCAATAAGTTACCTAAATGACCTACAAAGGTTGGTATGCCATTAAACAAAGAAACCAGACCAAACCATATTCGTGCCTATGTGTGTAAGATATGTTGTCTGGTTCGAATCTATTTACATAAATTTTGTTATTTGGTTCTTATCTGTCAACGTCAGATATGTTTACTAGTATATATCTTTCTACACCAGATATGTTACCTCTTTCGTATCTCAGATATATTTCTTGGTTGGTACCTATGTACATCCCACTTTTTCCTAATTCATATCTACGTGAAATCTTCATTAAGTTTCCAGACTTTTTTGTACAGGCATTTAAAATTGTTGTAGACCCTTGAAAATTCAGTATCTTATTGCAATATATCTTATGAGATGACCGAACAATTTTTATGATTTCAGATTCAAATGAACAGCAACAGCAGCAATTGGAATACACCCTACTAAAGATTGATTGTCATTGCTGGTGAATTTCAAAAATACAATCGGGACGGCAGGACACTTTAGAAGAACGATATGCAATAAAATTCTGTTTTAAACTTGGAAAAAATGATGCCACAGAAACGTATGGAATGCTTCAGACTGCTTTTGAAGCGTCTTGTATGAATCAAGCATCAGTTTTTGAGTGGCATAAGACATTCAAGGAAGGCAGGATGTCTGTGAGGGATTATGAGTGGTGTGGAGGAGTAAGGAAGTCAGTACACCAGAGTTGATTGGCATAATAAAAAATATCATGGATAAGAATCGTCGTGTGTCTATAGAGACAATAAGTGCACAGTTTGATGTCAGTGTGGGAACTGTACACACAATTATTCGCGAGGAACTGAAGATGCAGAAGATTTTGGCGAAGTTTATCCCAAGGGTGCTCAGAGAAGATCAGAAATAAAGATGTTGTCATGACAGCAAGAAGATGGTCGAGCTGATCGATTCAGATCCCGCAGTTCTTGTTCTGGTGACCTGCGATGAAAGCTGGATCTACTGCTATGACCCAGAGACCAAGAGACAGAGTTCCCAATAGAAGAGTGCTGGCTTTCCCAGACCCAAGAAGGTCAGACAGAGCAAATCCACCCACAAACTTTTGATGATCCCTTTTTTGACATCACTGGCAGGAGAAACAGGGACGAGGTCATAAGTGATGTACTCACATGGACCCCCACATATGGCCGAGCAAAAGCTGGACGACCAGCTCGAACAAACACACATACAGTAGCTATGCGAGGATACAGGATGTAGTTTTGAAGACTTGCCAGAGGCGATGAACGATAGGGAGAAGTGGCGAGAGATAGTCAGGGATATCCGTGCTAGCGTCACGACATGATGATGATGATGATGATAACAATTATTAATCTTTGATAACAATGCCTTCGACAAGAAAGGAAATATATTTTGTGTCACTATTCATTTGGAAACAAAATCATTCTTAACTCTCTCAAAATATATGCAACCCATTAATATGATAATTCTTTATTATTGAGTTATGGAAATAAAAAAAGGTTTCATGTCCTGGAAGCTGATATAATAATAAAAATAAACACTGGTTTGATGTCTTTATCTCAAAGGATGTCTTTTTCACAGGACGCGATCAAAACGACCAACTTTCCGCTGGTCTCAGTAATAAATCATATTAATGAATAGCATCTCTTATAAGATAGCTTTTATAACTTTGAATAGATTATTACTATTAAATAGTAACACTTCAGACTATATAGAATGGTGTATAAATTATGAGAACTATATTTTAACACTTCAGACCATATATAATGGATTATAGATTATGAGAACTATATTTTAACACTCCAGACCATATAAAATGGAGTATAAAAATATGAGAACTATATTTTAATACTTCAGACCATATAAAATGGTGTATAAATTATGAGAACTATATTTTAACACTTCAGACCATATAGAATGGAGTATAAATTATGAGAACTATATTTTAACACTTCAGACCATATAGAATGGAGTATAAATTATGAGAACTATATTTTAACACTCCAGACCATATAGAATGGTGTATAAATTATGAGAACTATATTTTAACACTTCAGGCCATTTATAATTGTGTATAAAATATGAGAACTATATTTTAACACTTCAGACCATATAGAATGGTGTATAAATTATGAGAACTATATTTTAACACTTCAGGCCATTTATAATTGTGTATAAAATATGAGAACTATATTTTAACACTTCAGACCATATAGAATGGTGTATAAATTATGAGAACTATATTTTAACACTTCAGGCCATTTATAATTGTGTATAAAATATGAGAACTATATTTTAACACTTCAGACCATATAGAATGGTGTATAAATTATGAGAACTATATTTTAACACTTCAGGCCATTTATAATTGTGTATAAAATATGAGAACTATATTTTAACACTTCAGACCATATAGAATGGTGTATAAATTATGAGAACTATATTTTAACACTTCAGACCATATAGAATGGTGTATAAAATATGAGAACTATATTTTAACACTTCAGACCATATAGAATGGTGTATAAATTATGAGAACTATATTTTAACACTTCGGACCATATAGAATGGAGTATAAATTATGAGAACTATATTTTAACACTTCAGACCATATAGAATGGAGTATAAATTATGAGAACTATATTTTAACACTCCAGACCATATAGAATGGTGTATAAATTATGAGAACTATATTTTAACACTTCGGACCATATAGAATGGAGTATAAATTATGAGAACTATATTTTAACACTTCGGACCATATAGAATGGTGTATAAATTATGAGAACTATATTTTAACACTTCAGACCATATAGAATGGTGTATAAATTATGAGAACTATATTTTAACACTTCAGGCCATTTATAATTGTGTATAAAATATGAGAACTATATTTTAACACTTCAGACCATATAGAATGGTGTATAAATTATGAGAACTATATTTTAACACTTCAGACCATATAGAATGGTGTATAAAATATGAGAACTATATTTTAACACTTCAGACCATATAGAATGGTGTATAAATTATGAGAACTATATTTTAACACTTCGGACCATATAGAATGGAGTATAAATTATGAGAACTATATTTTAACACTTCAGACCATATAGAATGGAGTATAAATTATGAGAACTATATTTTAACACTCCAGACCATATAGAATGGTGTATAAATTATGAGAACTATATTTTAACACTTCGGACCATATAGAATGGAGTATAAATTATGAGAACTATATTTTAACACTTCGGACCATATAGAATGGTGTATAAATTATGAGAACTATATTTTAACAGTTCAGACCATATAGAATGGTGTATAAATTATGAGAACTATATTTTAACACTTCAGGCCATTTATAATTGTGTATAAAATATGAGAACTATATTTTAACACTTCATACCATATAGAATGGTGTATAAATTATGAGAACTATATTTTAACACTTCAGGCCATTTATAATTGTGTATAAAATATGAGAACTATATTTTAACACTTCAGACCATATAGAATGGTGTATAAATTATGAGAACTATATTTTAACACTTCAGGCCATTTATAATTGTGTATAAAATATGAGAACTATATTTTAACACTTCAGACCATATAGAATGGTGTATAAATTATGAGAACTATATTTTAACACTTCAGGCCATTTATAATTGTGTATAAAATATGAGAACTATATTTTAACACTTCAGACCATATATAATGGATTATAGATTATGAGAACTATATTTTAACACTTCAGACCATATAGAATGGTGTATAAATTATGAGAACTATATTTTAACACTTCAGGCCATTTATAATTGTGTATAAAATATGAGAACTATATTTTAACACTTCAGACCATATATAATGGATTATAGATTATGAGAACTATATTTTAACACTTCAGACCATATAGAATGGTGTATAAATTATGAGAACTATATTTTAACACTTCAGGCCATTTATAATTGTGTATAAAATATGAGAACTATATTTTAACACTTCAGACCATATATAATGGATTATAGATTATGAGAACTATATTTTAACACTTCAGACCATATAGAATGGTGTATAAATTATGAGAACTATATTTTAACACTTCAGGCCATTTATAATTGTGTATAAAATATGAGAACTATATTTTAACACTTCAGACCATATATAATGGATTATAGATTATGAGAACTATATTTTAACACTTCAGACCATATAGAATGGTGTATAAATTATGAGAACTATATTTTAACACTTCAGACCATATAGAACGGTGTATAAAATATGAGAACTATATTTTAACACCTCAGACCATATAGAATGGTGTATAAATTATGAGAACTATATTTTAACACTTCGGACCATATAGAATGGAGTATAAATTATGAGAACTATATTTTAACACTTCAGACCATATAGAATGGAGTATAAATTATGAGAACTATATTTTAACACTCCAGACCATATAGAATGGTGTATAAATTATGAGAACTATATTTTAACACTTCGGACCATATAGAATGGAGTATAAATTATGAGAACTATATTTTAACACTTCAGACCATATAGAATGGAGTATAAATTATGAGAACTATATTTTAACACTTCGGACCATATAGAATGGTGTATAAATTATGAGAACTATATTTTAACACTTCAGACCATATAGAATGGTGTATAAATTTTGAGAACTATATTTTAACACTTCAGGCCATTTATAATTGTGTATAAAATATGAGAACTATATTTTAACACTTCAGACCCTATAGAATGGTGTATAAATTATGAGAACTATATTTTAACACTTCAGGCCATTTATAATTGTGTATAAAATATGAGAACTATATTTTAACACTTCAGACCATATAGAATGGTGTATAAATTATGAGAACTATATTTTAACACTTCAGGCCATTTATAATTGTGTATAAAATATGAGAACTATATTTTAACACTTCAGACCATATAGAATGGTGTATAAATTATGAGAACTATATTTTAACACTTCAGGCCATTTATAATTGTGTATAAAATATGAGAACTATATTTTAACACTTCAGACCATATAGAATGGTGTATAAATTATGAGAACTATATTTTAACACTTCCGACCATATAAAATGGAGTATAAAATATGAGAACTATATTTTAACCCTTCAGACCATATAGAATGGTGAATAAATTATTAGAAATCGTAATTATTGAGACTATATAAATGTATGTAAACAAATGATTATAGATTAACAAGAAGAAGAGCAATTAAAAAATACGATGTAACAATGAAAATATACTTACTACTATTTAAATCTTAACATTGAATCGAATTTTGGCATCAACTAACCTATAAAGAGTTGATATTCCGTTAAAGAGACTAACTAAATTAAAATCTGAATAAATTATTGTTTTCTCCTTTTAAGTTTTAATATGTTTTACGTGGCATTTAATAACCTTTACCAGACCTTCATCTATTGATTTTGCAAACTTTTCTATCGCGGCAGTTTTAATATTATTTACAGCTGGTTTTATTACTTCCTATAGATCTTCCTTGTTTGAATATTGTTTTTCCTTTTTCATATAAAACTATTTCAATGATGGACAAAATCATTTCTATTAAATTAATTTCTGGAGAAATTATGGTGGGTGTTATTCTGTTAATTTGTATTCAGAGAAACATTTTTTTTCTTTTTGTTAAGGTGTGCAATAGTCGGCTTTTCTGAATTTGATGCAGCATTCTCTTGAACGAATATACTCTTCATCTTAAAGCTTCTTCCTGCTGGCGATTACATCTGAAAAAGTTTTTTTGAAAAAGGTACAGTATCTTTGTGCATTTAACTTGCGACAGTGATTATGTCTGAAGATAATTTCACACACTACTGGTCGTTTCCGTGACGTCGTGACTAAAGGGTTAGAATTGCCGCATCATAGTAGTTAAACAATTAATGGGTAATGAAAGTATCACTTGTGAAAAAGTTGAACAATTTCTTAATAAATAAAAGAAATTTTTTTTAAATATCTATTTTGACTGTTAGAAATTACTAGGGATTAATTAACAATTACAAATCATTTAAGTGAGATGAAATTGAACATTTTCTGATTAAATATTAGGAAAATGTTTCCTTTCTTAATTTTAATCTTTGTCTAGTCGGTTAGGGCTGTAGAATACACTGACTGCTGCATATGACACTAAACAATCTGATGGTGAGGTTCTAGCAGTGCTGGAGCTTTGGGGAATACGGAGTACTCATTCATTGCCATTGCTCCCAGGTCCACTCTGGCCCGGGTGGTAGCACCTGATAAGGGTCCTATCTATGGGTTAAATAGAACTAACAGCGTACTTATGTTAAAATGAATTGTTTGAGTAAACCGAATAGCTTGAAATAGAAATGTTTTTGACGATTAAACCGTACTTACATTTAAACTGCGTGCTTATGCAAAACTGAATTATTTGAAATAGAACTGCTTTTCGACATTAAAACTGTATTTACACCTAACTGAATTGTTACATATCACTGCTTGAATAGATTGAAATAGAAATATTTTTGACAACTAGACTGTGTACTTATGCTAAACAAAATTGTTTTAAATAGAACAGATTTACATAAAAATGGATTTGACGTTAAATAACCTACAAAGGTTGATATGCCATAAAACCCAACAAACCAAAAAAACTAATTTTTATCTATCTTGACTGTTGGCAATTACTAGGGATTAATCAACAAATACGATATCACTTACTAGGAATTAAATTGAACAATTTCTGAATAAATAAAGGGATATTTTAGTTTTTTTAATTATTTCTATTTTGACTATTGGAAATTACTTGGGATTAATTACCAATTACAATATCACTTAATAGTGAAGAAATTGAACATTTTCTTATTAAATAGAGGGAAAAGGTTTCATTTTTTTATTTTTATCTATTTTGTCAGTTTGAAATTACTTGGGATTAATTAACAAATATAATATCACTTAATAGTGATGAAATTGAACAATTTCTGAATAGATGTAGGGAAAATGTTTAATTTTTAATTTCTATCTATTTTGAGTGTTGGCAATTACTTGGGATTAATTAACGAATACGATATCACTTACTAGTGATTATATTGAACAATATCTGAATAAATAAAAGGGGCATACTTTTATTGTTTTAATCATATTTAATTGACTGTTGGAAATTACTAGAGATTAATTAAAAAATGAATGCCTTATCTCTCAAACGCCCTCCATTTTGAGAATTACAGAGCCCATAGATTTCTTTTTTTTTTGTTGTTGAATTTCTTGTTTCAACTCTTTAGTAGTTGAAGATTATTCTTCAACAACTGGATCACTTGTTTATATAAATTCTTTCCTTAGATATCAAAACAGGAAAAAAAGCCACGGGGCCCTCAATTCTGTCAAACATGGTAACTTCCGTTCCTTTTGAAATTAATCAATCTATGATTAGTCAACGATTATTCAAAATAAAATTGAGCAATCTTTGATATTTGCTCAGCCATTAATTTCTCCATACTAGATCAGCAACATAATTATTAAATATCACAGAAAGAATTAAAGACAATACTGTAAGGTACTAGCCGCCTTCGATTCAATTTGACCCAGGTGGCCAGTTGAGAGACCAATAATCCAATGTCAACCGGAAGAATTTAGATGGTAAAAACGGTCAAAAATAAAACTTGGAAATATTTGAAAAGGTTCAGTCAGCTACAGACCGAGTGAGTGAGAAGTAATAAAATAAATTTCGGGGCTAAGAACCCTCTGTTGGAGGTTGGCTACGATTTGTCGAAAAAGATGTTGACTAGAGTGTTTATGGGTAGTGATGAGTTGAATTTAACTCTTCTTAAGTGCGTAGCAAGAAAGTAGAATCATTTTTGATGGGTATATTTGTGTAGATAGATATTACGCCTAAACTATTCACGGTTTTGTTTTGTATATGTACGTCCTTGATTTTATTAACGCCTTAGTCAACATTTTCAAACACATAACAAAAATGACTTAGTTCGAATGTTATGACATATTCTATAAGCAAAATCTGGCCTTTCAATGGGAAACCCACTCGATGTAGTAGTAGCATGTCTATTTCTAGAATTATAATAACCTGACCCTTTTAAATACAAACTACTTGGCAACACCATAGACCAGGAGCACATAAGTTTCCAGACATTTTCGTATGGGCACTTTTATTGATAGTGCACACATGAAACTCTAGTCTCCTTCGCAGTAATCTCCTCCGGCTGCAATGCACATGTTGTACCGTTCCAGCAACTTCTTGAAGGCCCCATGGGAGTCCTCTTGTGTGAGCGTGTCAATGACCTTCGTCACGGCCTCTTTCATCTCCTCAATTGTCTCATAACGACAACTTCTGAGCTTAGGGAATAACCAAAAGTCAGAGGGAGCAAGGTCTAGACTATAGGGAGGTTGAGGAACAGTCTTGATGCCCATCTTGGTCAAATAGTCTGTGACAAAAATGGAATTGTGGACAGGTGTATTGTCCTGCTGGAAATGCCACTGACCCGATTTGAAGAGTGCTGGCCTCTTCCCAATGAATTTCTTCCTGGACTCCATTAAAACCTCAACATAGTAACCCTAACGCTAACCCTTTGGCCAATCAACTCTGGTGTACTGACTTCCTTACTCCTTCCAAACCTCTCATCATCCCTCACAGACTCGTTACCTTCCTTGAATAGCTTATGCCACTCAACAACTGATGCTCGATTCATGCAAGATGCCACAAAAGCAGTCTGAAGCATTCCATACGTTTATGTGGCGTCATTTTTTCCAAGTTTAAACGGAATTTTATTGCATATCGTTCTTCTAAAGTGTCCTCACGTCCAGATTGCATTTTGAAATTCACCAGCTGTGACAATCAGGCTTTAGTAGGGTGTATTCCAATTGCTGCTGTAGCTGTGCATTTGAAGCTGAATTCACAAAAATTGGTCAGTCATATCATAAGATGTGTAGCAAGAAGATGTTGAATTTTCAAGTGTCTACACTAATTTTAAATGCCTGTACAAAATAGTCCGGAAAACTATTGAATGCACCACGTATTTATATTACCTAGGAATACTTGACAAATAAAATTACTATTATTAAATAGCAATTCTTGAAACTATTTCATTGTGTTAAAACGAATGATTGAAATTTAATAGAATTACTATTGTAAGATAAGACTACTTTAAACCATTGCCCAGTCGACTGGGGCAGTAGAATACACTGACTAATTCTCAGCAAAAAGTATGACTCCCCCAACAAGGGTCCTGGATATAACACAACGCAATCTGATAGTGGGATTCCAGCATCTGGAGCTTTGGGGGATGAGGAGTACCCCTTCATTGCCATTGCTTCCAGGTCCACTCTGGCCCGGAGTTGTAACACCTGATAGGGTCCTGTCTATGGGTCAAATAGAACTGAACTGTGATGTTGTGTTGAACTAATTTTCCTGAAATAGATCTGTTTTGACATTTAAACTGTACTTCTGCTGAAGTGAATGGCTTGAAATAATAGAATTGTTTTGACACTTCAACCGCGTACTAATACTAAACTGAACTGTTTGAAATAGAACGGTTTTTGACTTTGAAACTGTATTTACAGTAAACTGAATTGATTGACATAGAACTGTTCGGTTAAACTGAAAAGCTTGAAATAAAATGCTTTTGACAACCAAACTGTGTGTTTATGCTATACTAAATTGTTTGAAATAGAACTGATTATTTGGATCAAAATTGATTAGGCATTAAATAACCAACAAATTTTGATATTTCATTGATAACTCCAAACAAGCAAACATACTGGAAACCATTTTAATGTGTTCAAATGTATGATTAACATTAAATAGAATTATTATTGTAACATTGGAGTACATGTGGCCATATAAATATGTCTAAGCAAATGAGGTTTTGTAAATTGTTTAACAATAGTGGTATCTACAAACTATTAGTTTACAAGTCACATTCAAAGACGCATTCATACATATATACCAGCCAATTGGGCTAGTGGCTAGAGTGTTAGTCAATGGCCAAGGAGATCGAGATTCAATCCCAGATCGAGTCATACCAAAGACTCAAAAAACGGTACTTGATACCCCCTTCATAACACAGCACTATAAGGTGCGGATCAAGTGTGAAGTGGTGCAATCCAGTGAAAGGGGTACTTCCCTCCCCACGACTACGATCGCCAACTTTACTTACGTTTTATATACATATATATATATATATATATAAAGAAATACCTGTGAATTTAAAAACACAAAACACCCTATGATGCACACTTACACACACAAAAAAGCCATTAGTGAAACTCAAAACCACTCCAACGCCAATACACACACACACACACACACACACACATGACTATAAACATATCAAATATCAAAGACGGGTAAAACAGACCAAAGTAAACACACTCCAGGAAAGAGGAACAATGACCCCAATATAAACAAGTATGACACCCCAAGGATCATTTATACTGGAAACAAGAGTGATTTCAAGTCTTACTGAGTACCTCATTAAAAAGGTCTCGCGCCACACATGTTCTCTGACGAAAGCAACAACCTGGAAACGTACATATATATAACACGTATGTAAGAACAAATAAATAAATCTCTTCGTGGACTTTCCTATTTTAAAATATATCCTTATTTTTTCTTTTGACCTACAACAACCATCTCTCTCTCTCTCTCTCTCTCTATATATATATATATATATATATATATATATATAAACAGGTATTGGCACTATATAACAGACAAATGTTGATATGTCATAAAGCACCAAGGAAGCAGCCAATTAAATCTAACATTCTTAAAGCAAATACTTTTCTACTTTTTTCTAGCCAATAGTCACAAATACTTCTCTGTTCAAGTAGTTTTTTGTAGCTTTCATTGTTGTCTTACATCTCAAAATTTCTGCTAAATTTTCTACTTTATGTTCTCGCTCAGAACCTTTACTATATATTTGTCTCGCTTTTGAGATAATGTTTATACAAATTACTGAAATCTTCATATACCTGAAATTAAAAAGGAATTAAAATGATTACACTATTCGATATATATATATTTTTTACAGTATGATGAAAAATAATTAATGGCTTGTTCTGCTGGGGCAGTATGCTATAAAACTAAATCAAAACAAAATACATATATTTAACCTACATGTATGAAGAGGGTTTGGTAATAAATTAAGCACAATGGTTAATATGCCATTAAACCCTACCAAACCAAATCCTATATATTTAATATATATGTATAAAGAGGATTTGGCATTAAATAACCTACAATGGTTGATATGCCATAAAACCCAACCAAACCAAATCCTATATATTTAATATATATGTATAAAATGGATTCGGCATTAAATAACCTACAATTGTTGATATGCCATACGACAAAACCAAACTAAACCAAATCATATATATTTGATATATATGTATAAAAAGGATTTGGCATTAAATAACCTACGAGGGTTGATATTCCTTAAACCCAAACCAAACCAAATCGTATATATATATAAAATATATGTATAAAAAGGATTTGGCATTAAAAAACCTACAAGGGTTGATATTCCATAAAACCAAACCAAACCAAACCAAATCATATATATATATTTTTAAAATATATTTATAAAAAGAATTTGGCATTAAATGTCCTACAAAGGTTGATATTCCATAAAACCAAACCAAACCAAATCGTATATATGTCTAAAATATATGTATAAAAAGGATTTGGCATTAAATAACCTACAAGGGTTAATATGCCATATATCTAAGTTTAAAATAACAACAATCAAGTTACAAAATCAAATCTCGCATCACCAAATACCTCATTGAATACAATCTAAATTATAAAAGATGTAAAAATTAAATTTATCTTTAGACAATGATTATTATATAGTAATTGAAAATAAAAAATAAGATTTTTAAATTGAAAAAGAAAATTTAGATAAAAAAAAATTAAATAAATTTAAAAGATAAAAAATAAAAAATAAAAGGAAAAAAAATTCAAAATAAATAAATTCAAAAGATACAAATCTCTTCGTGGACCTTCTTATTTTAAAATAATATTTATTACATAATTGACTTAATGAGTAGAGTGTCCACCAATGGTCCAAGGGACCGCAGTTCAATCCCAGGTTGAGTCATACCAAAGACTTAAAAAATTGTACTTGATGTCGCCTTGCTTAACACTCAGCATTAAAAGGTAAGGATCAAGGGTAAAGTGGAGCAAGCTAGGGAAAGTAGTAGCGCCCTCCCTTACACCTCAGTGTAGTAGCTATGGAAAAGGGAGCCTTTGGGTCACCCTCGACTGAGGTTTACTTACATATGATAAGCTCCCAACGATGGGCAGTAATAAAAGTGTTATACGCAGACAGAATTTTGCAGACAGTACGCTGGTGGGACTACATCATAAGATGTTCTAATTTGAAAACCTGACCAGAAAAAAAAACAATCACCAGGTTACGAATTTACGATGCCGACAATGCATCTCCTTAACAGTTTTAATTTCTATTCAAGAACGTACCTACCGTGAGGCAATGATTAATATGCAAGTCTCTCTAGAGTCATGTATGTAATAATTACTCAGTCCAATATTTCTTTACTGAATCGCTATCTTGTGTCAGATAAGAGTCGTCATCTATTATAAATTTGTCTTTTTGTAAATTTATGCCAGTAGTTATCAATCCAATCAGCAACTACAATGCTGGAATGAGACACAAGTTTGTTTTACTTATTAAAAATGTATGTCTACATAGTTCTTGTTATATTTTTACACCTTTGAAATATACTTGCAAAGTAGTTCTCCTTTTGCAAAATTTATTAGTTCAAACGTTTGACTGTTTGGACACTATTCTCGCTGTGTATGTACCATAGCCATGATACGGATATGCAAAAAGTACATAGAATATTCGTAACATATATACATAGAAAATAGGAATCACGAAACACGAAAAACACTTACGACTTCTTGGTTCAGGTACCAAACCTTTTATTACCTTATTTATAGTTATAAAATTAATATTTACACAAAGGCAGCTTTTTATTCTCAACCAATAAAAAACGTCCTTTTAATTATTCTTAAAAAATAATACTTGTGAGAAGTTATATTTATTTTATTTGTTTATTATTTATTATTAATTTATTTGAATTTTGTAATTTGTTTTATATTGCAAAATTATATTGAATGAATATTTATTTCTAACAAACTTCTTGGTAAATAATTAACAAGTTAGTTTCTTGTTTAAGAAATTAATTATAACGTTTACGTAAAGATTAAATTAGTTTCTTGTTTAAGAAGGTATTGGTGACGGATACTTATATAGCAAATTAGTCCCTCGTTTGAGAAGGTATTGAAAACGAAGACTGAAATAGTAAATTAGTTTTTCGTTTGGGAAGGTATTGATAACGTTTACGTTAACTGTGGGTTCTTTGTTTCTCATTTAGACGACAATGATATCATTGATACGTCAACAATTAGCTGGTTAGTTTTCGATTAACAATTTATTTTCAACGCTGATGTAAACAATTTGCTAAGCTAATGTAACATACCCATACATGAATATAGGAAACGTACATAGAATGTTCATAACATGTATACATAGAACATAGGAATCCCAAAACACGAAAACAACATAACGACTTCTTAGTTCAGGTACGAAACCTTTTATTATCTTTGAGTTAAAGATATCGACATAAGAAAGAGAGATGCACAATTATTCTATGCTGGCTTTTCCATCTGCACCCCACAACACGTGTAGCACCCGCCACAAGGCCACTGCGAGCTAGCGAAAGTCACCCTTCTTCTTCGGACTGCAAGACTCAACTCAACTAACTGACTTTTCAAATCTCAGCCCACGCTTCCGGTGCGTGACGTCACTCACGCCCCTGGTCACATCCTCTATCTGTGATTCTTAATGTGACATCTCTGAATGATACGTCCGCTCTGCGCTCACGCGTGAACACCTGCGCTCATGTTTGCACCTAACTAACCTATGCAATGAACCGAAAGGTTCTCAGCCTAACTAAACTCAAAGGCAAGATATATAAAACGAAAACCATCGGCCATTATATTACATGTAACACAAAATTAAAAGTAGGGACGAACTCATATGTGACATACTCCTGTGGATCCCTTCACATAGACGGGCAAAGGTAGGACGACCAGCTACAACCTACGTACATCAGCTCGGTGCCGATACAGGATGTAGCCTCAAAGACCTACCAGAAGCGATGGAAGATAGGGAAGAGTGCCGGGACATGATGATGGTGAATGTTGTAACCCAACAAAAAGGTTACTGAATTAGAAATTGAAGGTTGGAAATGAAATGGAAATCTTTATAATATTAACAAAATACAAAAATCCTTTTCTAACGTCGGTCCTGGTGCAGGGCCATTGCCAAGACATGCCCAGCAGTTCCAAAAATGCCTCAGGCTCCGTCAGTATTTACTTTAAAAAAAGGTGTCTCAGGTGCCAGGCGATAAACCTAGCCCTTCCAATGTATGTTTGAACTTATGGGACGGTTCTCTGAGAGTCAAAGAGGGTTGGCTGCGGACGCGAATGCTGGTCTTCCCCAGCACTCATGTCAGACAGCCTCAACCGAGTAATCATCGATTTAGCACATTAAGCACCTCACAATAGTTATTTATGAGGAATGGGACATACCCACTAATGTTCATAGGTAGGATATATAACAGTTAAAGATATTCAATGACGTGATAGTCAACGAGCTCATTGATTAAATACGTACCCAATGAAATTTTAGCGACAAAAGACAACAGGTATATCTTTCTGGAATGGCAAAACCACTAAACTCGTAATCACCAATTATTTTAAGCCTGATGAGGTGGGGGGTAGAATACGGCTATTTCCTCCTCTGTAGAGAGGTGAGCACCCACCCACAACCAAAAAAGGGGGCTCTGTATATAACATTAAACGGCGTCTAATAGTGAACACTGGGGAGTAAGGACCCATCTTTTTGTTGCCAAAGTAAACCAGGATCTGCACTAGTATTACCTGGTAGAACGGATTTATTCTAATAGTGGAATTTAAAGGCAATACTTGATACTGTTTGTGGCTATATAATTTTATATAAGAATAAACATATAATAGTCCACTTATATATAATAGTCCACTTATATATAATAGTCCACTTGTACCGTATAAAACAAATTTTACCGCAGTTCACACGGCTCTCCGCCGTTAAATGCTGCAATTGCAGCAGAGACAATTTTATTGTCCGTTTGTTACGGTGATCGGTAGGAAAAGAGGTCTAGACATGTTTTTTGATATTTGGCGCCAGCGTATGCAAGCCGGTGATTTGTTCGTTTAAAACGTGTACCAACGAACTAAATGTGTTAATATATATCTGTAGATTATTTGCATCTAGAATAGTTTATAGGAATCCACAAAGCTATAACTGTGTACAGACAAAGGATTATTATTGAACAGAATTATTAATGATAGACAGGAATACTTGAAACCCTTTAGCTGTATGCAAATTATTAATGTTAAGGATAGTTCCATGAAGCTAAAATAGTTCAGGAATTATCGGTTTTTGAATCCAACTAAATACGTTCTAACAACGACTATTCTTAAATACTTGAATAAGAATACTTAATCGATTATAATTGTGTGTAAACACTAGTTCATTGGCTTATAAAAAAAATTAACTGAATCCAATGGAGCAATGGAAATATATTTTTATTACAATATTCCGAATTAAATAACCCAGAGATATATTGATATATCTAAAAATGAAGATGAACGAACGTCCAATGTAATCTCTGCTTTTAGTTGACCTGGCAAAAGCTGCTTGGTAGCGCCAGGAGTGGCAGTACCGCCTTGAGCTATCGAAACTGTGTTATCACCCTGGTTGGCAGCTGATGAGGACAGGATATCGCGAGTGCTTTCACGCGTTGTATGATGAAAATATTGATATGTTGTTGAACAAATAAAACAAATCAAAACAGACTTTTGTAGCTCGGTACACATTCTAAAAGGAAAGAGAAAATGTTTTTAATAAATTGTATTAAAGCATTTTAGCTTACAGATCATTTTTTAATAAAAAAAAACAAAAAAACAAAGAAAGTATCAGTAATTTCTTCACTAAACAAATGACATTTTTATGGTTGGTTGGTTGGTTGGTTTTGTTTTACGGCGTATCAACACTTTTCGGGTCATTTGAAGCCGAATTAAATTTCCAGCAATTCAGATTAGTATAAGTATAGTTTTTCTTTACAAACAGTTAAATGTACTTCAAGCAAATCAGTTTAGCATAATTAACAGTTTATTTCTATTTGAGCCATAGATAAAACTCTATCAGGTACAACTACTCCAAGCCAGATTGGACCAGGGAGGGATGGCAATTATGGATTACCCTGCATTCCCTAAAGCTCCAGCATTACTAGAACCTCACCATCAGATCGTTTAGTATCATATCCAGGAAACTCGTTGGGATGGGTCTTACCTCTCTGCAGAGAAGCAGTCAGTGTATTCTGCTGCCCCTGCCGACTGCACAACATTTTTAATTTCTACTTGTGAGAAATATGGAAATAAATAAAGAAAAGTATGAAGAAATGTAGAAAACAGCAAATCAATAAAAAAAATTGATGAATTATTTATAAAAGTCGACGTTGAATGTTTCGATTGTATTGAGCTTCTTCAGGACTTAAATTCATGAAAAGTGTTGTAAAAAATCGATGGATATTTGATGAAATTGCAGGAGAAAAGAAAACGTGTTTAAAAAGAAATCTTATTCAATGTTATTATTTTTGAAAATATAATTTCATAGTTGGCACGTGGAGAGATGTTTGAAATTTGTTTCCTTTCTAAGGGATATAACAGTGATAGGATATTCTGAAAACAAAAAACAAAACAAAACGGAGGAAAGAACGAGAAAAGAAAGACGAACGTATAACGAGCAAGGCAGGATAAGTTGTCTCCTGTGATATTAAAAGGAAGAGAACAAAACGAAGGCGGTGAGAATATTGAAAGTTTTCAACTTGGAAGATTTAATAACAGCTCGAGACAAAAGAACCCTGGTACTGTAAGTCGCAGGAAGAGGAAACAATGGTAATAGTTGAGAAGGAATAAAGTAGCTGAATGTCAGAGCATGAATAGAGTTGCGGTGGTCAAGCTAACGTGGAGTTGCTGAGATCAGAATAGGAATCGAATTGCTGCAGTCATAAACGGAATATACCTTATAATTTATATCATCTGGGAGCTGTTGGTCTAGAAGGGTTGAATGATAAAAGAAGGATTGAACTCCCAGGCACAACAGTCCATAATTTAAATGTGCCCTCCTCATGGTGAATTGTTCTTCTGCTGGAGAGAAAGAGAGGACTGGTCCATCCTGCTCGAAAGATGACTGAGGAGAGGCAAGTTTCCTGCCCTTTCACCCCTTTTGTATTGCCTGGGAAAGTGTTCCGGGCAGAATGGGATAAGTCATCCTCATTTGGTGAAAATATGCGACGAGATTATAACGGTCAAATTAATTTACGCGCTAAACAAAAAATCGGAATTCTTTCGGCTACAAACGTATTGTTCGTGAAAAAAGTGTTGATCTTTATTCTCTCTTTTTTATCGTTGAAATATAGTGGCAAAGTAGTTTTTGATAAGCAGAATTTGAGAATGCTAAAAGTTGACTGATTGGCTTTGCAACATATGACGCTTTATTTCACATGAAATTACCTTGGTGGGTAACAAAGCGAGAAGTGAGATCTAAAGACTTTACTAATTGTTGTATCTAACTGTAAGGTAAGAACAGCATTCCTATCCCCGTTGAATCAAGGGACAGACATTAATGGGTTAATCAAAAACTCTCGCCGAAAGTTCAGGAAATGTTCACGCGATAGTTGTGGTGTTTGGAAAAAAAATCAAGCCGTGAATCTATTGGTATTTTGGTGTTTTCAGCGTGCTTGGCGAAAAATGGCTGATTATATATTGTACCTTTAAATAATTCGGCGAATGTGCTAGCTAGGGTCACCGAGGCAATGTAGCTATGGTATGACCGCTCCCCTTTCCCTCCCCCACAAAAGTAGTGGGGTTTTATGCCCTCCTTATTGTAATATAAAGAAAATAAACAGTTAATTAACGTTGGAGGGCAAGTAAAAAGCTTAAATTTCGATGCCAGCTTAACCACCTCCCCCCACTGGGGTTTGGTTACACTTTATAAACCAATATGATTTTTTAACTAAAAATATACCTCTTCATATCTATCTTTTTTGAGTCCGGTCTAGACTGATGCTAAAAGAAAATGATACTTTTTTTTTTCTTGGAACACGTGTCTGACTTATTTCTTTTTTATGAATTCGGTGCCATGTCCTCATCTTATCTTAGTCTCCCGCAAATTTCTTCAATATCCTGCAATGCAACATTTTTAATCTTGACTTTGCTAGGTAAATGAGCCAGGTCATAGTGTAATGATTAACGAGCTGGTCTTGTAAATTCAGGATATTTAAAAAGAAAAGGTCACAAAACGTTTTTTTTTAAATTTTCTATTCTGTAAACATCATCATCATCATCAAGGCGTACAAGCCGTGCAGATTCCCTTGACACTCTTCCTCGTTATCCGTCTCTATCGGCTATCACCCGTGGTTGTTCCTGAAGGCCAGTAGTTTTCAAACTTATAAAAGCGGGATGTCCTTTCTATATCGGTGTCTTTTCTTTTGTTGACCCCCTTGTAAAAACATAATAAATATTGTCTATTCTTCGTAATATTTTGACAATTGTATATACAGTTCTCTTTGCATCACAAGTCTAGATATGTATTTTTTCATTATAAGTGCTGAAAATTCCGTTTGGGAGAAATATGTTGTTGCGATGGTAACAGTATTTTTTATTTCCTTTTGAAACCACAATGGATACTCAGAAGCCAAGCTAAGTTAAAATTTTGGGAGTGGTTACTGTTAAAACTGAATTTTCGTTGGTGTGTACGAGTTACTAGAAAAACAGTTTTGCAGTTCTAACACTAATAGAGAAATGTAAATTTTCAAGACGCTGGAGACCCTTAGTGTTTAAATAGTGAACCCCTGTGGTCTCTAGGACACAATATAAAAACCACTGGTCAATACGGTATCCTGTGTCTGCATACAGTAAGTTAAAGTAACCTTTTGTTTGTCAGTCAATACTTGTATATCCATGTGCTCGATTCCATATTAAAACATTGCTTATAAGTTCGACCTTATTTCTCAAGCAGTGACTAGTGTGCCTCAATCATTTTAAATGGAAATTTACTAAGCCTTTTGCTTAGATGTGGCACAAGGCCATATGAAAGGGGCACCCAATGAGACTCGAACTCACTCGTGCAGATTTGCTAGTTTAGCTTGCTAACCATTACATCACCAGAGGCGCCAATCATTTTAAATGGATAGATTGTGTGATGGGAGGTTAGTGGATGGACATATATTTTGTGGGATGATGCTTCCCGGTTTTGTTGCCAGCACCGAGTTGCCATCGAGCTTTTTCTTGAAGCGCTGGTGCAACCATAGAATAGTACTGACACAGCTACATGTTGGAAGAATTACCGATGCATATGTTGACGTCGCTTTCGATTGATGAGATATTGCTGGCCATTTAATCAGAAAATGTGCTCCATCTTGATTAAAACATGAAATTAGTAGTTATGACAAATATGTCCTCCGGACTTCTTCAGGTGTTTGTCGAACTCGGGAACCTTCACGGAACTTCGCACTACGTCCTTTATTGAATCCAAATGGGTCACCTGTTCTGATTCCGTTAAACATGACCGGGTACAAGTACTAAGTATTCCTGTTTTGTTACTGGCTTGCAGTCAGGATTGAACCTGCAAACTCCAGCTGATTGTCTCCTTAGAAGCTTAGGGAACCAACGCCTATAACCGTTACGCTATATGTTCTGCTGGACATTTTAGCGTAAATGTTTGGGACTTATAAATTCATTGTTTTTACTTGACTAGAATTACTACTATTATGTATGATTCTTTACCTGTGCTCATATTCAGTTTTTGTTTTTTTTTCATCTAGCCTTCTTAATTATCGGTTTCCATATTGTATTCAAATCTATACTTGGTCTACTCAGCAGGTCATGGTAGCCCAACATATGTGCAGATTCCTTAAGGCGTCTAATCCTCCAATGTTCAGCCCTATCATGAAATTAGTTACATCTGAATATACAGAGAGACAGATGCCTCTTTTTTCTCTTAGTCAACGTAGCAGATATTCGCCTTTTAAATGTGTATTTGCAGGAGCGTTTTATAATCTAAAAAGTCTTATCAGTAATATTTACTGCGGGATTTCTTTTGTTTCTTCCTAATAGAAAATATTCAAACTTATATAAGACTTTAAAAAAGAAATTTGAATAACCTATCGGCGATTGTAACACATTATGCAGAACTTCGGTTGTTCGATTAGCCTCAGCATCATTGGGGGTGGGTGGGGTGTCTTCGTGGTGTAATGGTTAAAGCGATGGACTGTTTAATCGTAGTAAGCGAGTTCGTACTCTAGTCGCGCTATTACGTTCACTTTCGGGCAAATACCCTTGAAAATGGTATGAAACCCCTTATCCTCCCAGCTATGGTTTAAATAATACCAATACTGTTCTTCTTGGAGAATGGCTTGGGCATTAAATAACCTACAAAGGTTGATATGCCATTAAACAAAAGAAACCATCAGCATCATTGATCATGTACAGATCCAGTTTCAGATTCAGTTTCTTTGCTTTAACAGTGTATCAAATTTTATGGGTTATTTAATGCCAACACTATGCCTATCGAAGAACAATAATAGTGTTGCGGGAAATCGAATATGATTACTTCGAGGTAGTAGATCAGATCTTTAACCATAACGCCTTAGAGAGGAGGATAGAAAATAATTGGTATAAATTTGGATCAGAAAGTATGAGATCGTTTATGTTGGTTGTTTGGTTGGTTAGATTTCATAGCATATCAACCTGTGCAGGTTATTTAACGCTAAATCCATTTTTATGTGAACAATCAGTTTTATTTCAAACAATTCAATTTAGTCAAGCAGTTCTAATTCTGTTAATTCAGGTAAGTATAAGTGCTGATTTTGTTTACACACAGTTAAAGGACAAAACAGTTCTTTGTTAAACAATTCAGTGTAAATATAGTTTCAATGTCAAAAAACAGTTCTATTTCAAATATTTATTTTTAGCATAAGCCGGGAGTTTAATTGTCAAAACATTTCTATTTCAAGCTGTTCAGTTTAGTCAAACAATTCAGTTTAGCATAAGTATGCCGTTACTTCTACTTAACTCATAGATAGGACCCTTATCAGAGTGGACCTGGGAGCAATGTTAATAAAGAGGTACTCCGCATTCCCCAAAGCTCCAGCATTACTGAAACCTCACCATCAGATTGTTTAGTATCACATCCAGGATACTCGTTGGTGGGATCTTACCCCTGTGCAGAGGTGCAGTCAGTGTATTCTACAGCCCCAGACGATTGGGCCATATTTGTAAATATAAATCAATATTTTTTTTCAAGAAGAACAAATCGAATGAGTCGAGAAAGATTTCTTGAATGCTGGCCATCAAAAATTTGTCACTCAAAGACATTTTCTTTTCTTTTTTTTTTTTTTTTTTTTGTTAGAGGAAACCATCGTGGTTCAAATGTAGCATAAATTTACTCTAAAAAAAAACATCGTGTCACGAAAGTCGCAAACTGCTAAAAAAGAAAATTACTCTTTTGATCTCCATACGACCGGAAGGGAAGGGGAAACTGTTAACCAACAGAACAAATTTCGCATAATGATTGATGTTTAGCCGATACGAAGAAACAATTTAGTTAAATGTTGGCTTTGAACTCGTCCAGCTCAACGTAATAATCTGTAAAAATGTTTTTTGTTTGTTTAAACACAAAATTGAGCTTCAAGAACAAACAAGAAAAACTTAAGGACGAACTAATCCACAATTCTGATTAGAGATTTAACTCTTTGAAAGGGAATGTTACCGGCCACAGCATACTTATTTCATTAACAATGTTGTAAGGATGTTAGAAAATAGATTAAAATATTTTTCGTTTTCTGCTCTTCCTTTTCGACAAAGATGTCCACAAGCGAGGAAGCATCTGTGATTTTAGAGTTAACATGGATTGTGGTCAACGACCAGGTAATTAAGATCTGCTAACAATCACCTGTTCTTATTGTAGGTTATCTTATGCAAAATCATATATATATATATATATATATATATATATATATATATATATATATATATATATATATATTAAATATCTATGATTTGATTTGGTTTGATTTTATGGCATATTAATGATTGTAGGTTATTTAATATCGAATCCTCTTTATACATATATATTACGTATTTATGATTTGGTTCGGTTTGGGTTGGTTTTATGGCATATCAACGATTGTCGGTTATTTAATGCAAAATCCTATTTATAAATATATATTAAATATATAATTTGTAAACACATTTTGTTGATAACCCTTTTAATTGAGCTTGACAGCACATTTTTCGAATAAGGTTAAATGGTTTCAATTATTGCTTTGTAACAATAATAATTTACGTGAGTCATTTGTTTGCACACAGTTTGAATGTCAAACTCTTTTATTTGACTCATACATAGGACCATATCACGGATTGCCACTACAGATCAGGGCCTTGGAGCAATATTATTAAAGGGATGCACTACGTTCCCCAAATCTCACAGACTAGAGTCGCAACATCAGATTGTTTAATATCATGTTCATGACACTCTTTTAGAGAATCTTTCCCTTCTTCAGAGGAGTATTCGCGCTATTCAACAGCCCTAGACAACTGGACTATATAAAGAATGGATATGTAAATGACTTCAATAAAAAAAATGTTTTATCTGTACAAAAGGCGATGCTAAATATCCACGGCATATCTGCTGGCAATTAGAAGATTTTCCTATAGTTTGAAGTATAAGGCAGTTTCTTCCAGGCAGCGGTCATATCAATACTGTTATATGGATGCACTACTTAGACGCTAACTAAACGACTGGAGAAGAAGCTATACGGCAATTACACAAAAATGTCGCGAGCAATATTGAACAAGTCCTGGCGGCAACACCCAACAAGGCACCAACTATACAGCCACTTGCCTCCCATCACGAAAACTATCCAAGTTAGACGAACCAGACATGCAGGACACTGCTGGAAAAGCAGGGACGAGCTCATAAGTGATGTACTCCTATGGAACCCTGCATATGGCCGAACAAAAGCAGGATAACCACCTCGAACATACATACAGCAGCTATGTGAGGATACAGGATGAAGCCCTGAAGACCTGCCAGAGGCGATGAATGATAGGTGGCGAGAGAGGGTCAGGGATATCCGTGCTAGCGGCACGACATGATGATGATGATGATCTACCCAAACCCATTTTGACGGACAGGAAGTGACACAAGGTCAATTTTGAAGTGGAGCAAAAAGTTTTAACTTCCGGTTTTTCCTTTTCATAGACTGGTAGCCGTACCAAGATTACGATCTACTCATAGTTGTGTGTTTGCGAGAACAGATTGATTCATACAGCCGTGTAAATAATGGACTGTGGAAATAGATCTTGTGAATTGACAACCGGAAAAAAATGCGTTGGCGTTCAGAATATTATATAATGACAAGAGGTTCGCAGTCGTTTCAGAGGTTCGGTCAAATTCGGCGAGCAACCTGCGAATAAACAGGTCACCTGCATAGGGATGCTGCCCCTAACTGAGAATTACCCGTCAAGGAAGCAAGAAGTAAGGCTCGGAATGCCTGTCTCCAAGGTGGTATTAACAATAGCAATTGTGTGTCTCTCAGTCTCTCTATCTGTCTCTCACACATGCAGCCATTTCGACCCTTTCTCTCTCTTTCTCTCTCTCTCTCTCTGTGAACATGTGCATGTTCGCGCACACGTGTATATGAGTGCTAACCACTCTTCCCTTAATACTCACAACTAAGAACTGATAAATATATTGAATAGCAATAAAGGATAGAGACATATTTTTATAAATAGAATTTTTGTTTCTTCATTGGTATACAACAATAACTTTCCGATGAGCTTTTATCAGATGAGAAACGCTAACAACCTTGCTTAGAATTTGATCTCGCGTCACTGTTTCCTTTTTTTGGGGGGTTGTTTTTTGGCTGCACTGTACCTTTCCCTCTCAATCAGAACACCTGCTATTAAATATCATAACTTTGTATGCAAAAAAAAAACCAAAAAACTTTTAATCTGTGGACATAATATGACACGAGGTCAATTTCTAAGTGGAATAAAGCAGGCTAGAATTCAGAGTTTTCTTTCTCCAATACCGGTTGCTTAACCAAGTCTAAAAAATAGTATAACCTACTATTTATTCATTGGTCTAGTGGGTAGAGTGTTCGCCAATGGTCCAGGAAACCTGTGTTCAATCCCAGGTCACGTCATACCAAAGACTTTAAAAATGGTACTTGATACCTTCTTGCTTAACACTCAGCAATATAAGGTATGTATCAAGGGTAAAGTGGAACAATCCGGGGAAAGGAGTAGCGCCCTCTCCTCTACCTCGGTGGTGTAGCTATTGAAAAGGGAGCCTACAGGTCGCCATTGACAACGGTCGCCTACTTACTATTAACTCAATGCTGACGGAAGAACAGATGGATTTATGCCTTTTCCATGGTTATTAACACAAAATGAAAAGTAAACCGACTCATCAAGGATTGAAACACAGGTCTCCAAAACCAGTTTCTGTGATGATACAAACCATTGTGGATAAATTAATGCCAATGCAATCTGCGCTGAAAAACAGTAGCGCGAATATGTAACCCATGTCAGGAGAAAGAAGAGTTTATTCCTTTCTTTAAGAATATAAAGGTACGTATCAAGGGTAAAATGGATCAATCCAAGGAAAGGAGTAGCACTCTCCCCTACACCTCGGTGTAGTAGTTATTGAAAAGGAAGCCTTCCGGTCGCCCTCGACTACAGTCACCAACTTTACTTACTTTATGAAATGTAATACTAATAATTTATTTGCATACAGGTAGATGGTTTTACGTATTGATATTCGACACTAATAATACTGTTGTGCGTTATTCATTTTTCTGTGTACAGTTAGATAGTTTCATGTATAGAAAACAGTAGCGCGAATATGTAACCTATGTCAGGAGAAAGAAGAGTTTTTTTTCTTTCCCTTACGGTATTACCCCGAATGTGAACGGAATTGCATTACTGAAGTTTGAACTGACTTACTACGATGCCACAGGCCAGCACGTTACCTACTAAGCCACGGAGATTACACAATTCTTTCGGTGATTATTAAAAGATAACAAAAGTATCAAAATATATTTATATTTTTTTGCCTAGTATTATAATCCTGCATCTAATAATCGATGTGAATTTAGATTTTTTTTTTCCTTGTTAATATTTTATTATAAGAAGGAAAAAGAATTCCGAGATTAACATAATTTGTGCAGTGTTTATCATGACATTTTTCCAAGAAGTTACGAGCTATTTTGCTTATCTATCTTAAAGACGTGTGAGTGATGGAATTCATGAGCGAAAATTTCTTCTACGTTATGAAGAATAAAAAAACATTGATATATTTCGTATAATTGGGTGTATACAAAGCTTCGAAATAAGTTAGTTCGAACTCCAGATCCAGATTTTTTTTACTAATTCCCATGGGAAATGTGTAAAACTTACTCCGCCAGATATAGCTTGAATAGTTCCACTATAGTTCTTCAACAGGGATGGATTTACCATTGATACGCTATTATATATGGGTGGTCCACCAAGCAGACGATCCCTTTGTCTGTTTTGGCGTGAAACCAAACAAAGGCCTGAGCTCGAGATCTTCGACGAGACCGGAAGTGGGCAGGGGAACGCCAAAGAAGGAGTTGGAATGAGGAACCCAGAGAAGGCAGTTGGCGAGGGGTGACGAAGACAGACAAGATGAATTCGCAGTCATGAGTCGACAACGGTCAGCAGGGAGGAAGACGGTCAAAGATGAGTCGGCATTCCAAGTAGCTTGTAGAAGTTTCGCGAAAAATGCACGTCAGCGATAGTCTACAGATGCACAGGGATTGCAATGTAACAGAACTTCCCTTCTTGCACTTCAAGTTGACCTAAGCCCTTATTGTTCGATTGTCGTTTGTTTTTTTCTTCCACTCCCTCGGTTGTATTTCTTGTGGCCATTAAGAAATGTGTGATATCCCTATCGGAACCACTAGAGAATCACCGGCCAAGATAGAATTGTTTCAAAGAAATTGATAAGTACGGGGGCCGCAGGGGTATTGTCACAAACCACACCAAAACCACTTTGCGAATAATAGAAAAATAAATTTTAAAATAATTTGTGTACTTTACAAAATATAATATTTGACTTTCTAAATTGGACGAAAGGATACTATATCCTCGAAGTGATAAGTTATATGTACTTTATGTTTTGTTGAGTGGAGACTTGTGTCCTTCTTTCTTCTGCAGTGGAAAAAAATTCAACAAAGAAATTTGGTTTATCAAGAAATTTTTATGAAAAAAAATAGTGACTTGCCAAAAATCTATATTATAAATGTAATCAAGTGATCGTACAAAATCAACGCAAAAATGAATGTGTTTTATTCTAACTCAATGTCACTAGCATTAAGAATAATTTAAGGAGATTCCTTTTTACGTAATAAATCGGTGAGATCATTTTTAATTATGTTCTGAACCGTTGAACATGGACAAATACAAGTTTAACCAGTGTGATTGACATCTATTGAACTCAAAGTCAATCTTAATTCATGGCTGTCATTGGATGGTTTCAATCACGCGTCCGAAACGATTCTAGCGTTAGAATTGGTTTATCTGATAGGGAGTGACAAAATTGATTATCGCTATTATCTCTAACGCCTCGTTTAAGCCAAGCCTGTAATGGAAAAATAGTCGTAAAAAAATAAAGGTTTCGTTTGGTTGGGTTGGGTTGGGTTATATGATATATAAGCCATCGTAGGTTATTTAATGCCAAATCCTCCTTTTACATGTATATCAAATATATATGATTTGTAAATATATATTTTTGATAAAATTTTTAAGCGAACATAGGCCCATTCTTTAGCACACAGTTAAATGGTTTAAAGCATTTCTATCTATTTAACTCATAGATACGTCCTGCTTCATGCTATTCCTCTTGGCCACAACGGACCTTGTAGTGATGACAATGTAGTTTTTCTCTTCTTCTCCCGGTCTCTCTCTCTCTCTCTCTCTCTCTCTCTCTCTCTCTCTACCTGTATTTATCAAGCCTAATTTCAAGCAAAAGTGTACAGACAGCACTACAAGTTATCATAGCTAGAGGAGATTAACAGGTTCATGACATTGCAAAGTGCATTAGTGTGACACTATGAAGTGGGTGCGCCAAGTAGACGATCCCTTTAACTGTTTTGGTGCGAAACCAGACAAGACTCGAGATCTTGGACGAGACCGGAAGTGGGGTAGGAAAGGCAGATCCGAGAGAGACGAAACGACCAGCTGGAGAAAGGAACTTAGAGAAGGCAGTTGGCGAAGGGTGAAGCAGTCAGGAGGCGACAACGGACAGCAGGAGAGACCCGTCGGCATGAGATAGGGTCCAGGAGCAGTGAGGAAAGACCAGTCATGATGAGTCAGCATTCCTCGTGGCTTGTGGAAATTTCGCAAAAAAAAAAACTACGCATCAGCGATAGTCTACAGATGCACAAGGAATGCAGAGTGTCCCAACTTAACCTTCTTGCACTCGAGTTAACCCAAGCTCATATTGTTCGTTTGTTCTTTTTCTCCCACTCCCTTGATTGTATTTCTTGTGGCCAAAATTGGACAAGGCTGATTGCGTTTCCTTTCGCACTAATGTGACAATACCCCCTCCCCACTGAATACATCAACTTCTTTAAACCATTTCAATCTTGGCCGGTGAATCATCTAGTGGTTCCGATAGGGGTATCCCACATTTTTTTTAAAAAATGTCGGATACCCCTATCTCAGTGCCTTTAAGTCATTATCACTTAATTATGATGTAATATCATTTAAGTAAAGTTTGATTATCTAGTACTTTCACACTATAATAAAAAATTAACGTCTAATTCCACGTTCAGTGCCTTGACAACATCATCTAGTAAGTTGATTAAAATTATGCATCCATACAGAGTTATCATTTATCGAAAGTTATGTTGCCAAGAGAGTTGCATTGTTGGTTGGTTGGTTGTTTTGTTTTACGGTATTCAACTCTTTTCGGGCCACCGAAAGAAATTATTTTGATAAAAGTTTCAAACAATTCAGTTTAGTATAAGTTGTGTTTTTTTGCTTGCGCAAAGTTAAATGTCACAACAGTTCAATTTCAAATAATTCAGTTAAGCATAAGCACTCAGGTTCAATATCAAAAACATTTCTATTTCAAACAATTCACTTTAGCATTAGTACACACGTTCATTGTCAAAACACTTCTATTTCAAACAATACAGTTTGGCATACAAAACCAGTTCTATTTCCTATAATTCAGTGTAACATAAGTACGTGGTTTAAATATTAAAGCAGTACTATTTCAAGCAATTCAGTTTAGCATAAGTTCACAGTTTAGTTCTATTTGACCCATGGATAAGACCCTATCTGGTGCTAACACTCCGGCCCAGAGTGGACCTGGGAGCAATGGCAAAGGATATGCCCTCGACATTCCCCAAAGTTCCAGTATTACTGGAGCCTTACCATCAGATTGCTTAGTGTCATATCAAGGATATTCATTGGGGGGGGGGTTCTTACCACTCGGCAGAGAAACAATCGGTGTATTCTACAGCCCCAGCTGACTGGGCAAAGTGTTCCATACCCATGATACGGATATGGGAAACGTACACAGAATCTTCATAACATATATACATAGAACATAGGAATTCCGAAACACGAAAAACACTTACGACTTCAGGTACGAAACTCTTTATTACCTTTGAGTTAAAATGTTTTTCGACATAAGGAGAGAGGCACAATCTTTCTAAGCCGGCTTTTCCATCTGCCCCCACCTCAACACGTGTGGCACCTGCCACAACGCCACTGTGAGTTAGCGAAAGTCATTTTCCTTCTTCGGACCGCAAGACTCAACTCAACTAACTGACCTTTTCAAAATCCCCCAAATCCCCCGCGTGCGCTTCCGGTGCGTGACGTCATTCACATCCACTGGTCAACCTTTTCTATCTGTGATTTTTATTTTGACATCTGTGAACGACACATCCTGTCCGCATGCGCGTCAACACATGCGCCCATGTTTGCACCTAACTAACCTATGCACTGAGCCGAAAGGTTCTCAGCCTAACTAAAACAAAAGGCAAGATATATAAAACGAAATCCCTTGCCCATTATATTATAAAAGATGCTGTGTTTGTTGTTTGTGTGTTTGTTTTTAGTGTATGTATGCATTACACCTTTTTGTATCAGTATTATTCCTGACCTGCCAAATTTAACCAGCAGAAAGAACTCAACCCGGCGTGGTGTCTCTTTTATTCGTTGGCCGATTTTTTTTCTTTTTTCTTAAAACTACTGGTCAACATTGCAAAGAAAAAAAAGGAACAAAGAACCAATGAATCAATATGTTTGTTATATTCTCTTCTGGTTTATCATGGGGTGGGATGCGTAAGATCTAACACTTTTGAATAGTGGAAATCTTCACCATTGCGATATGGACGACGACAGACTCAAGTGCTGGGCAGTTTTCTTTATCTCCCTGTGTCTTACAGCTAGCTGTTATTTTTATCATTAAGGTTTTTCGGACTATTGTCTTCATCTTTATTGTTATTTCCACAACGTTTCGGCCGATATGTCCTCCAGACTTCTTCAGGTGTTTGTCGAACTCGTGAACCTTCGCGGAACTTCGAACTACGTCCTTTATTGAAACCACGGGGGTCGCCTGTTCTGATTCCGTTTGCCATGACCGGGTACAAGTCTTAAGTATTCCTGTATATTACTCGCCTGTTGTGAGGATTGAACCTGCAACCTTCAGATGATTGTCTTCTTAGTAGCTCAGCGAACCAACGCCTATAACCGTTACGCCATGTGTCCTGCTGGAAATAAGAATAAAGATGAAGACAATAATCCGAAAAACCTTAATGATAAAAATCAACAAGCTTCGTCTCAGAAATTTAGACAGCTAGCTGTTAACTCTACTGCAAATGCTACCGGTCTAGAGTGATCCACTTTGCTCACTGCCCTTGATTCAAACTTGCACGGCTCTGACCCTCGGCAGCCTAGTACAACATACAACCCAGCCGCCAATGATAGGTAGCGATAACTTCGGAGCGTTCACTTGAATATATGAGGCTCTGATTTCCGTAAATTAAAACTATTCTTTCCACGTGGACTTCCCAGAATTAAAATACCTTAAATTCTCTCCTTTTTTACGCGTACGAATGGCTTGAGTTTAATCTGAACATTTCAAATAAGTAACCACTTAAACCTCGTCTAGATAGCTTTCACTTTCTATGCTTGTAAAATCTACTAACCATCCTTACTCGTTTTTTTTTTTTTTTTTTTTTTTTTTTTGCTACAACAATACGCAATAGCTTTTAGTATATGGTACCAAATCAAGCCTCATTATTTATATAGTGCCATTGCCCAGTCGACTGGGGCTGTAGAATACACCGATTGCTTCTCTGCGAGTGTCCTGGATATAACACTAAACAATCTGATGGTGAGGTTCCAGAAGTGCTGGAGCTTTGGGAAATGCGGAGTACCCCTTCATTGCCATCGCTCCCAGGTCCACTCTGGCCCGGAGTGGTAGCACCTGATAAGGGTCATATCTATGGGTTAAATAGAACTAAACCGTGCTTCTCTCACTATAGTGATTTTTGCATTTAACTGAATTATTTCAAATAGAACTGTTTTTCGACATTAAAACTGTATTTACACTTAACTGAATTATTACATATAACTGCTTGAATAGATGTAAATGGAAACGTTTTTGACAATTAAACTATGTACTTATGTTAAACTTAACTGGATTTGGCGTTAAATAACCTATAAAGGTTGATATGCCATAAAACCAAACAAAACATATATAGTGCCACTTTAGGCTTTCATTGTTTATATTGTACTAAATGTAGCTTTCAGTATCTAAGTAGTACCATATTAAGTTTTCAGTATGCTCTCGATTTATATTTTACTTTTTATATAATACCAGATCTTGGTATACTTAACGTTTTGCTCAGATGTGGCCCAAGCCTGCATGAAATGTCCATCCAATGAGACTCGAACTCTCTCGTGAAGCCTTGCAAGTCTAGCTGGCTAACGATTACACCACCTGAGGTGCCTCAGCTTCATTGTTCATATAGTACCAATTGCGTCTTTCACTATGTATATAGTACCAGGTAATGCCTTCAGTAGTTATATTGTAACAGATTAAGCTCTCCTTATTTGCATAATGGCGAGAAAAGTTTAGAATATTTACATTTTACCAGATTATAAAATTGTTGTAATATGTAGAATTTCTTTCTCTTCTTCCTGATTTTCTTCGTTCTGCTTTTTGTTTCTCTTTCTGTCACATTTGAACTTAATATATTCACCCCGCCTATCTCCTTTAACGGTACAGACTTGTACAATACACCTGACTACACTTACTTTCACTATCTGAATAAACGTCAATCATCTGCTACGAATTTCTCTCACTCTCTCTCTCTCCTTTTGTCGTGCTTGTCATGTGTTTGCAAACCATTTCGTAACACATTGGTAGCTTGGACGACTAGCAAATTTATTAAATAATTACAATTGGGACTTCGGTGTTAGAAATAGTTATTGTTAAAAGAGACTGCAAGACCTCGATGTCATTTAGACTACGTAATTCCCAAAGAGAAAAAAAATTGGTATTTCTAGTAAAAATTCCCTTATTATAATTTTGACTGTTTCTTGATTGATTCAGTTTTGTTTTGTTTTATGGCATATCAACTGTTGTGGGCTCTTTAATGTCAAATCCTGTTAGTACACATGTATCAAATACATATGATTTGTAAGGTGCCCGTGGTGTAATGGTTATCGTCGTAGGAAATGGACACAGCGACTCGAGTTCAAATCCTGGACGAGACTGATTGCATTTCATATAGCACTAATAACCTTGGGAAAGGTATGAATCCAATTATTCTCCCTCCAGCTATGGGTAAATAGTAGGACAGACTAGGTTCTTCAGCCTTGGTGAGGCAACTAGTCTAGGAGAAGGAAAACTCTGAATTCAAACCCGTTAAACTCTGCTTAAAAATTGACCTTGTGTCGTATTCTGCCCAAGCGGAGAGGTTGGTAAATAGGGTAAACACATATTGTAGACACACATAGTTAAATGAACAATCAGTTCTATTTCTGACAATTCACTTTAGCATGAGTCAAAGTTAAATGGTTCCAAGTATTGTTATATATCACTTACAATTCAATTAAACATCAATCGTTTGTTAAGACACAGTTAAATAATAAAACGGTTCTAATTCAAGCAATTCAAATTAGCATTACTCATTTGTTTTCACTGAGTTTAAATGTCGAACAGTTCCAAGATATTATCAGGAGCTACCACTCCGGTGCAGAGTTGACCTGGGAACGATGGCAATGAAGAGGTACTCCGCATTCCCCAAAGCTCCAGCATTACTGGAGCCCAACCATCAGATTGATTAATGTCATATCAAGGACACTAATTGAGGGAGTCTTATCCCCTACAGAGAAACAGTTGCTGTATTCTACAGCCTCAGCTGACTGGGAAAGCTTTCTGTGTTCGTTGTTTGTTCGTGTGTTTGTTTTTAGTGTGAGTATGCATTTCACCACTTCTGCTTTTTGTGTCAGTATTAGTCGGGGCCTAGTCCAATTTAAACAGCAGAATGAACTCAACCCTGCATTGTATTTTTTTATGCGTCGGCTGAATGCTTTTTTGTTAAAACTACATATCTCACTAGTCAACATCCCACATGCAGTCGGTGTATTCAACAGCCTCAGCTGACTGGGTTGGACTGTTACAGGGGGTTCACATTAATTGCCCGTAATGAGTCACTCCAATAATCCTTAACTATATTTCAGTTCTACATTTTTGAACTCAGTTCAGTCAGTTCAGTCAGCCTGACAATCATATTGTAATTCTGAATAGAAATCAAAAGAGCCAGACGAATGTACTCTCATTCCTGCTTCCAGCTCGACATTTTCGCATTCACTTTCAAGCATATTTATGAATACCTTGATATTTTATAAAGAACTTCGTGACAACTGAAGGACACGCCGTTGCTCAGTCAGTTGTTCTGCAATGTTAGATCATACTTCACTTTTCCGATGTTTTCATATCCCGTGTCTGCAATAATTGCTTTCAATGTTGCAGTTTCTAGCTTTTTTCTGTAAGTACGTGACCCGATATATCAAAATAAAGATAAATAACATAAAATATAATAATAATAATAATAATAATAATAATAATAGTAATAATAATAATAATAATAATAATTCCAATAAACATTTTCTGCAGTTCATAATGATTATGGTCACGAGGTTTGGTGTTGACGACAAGCAACGCAGCCAGTTATACAAGGGTTTTTGATAGCAAAGTTCTAAAAGTGTCGATTCGTTAAAAA
>OY757933.1:13806865-13991865 GCA_963585895.1 Sepioteuthis lessoniana
AAAAACTTCCGGAAATAACGCACATATAAAATACATATACAATAATATCAGCGACATGATGGCATGGATTCTTTTAATATTTTCTCGCCGTCCGTACCTTTAGGCCATTGTTCTTGGTGAGTCATCTAGACGGCATCAAATATCAGCACATGGTGCCCGTGGTGTAATGGTTATCGTCACAGGATATGGACACGGCGATACGAGTTCAATTCCTGTACAAGACTGATTGCATTTCACATAGCACTAGTACCCTTAAAAATTGTCATATCCTGCTCGAGGGGACGGGTTGGGTAAATAGGATCAAATATCAGCACATAGCTGATGAATATGTTTTTCTTAATCAGCCAACATTGCGTGCTCATATCCACCAGTCTATTTGTAATTTCCAAAGCTCTTTGCTTCGATGTGGCACAAGGCCGAATGAATGGGACGCCCAATGAGACTCGAACTCACTCGTGTAGATTTGGTAGTCTTGCTTGCTAATCGTTACACCACCAGAGGTGCACCAGTCAATTAGAGAACCTCATTAAGGTGTCCTTCCTTACTTTCCCTGCAGCACCCATCATGGCTTGCTCGTTTCGCTTGGATGGTTCGTAAGATGAGAGGTAATCGGCTATACATCTAGTGTTTTGTTGGCTGTTGCTTCCAGAATTTGTTTAAAACAGCCATCAGCACGCTTGTTCTTTTCTAGATTTTTCCACAAGTGTTTTCTTAAAGTCCAAGTGGTACAACAATGACATTGAAACGTGTACTTAGGCCTAAGTAATTTATTTAAAATGGAACTGTTTATATGTATGGATTTGGCATTTAATAACCTATAATGGTTGATATGCAATAAAACCAAACTAAACCAAACTTTTTCAAGAAATTATTGGTTAAATAAGTTCGACTTCTTCTACTTTATTATTATTATTATTATTATTATTATTATTATTATTACAGCTTCATATTTTCCTTTTATCAAAGAGATCAGACTTCCATTTGATCAATAATCTGTTAATAGCAGTGTTGAAATTAGTAGACCAGTTCATTTAACTTGGCAATAGTATCTCATCTGCTTAAAGTGGTTTCAAGTTGGTGACCTTAGTTGAGGGTGATCCGAAAGCTCCCTTTTCAATATCTACTACACCAAGGTGTAGAGGAGGGCCCTATTCCTTCCCCTGGATTGCTCCACTTTCCCTTTGATCCTTACCTTATAATGCTGAGTGTTAATCAAGGCGGTATCAAGAACCATTTTATTTGTCTTCGGTTTGTCTCGACTTAGTACTGAACCCCAATCTCCCGATATTTATTATCTTAATTGAGATTTTCTGCATTTATTTGTGTCTTTGTGTATGTAAAACGAATGTATATAATTGGATTTTATTTTCTCTTTCATCAAACTTATAGTTGTTATTTCTATCTATAAACAAATCTTATCCCAATATCTGAATTTTTTTTTTTTTATGCTGACTTTTATAAAAGAAATAATTCTCTGTCAGTTTATTTTTCTTTTAAGTTATATTTCAAGATAAGTTTTTACACCTTTCCAATCTCGTTCACACCATTCTCTTTGTCAATCTGAAAATTAGATTTTGTAACTTTTTGTTCTTACCACCTGAATATCTAAATTCATGTCATTTCACGTGCTGCCGCCATACCGAACATTAATAAGTCTCTTGGTGCGTAGGGGGTCTTTACGTGAGTGTGTGAGTGGTGGGTGGGTCTGTGTAAATGTATAGATGCTTATTTGCATTTGCAATTACTGCAAAAGTCTGCATCAAAAAATGATTCTTCACAGAATTGCAAATGTGCACGTATTAAGGCATGAATCTTTTTTTTTACAGCAACCCATGACGGGTTATTTAATCTCGTTGTCATTTTTTTTAAAGAATTGCCCTCTCGGCTTGGGCTGTAGAATACACTGACTATTTCTCAGCAGAGGGGTAAGACTCCCCAAACGAGCGTCCTGATATGACACTAAACAATTTGATGGTGAGGCTCAGGTAATGCTGGAGCTTTGGAGAATGTGGAGTACCCCTGAATTGCCATCGCTGTCAGGTCCACTCACGCCCGGATTGATAGCACCTGACAGGGTCGTATCTATGGGTCAAATAGAACTAAACTGTGTACTTATGCTAAACTGAACTGTTTGAATTAGAACTGTTTTTGCATGCTAAACTGAACTATCCGAAATAGAACTATTCTTGGCATTTGAACTGTGACTTATGATAAATTGAATTGTTTGAAAAAGCACTGTTTTTGACATTGAAACATGTACTTAGCTTTTAATGATTTATTTGAAATAGAACTGTTTATATGTATAAAATGGATTTGGCATTTGAAAACGTATAATGGTTGATATGCAATAAAACCAAACTAAACCAAACTTTTTCTAGAAATTATGGGTTAAATAAGTACGACTTCTTCAAATTTATTATTATTATTGTTATTATTATTATTATTATTATTCCTAGTGGGGGGGAATGTTCACCAATGGCCCGGGAGACCTGGGTTCAATCCCAGGTCGCGTCATACCAAAGACTTTAAAGATGGTACTCGATATCTCCTTGCTTAACACTCAGCAATATAAGGTACGTATCAAGGGTAAGGTGGAGTAATTCAGAGAAAAGAAGTAGCGCCCTCCCCTACGCCTCGGCGTAGTAGCTATTGAACAGGGAGCCTTCTGGTCGCCCTCGACTAAAGGGAGACAACTTTACTTAACTTTTACTTATTATTATTATTATTATTATTATTATTATTCATTGAGGGTTTTTCGCACCAGCTTTACCTGATGGTCTTTCACTGGAGATTGAGTGACAGCAAGTCTCTTCAAGCCTTTATTATTATTATTATTATTATTATCATTATTTACTACTTTGAGATTTTTGACACCAGCTTTATCTAATGTTTTCTTATTGGAGTTTGAGTGACAGCAAGCCTCCTTAAGTCTCCAGGTCTCATCTCAGTATTCTGGCTGATCTCAATAATGGTGTAGTTTGAATAATCTCCTCTCATCCTCTTATTTCCAAGTCTTCCTGTACTGTTCGATTTCCTCGTCGCCAGTATGTTGTGGCCCCGAAAAGGGTCACTAATGAAAACACAAACACAGATATTAGATAACAGGTTAAATTACACAAGTAAGATTACATAGAAAGGGTAAGAAGTCTCATACTGTTCGGATAACACCGATATTGATCTGCCACTCTAGCAGTGAAATCTCTTGTAGTAATAACGGTGACAAGAGTCCATTATGGTAAGATGGGTAAGGCTCCAACAGCAAGCACCTGTACCAAACTTTTGGGATTAAGAGCACCAATTACTATAGGTATCACTGTCACTTTCATAGTCCACTTTTTTAAAAATTCCCTAGCAAAGCTCGGGGTACTTAACCTTCTTTTCGTTTTCTTTCAATTGTATTTTGTGGTCCGCCAGGACAGCTAAGTCCTCTATTCGGTCAGTTCTCTTTTTTATTTTGTTGATTATTACTAGTTCTGGTCGTCTTGCCGATATTAGGTAGTCCGTTTGCATCTCAAAATCCCAGAGGAGTGTGTTTCATTTTCCAGGTGAGATTCTGGGTTGTGTATATACCATTTATTTTTTATGGTCAAATTACAATTTCTTGCACGATTCCGAGTGGCTCGATAGAGGATCTATTATCATTATTTTACTCATTGAGAGTTTTTCATATCAGCGTTGGCTGATGATTTTCCACTGGAGTTTGAGTGACAGTAAGTCTCCTCAAGTCTGCAGGACTCCTTTCAGTATTCTAGCCGATCTTAATAATGCTGTAGACTGGATTGTCTTTATTTGTTCTCTTATTTCAGAGTCCTCCATCCCTGTACTAATACTTTGGGGTCTGTATCAGGAGAACCCATTAGAATAAGGATCACTGTTATTTTCAGGATCTACAGTTTACTCAATACTCTTGCAAGGTCGTGGTACTTATCCTTCTTTTCACTTTCTTTCAACTTTACTCTGTGGTCAGTCGGGACACTAAAGTCCACAATATAGCAGGGTCTCTATCGCTAAGTCTGGTCGTCTGGCCGTGATGGTGCATCTGGAACGATCCCGAAGGCTTGACGAAAGAAAATAATTGGAGTAAGATATTGGAGGACGAGCGGAGACCATCCAAACTACAGTATTGGTGAGGTTGGCCAGAATACTGAGAAGAAGCCTGGATCCTAGAGGAAATTCGCCATTGCTCAGGCTCTAACTCTGGTGTGCAAAAATTACAAGAGGTAAGATTTGGAAGTTGGCGGCCGAGTGGAGACCATCCAAACAACAGCATTATTGAAAACGGCCAGAATACTGAGAAGAGTTCTGGAGACTTAAGGAGACTTGCTGTCACTCAATCTCCAGTGAAAGACTATCAGCTTACGCTGATGTGAAAAAATCTAATGAGTAAATTATAATAATAGTAATAATAATCTCTTCTAATAGCAGTACAAAACAACGCCATAAGGACCAAACATATCAATGCGAAAATAGGTAAGACGCAGCAAAACAGCAGATCTTGGTGATGTGGTGATTGAGATGAAACCATCAAACACATAATAAGCGAATGCAGCAAATTAGCATAGAAATAATATAAGACGAGGCTCGATTGGGTGGGCAATATGATCCACAGAGAATTGTGTAAAAAATCTTAATTCGACCATACGAACAAATGGTATTTACACAATACAGAATCTGTCGTGGAGAATGAAACACACAAACTCCACTGGGAGTTTGACATAAAAACGTATAACCTAAACACGGCCAGACGACCAGACCTTATAACAATCAACAAATACAGCAGAATTTTGGATTTTGCTGTCCCAGCAGATCTCAGAGTAAAACTGAAAGAACGAGAAAAGAGGGATAAGTACATCGACCTGGCTAGGGATTTTTAAAAAAACCGTGAAACACGAACGTGATGGTTATACCAATTGTGATTGGTATTCCTGGTACAGTCACCAAAGAATTGATACAAGGACTGGAGGAATTGGAAAGAACGGGACGTGTGGAGACTGTCCAAACTACAGCATTATTGAGAACAGCCAGAATACTGAGAAGAGTGCTGAAGACTTGAGGAGACTTGCTGTCACCCAAACTCCAGTGAAAGACAGGTGACGTTAATATGAAAAACTCTCAAGGAGTAAAATAATAATAATAATAATAATAATATTGATAATAAGAGAAATAAGTTCCTCAACCTTGGTAGAAAATTGAAAAAACCATGGAATATAAAAGTGACAATTATATCAATTGTAATTGGTGCGTTTGGCACGGTAACTAAAGGATTATAAAAGGGAAGATTTTGAAGTTGACGGCCGAGTGGAGACCATCCAAACAACAGCATTATTAAAAACGGCCAGAATACTGAGAAAAGTCCTGGAGACTTGAGGAGACTTACTGCCACTCAATTTCCACTGAAAGATCATCAGCTAACGCTGATGTAAAAACCTTTAATGAGTAAATAATAATAATAATAATAATAATAATAATAATGTGATTGGTGCGTTTGGCACAGTAACTAAAGGATTATTAAAGGGCCTGGAGGATTTGGAAGTTAGCGGCCAAGTGGAGACCATCCAAATAACAGCATCGTTGAAAACGGCCAGAATAATGTGAAGAGTCCTGAAGACTTGAGCAGACTAAGTAAATAATAATAATAATAATAATAATAATAATAATAATAATAATAATAAGAAGAAGAAGAAGAAGAAGAAGAAGAAGAAGAACTTCAAGAATACAAACGATGACCAAAGAAACCATTCAAATCAAAGATGCTAACGGAAAAAATAGACACGGAAAGACAACAAAACTTTCCATCGCTCTAATCTTAAAAGCAATCCTACACAAGGACAATATAGAAAAAAATTAATTGAAATTTAGGCCGAATCCACTAAATTCATTTCAAAGACTTGATGACAAATCTAAAATGATATTGAAGAAAAGTTGCTGTTCTGATTTTGAGCAACTAGAAATTTACCACTAGGAAAGAGCCTCCTACCTGGACAAAAATGCTAAATACCAAAATAAACAAAAACCCTTCAACTAAACTAAAAGGAAAGATAATGAAAAGCGAAACATAGCAGACCCCTATACAAACAAAACGGATGTTAACGAAAGAAGACAAAGTAAATATACAGTTGATAAAGAAAAACATGACCGTAAAGAAGACTACATTACCATCCCTTAGGAACCTACGTCAGAAAAAACTAAGGTAAGAACCAGTTGTGATGCTGACCAAAAAAAAAAAAAAGACACGGTGAACACACAAATTTTGACAGAAAAACATATATATCCAAGTAACAGAAACAAGTGAACCTAGTTAAACAGTAGATAGCAGGTAGAAAGGTGTTGTAGTGACTATCCATCCACTACGCAAATGTTATCACACGTAATTGTATTGCGTTGATTGGTGCACTCCGTCTGACGCTCTCGTTGATGTGAATTTATGGAGGAGGGCGAGTCCTAATAATGAGGGGGTACAACACAACCGAAAAGGTAAACCAGTTATCATATATCTAAAAGCACAACATCACTGAATTGAACGAGCTTGTTTATACAGGAGCCAATTTGGCCTTTTATAAAAGTGACGTTCCTCAAAGAAACCTGAATAGAAATACAAAACCTTGATTGAATATTAGCCTAGAAGGAAAAATAAAGAAATTACAACTGCAAGCGAAAATACTAAAAAGGTAAAAATACAGGGATATGTATGGATGAAAGACCAAGACAAACAGCAGACAAGCCTGACAAAGCTGCTGGAAGATATAATTGAAACATTATTGGCAAAAAAGGGGAGAGTTAAAATATACCGAAGATAAGGTCAAGCAATACAAAAAAAAACAAACTAACAAACATGACTTTAAAGAATTAAAAAGAAAATTTAATCAACAAGAAGGTTGACAATGCACGAGGGCATACCAACAACCAGATGCAAAGGAAACAACAAAAATTTATGAGTAAAATTAAAGTAAATTAAAAAGTAAAGTTGGTGACCTTAGTCAAGGGTAACCAGAAGGCTCCCTTTTCGATAGCTACTACACTGAGGTGTAAGAGAGGGTGTTACTCCTTTCCCTGGATTGCTCCACTTTACCCTCGTGTAGTAAATAAAACAGAACTCTACTAGTAGTGGCCTCAGCAACTTAACTTTAATCATATGACAGGCTTTGGTAATATATATCGCAGAGGCCTCGTTTTAGGTTTCTGTCTATGGGTCAAATAGAACTAAACTGCGGACTTCTGTTAAACTGAATTGTTTGAAATAGAGGTTTATATTTATAAAAAAATCATCTGGCATTAGATAACCTACAATGGTTGATATGCCGTAAAATCAAACCAAAACCAAACCAAATGGATTAAAGGGAAAGATCATCCTCAATGAGGATTCCTCATCCGGAAAACTCCAAAAAGAACCATCTTCAGCGACTGTACGCAGATAACGTGTATACTTATGATGTGGAAAATTTACTAGAACAAATTACGAAGATCTACAACTCAATTGTATGACATGAATTGTTTCCAGTAGAAAAGAAAAAAATTCTACAAGGGAACAAGAGAAACGTGGGATCTACAGGACGCTGATAAGCACATTATTAAGATGAGCTAACTAAGACGAAAAAATGTAGACACAGGATTGATTGACTGCTAAGAGGCTAATGATATGGCCTGCAATGCTAGATAGACTGTGTAGAATGATGAAGATAACTCACAAATTCAAAAAATGAATCATAGAAACCCTGAAAAACTGGAAATTGGAATGGACAACATAAAAAAAATCAGCAGACATTAAAATCGAAAGAAGCATCTTCTGGGAGGATCTGTTTCACTATTAATATTTACAATTGCAATGATAACACTCAATAACAGACTTGGAAAATGTATTGGGTCGACGAATTTACTACATTCCAAAAAAAAAGATTAATTTCCAAATGTACATGGAAAATATCAACCTGTTCAATAAAAGAATGAAATAGTATTGGACACATACAAACAATAAGAAAATACAGTCAGGATATAAGATGGGAATTTGCCATAGAAAAACGTGCCATCCTCACGATAAAGAGTGGGAAAAGGCCACTAACGGAAAAAATAGAACTGCCATATCAAGAAAGAATCAAAATGCCACCATCAAACTGACAACCAATCAGAAATCTTTTTAGTCCAGATTTTGATCTATAAAAAATGGTTTTATAAAATAGCCGAGGGATTTCGGTTCATGCCTTTGAGTTTAGTTAGACTGAGAACCTTTCGGCTCAGCACATGATTTGGTTGGGTGTAACATTGAAGCAGGTGTTAACGCGGGTGCGTGCGGGCGGATGGAGGTGTCACTCAGATGTCATAACAGTCCGAGACGATACTGGGTGACAAGGTGCGGGTGACGTCACGCACCGGAAGCACGCGGAAGTTTGTGTGAGAATTTGAAGAAAATAAGAGTCGGGTATTAGACGCCAAACGAGAAGGATCGACTTTTGGAGCTCGCAGGCGCAAGGCGAACGTGTGCCCTATGGGGGGGGGGGGGCGCTCGAGTTGGGGGCCAAATGAATAAGACAGCATAGAAGATTGTGTCTCTCCTCCTTACGTCGAAACCTTTAACTCAAAGTTAATAAAAAGGTTTCGTACCTGAACAAGAAGTCGTTACGTGTTTTCGAATTCCGAGATTCCTATGTTCTTTGTATATTCTATATTAATGAACATTATATGTCCATTTCGCACATAGCGTTAATTGTGAATATGGTATAATGGGATGGTAAAATGAATCACCACAGAGGATTAGGTAAGAGACAAAGAGAAAACTCAAGACTGCCAAAGAAGAATCCCTTCAATTCTGGACCCGAGTCACTCCGAAGAATCTGCAGATTTTATAACCATTGAAAGTCCAAGACTTCAGAGACGTTCGTGTCATAATAACCACACATCATCGTCACTCATCCACTCTCGATATTCTTTCTTCTTTTTGCCTGAGAAGCAAAAATGGTTTCCTTGTTATTTATTGTTTCACAAATGTGTTTCAATGAAAAAAAAAACCCATATTTATTATTTATTAACAACGGGGGTTCTTCATTCTTTGAGTTGCTAGACAATCTAGCCACTCGTATCACCTGACCGTCAGAATAAGAGCTGGCTGAATTGAGCCAACCCCTTTTGTTGATCTTTCATAGACTTTGATGGCATAGAAGAACTTGACAAAGCAATCAGTTGAAAGTAAATGTGGTAGTCATTAACAAAATAGCCACAAGTTCTGTGATTAGTAGCCACACCACCTTAGGCACAGTGACTAGCATAGGACCACAATAGAATATAAAGGAAATCATGATAAAATATGGATATTATATTCAGTTGAAAATATCAAAATAATACGGAACATTGAAATCTGTAAAATTGTATAATCCAAAACTAGAACCAATAACAGACACCAAAGATTTACTATTGTCTGAAACTTTGTTTTCCAAACTAACTGCAAAATAAAGAACAAAAAACCAGTGTTTAAGGACAACCAAAATGGCAACAGATAATTACATATCAGTCAATAAATTTGATAAAATAAGTATAAGGAGGTGCCCTGGTTATCGTCGTAGGAAATGACACGACGACACGAGTTCGAATCCTGGACGAGACTGATGGCATTCCACATTGCACTAATGCCCTTGGGAAAGATATGAATCCAATTATTCTCCCTCGAGCTATGGGTAAATAGTTGGGTAGACTGGGTTCTTCAGCCTTGGTGAGGCAATTAGTCTAGGAGCAACGGATGATAGTTACCGATAGAGAAAGTGGGGATGAGAGAGAGAGAGACTTTGATAAATCCTCACCGTCAGTGCGACTTGATGATGATGATGATGATGATGATATATAAATGATTTGTGTCTGTGGTGTAGTGGTTATCGTCGTAGGAAATGGACACGGCGACACGAGTTCACATCCAGGACGAGACTGATTGCATTTCACATAGCACAAATACCTTTGGGAAAGGTATGAATCCAATTATTCTCCCTCCAGCTATGGGTAAATAGTAGGGTAGACTAGGTTCTTCCGCCTTGGTGAAGCAACTAGTCTAGGAGAAGGAAAACTCTGAATTCAAACCAGTTAAGGAGGTGCCCGTGGTGTAGTGGTTATCGTCGTAGGGAATGGACACGGCGACACGCGTTCAAATCCTGGACGAAACTGATTGCATTTCACATAGCACAAATACCTTTGGGAAAGGTATGAATCCAATTATTCTCCCTCCAGCTATGGGTAAATAGTAGGACAGACTAGGTTCTTCAGCCTTGGTGAGGCAACTAGTCTAGGAGAAGGAAAAACTCTGAATTCAAATCTGATAAATCCACTTAAAAATTGACCTCGTGTCATATCCTGCTCGAGCGGAGGGGTTGGTAAATATGGATAAAAATAAGTATAAAGGAAGACCTGGTGATAGAAATTGAAAAAAAATATGACATCTTAAAAATCTACCACGTAAGAGTAATAGTGAGAGATCTTGTTATGATCAAAAAAGGGACGAATGAACACATTCTCAATATATCCCCCAATCAGTCTCAGCCTTTATGGAATACAATGCTTTACACTTTGTTGATTTATGCACCTGGGTGTTCTCTTGGTGTAATGGTTAAAGCGATGGACTGCGGAATAGTAGTAAGCGAGTTCGTACTCAAGTTGCGCTATTACGTTCACTTTCGGGCAAATACCCTTGGAAAAGATATATACCCCTTATCCTCCCAGCTATAGATTAAATAGTACCACTACTGTTCTTCTAGGAGAATGGCTTTGGTATTAAATAACCTAAAAAAAGTTGATATGCCATTAAACAAAGAACCCAAACCACGTTAACGAAAAGAATTAAGAGATTAGAAGACTTGGGAATCAGAGGACAAGTCGAGACCATCCAGACTACAGCATTATGAAGATCGACCAGAATGCAGAGAAGAGTCCTGGAGACTTGAGGTGATTTGCTGTCACTCAAACTCATAAAAAAACAAAAAAACAAAACAAAACAAAAACAATAACCAGCTGACTCTGGTGTTAAAAACCCTCTGTGTAAAAAAACAATTATTAAAATTCGTCTCTACACATACAGCCAAAAATACATAGCCAAAAATACGCACGTGGACTGATCACATTGCAGAGCTTAGTAAAACAAGATTCTTGCTTAGTGAATTCCTTAGTATCGCCAGGAAAACATACAACAAGCTCACATACAAGATTTTCTTTCCACACGAGTTTTTCTGCTGCACGAACATTCTTGTCAGCTTACATCTGAGCACAAATATGTCTTTACAGTTTCAATGCTTTATATATTTCCTCTTGGGTAATAAATTTCGATTATGTTATTGTTGCAATTATGGCGTCAACTTTATTTGTCTTATCGGGATCGTCTTGCTTGCACATCCCTTCTTTTTCTTTCTTTGTTCGTTAATTTCCTGTCTCACTTGGTTAATTGCCCCGTCGGCTGGGGCTGTAGAATACACCGACTGCACCTCTGCAGAGGGGTAAGACCCCACCCAACGAGTGTCCTGATATGACACTAAACAATCTGAGGTTGATGTTCCAGTAATGCTGGAGCTTTGGGGAATGCAGAGTACCCCTTTATTGCCATCGCTCCCAGGTCCATTCTGTCCTGGAGTGGTACCACCTGATAAGGGTACTATCAATGGGTTAAACAGAACTAACAGCACACTTATGCTAAACTGAATTTTTTGACTAAACTTGATTGCTTGTAATAGAAATGTTTTTGACAATTAAACCGTAATTACATTTAAACTGCGTGCCTGCGCTAAACTGATTTATTTGAAATGGAACTGTTTTTTGAGTTTTAAACTGTACTAACACTAAACTGATTTGTTTAATATAGAACTGTTTTCACATTTAACTATTTGTGAGCAAAATCTATAGTTATACTTAACTGAATCAGCTGAATTAGGACTGCTTGATTAAACTTAATAGCTTTGAAATATAATTTTTTTTTACAATTAAACTGTACTTACATTTAAACTGCGTACTTATGCGAAACTGAATTGTTTGAAATAGAAGCATTTTCATAAAAATGGATTTGGCGTTAAATAACCTACAAAGGTTGATATGCCCTACAATCCACCCAACTAATCCCTTGGTCAAGCGCCAAGTGACTAAATTGTGCACACTCACTCTATGATTAGGAACGAATCCTAATAGTATATTAATTGCACAAAAACTGCTAACAACCAGACTTTCAAACACATACCAATAAAACTAGCAACATTCTGAAATTACTCGCGCTTAGTGAAACCGCCATTGTTTCAAATGCTGACGGTTGAAGAAAGTTATGCCTGAGCTTTTTTTTAAAAAAACGAAGCTATTATTTTTTTTAAAAAAGTGGATATCAACGCAAACTTAAACTCCAGCAAAGTTTCCCCGTGGCATTGTGGCTAACGAGTTGGACTGTGACATCGAGGTAAGCGAGTTCGAATTCCAGTCTCGTTATTACGTTCTCTTTCCGACTAATTCCCTTGCAAAAGATATGAAACCAGTAATCCCCTATCTACGTTTCAACTAGTTACTCTAGTATACTAGCAAGGGTCTCTTGGCAATAAGTAACACATCAAGAATGATAATGCCATGAAAAACAACAACAACAGCAACAACAACACACAACAAGACAAATAAAGCAAACTTACTTTCAATTTACCTTCATACAGCCATAAAAATGATGTCACTTTGAGAAGTTAACATTTGTATTTGCTGTAGTGTGTATGAGTGTATTTGTACTTGTCATGTTGGGATAAAATGAAATATTGGCGATTAAACACCGATTGCCAATGGATGGAAGTTGTTCGCCTCCAGATAATAAAAATAGAGGCACCGTGTTGTTAGGGTGGGACATTAATAAAACAACATTAATCGAAGGACATTCCTCGGTGAACGGTAGTCGAAAACACAAATAGCTGGACGAATTTTAGCGAGAGAAAGACTTTCAGTAATAGCTTGGTCGGAAATGTTACGGATAGTAACATTTTTAGTCGTATTTTTTGTTAATGGGTTATTTTAGTTAAATGAAATACTTGTGCTTTTGTTTAGTTGTCTATCAATTAATTTATTTATGCACATACGAGCACAACGAAAGTAGGTTTGTATGTGTGTTAAAATGAGAAGTGTCCATGTGAGTAACAGCGACTGTATAGAAAAAAAATGATTAAATACCTCGGTGACTGATGGCACTGTGATTTATTAAAGCAAGCAGAAAAAACATTGTTTACGAAAAACAGGATCAGGATATTAGGCTTTCAAAATGGTTATGGTGACCTCTATTATTGAACCAAAAATGAATAAACTAAGAGGCAATTTTTGGCTACTGTCAAGTGATACTGTTTCAATTTTATATAAAAACCAAAATTATTATCATTATTGAACTTCTGACCTTTCTATTTCTCTTTTCGTTCGTTCCCAAACATCTCTCGCTTGCTTAAGAGGCAAACGACTGAATTTTGCCCACTGTCTCCTATGATAAAAGCTAAATTAATATTACGACTATGCTTTCAACTCAGCAAATCTACTCAAACCGATCTTGGAACACAGAAAAAACTTGTTGACATTAATCAAATCAAATAAAAGCGTTTACATTCCAATACGAAAGATTTGTGACGGCAAATTGAATAAAATCCCAAAACGGAACTTTATTTTCGCACGTGTGAAGACGGGGCAGGTTGGCACTTGTTCCCCTACAGAAATAAGTCCTGTTCAGAGTTCTTTTCTCAGGCAGATAAGAACTGGCATATTACGTGAGGGAATAATTTAGGGCCAGACTGGCCACCGCTGGCAAAGGGGTCCAAAATTTCACACTATCACACACCCACCAGGCCGCTAAACTTCTTTCCCTTAGATAATAGAAGAATACGGGCCTATAGGTCTTAGTTGTAATAATATTAATGTTGTTGTAGTAGTCGGCAACTCCGGTTTCCCGTGTGATACTTTAGGAATTAATAGGACAGTTCTAAGCAGGATAATATAAGGCGAATAGAAGCTGAAAGGAAAGCATGGAATAATAACATAGACCACATGGTAAAATGAGAATACATAGGTTCTTTACTACGGTTATATATATATATACGTTCAAAGTGTCAAAAATATATAATAGGATAGTCCATGAATATAAATGTCTCTTCTATCCTTTTTCAAATTGAGAGAGAGAGGTAAACAAAATTTGGGTGTAAAGGGAAAATGTCCCAAAGCTACTTATCTTATTTTTTTGACGGGGTTCCACTGGGGAATTTTTCTTTTTTCACGGGCTAATAGACTTTGTTCTGTTTTTAGTACTGGCTTGGAGGATTTTGGAGTCCTCCATGTCTCAGTTAGTCTTTAGCCCGGAGTAAAATGGCTATCGTCCGTCTGCCACGAGCGTTGCTCAAAAAACTACCTTTTTTTTGTGTTTACTTCCGCTGAGGAGAAGGGAACCCCACTTCCGTTTGGGGCCCCCCGCCAATCATTTGCTTCATTTTTCTTTCCCCTTCCGATGTCCGGCGACCCAAGGTCACTTAAGTGCGAACATCTGCGTGACCCACATTCTCTCCTAACGGTCACTTTTTGACTCCTAGATAATGTTAGTTCAACGGGGTGGGGGAGTATCATTCCCACCTCCTCGTCTCCGTGAGCCATCACGTGACAGATTGAACAAATTGTGCTTTAATTCTTTATTTTTTAAATACAGCAATTATTTTTTAAATGGAACTCAAGGCAAACTCAAAACCCTATCAAAGTTTCTTTGACTTTAAATTTGCTTTTAGTCCACCCAAAAATATTGGTTTTTTCAAATTCGAGTTATTTTCTACGCAAAGAATATTGTTTCCCAAAGAGCAGATTTACCGGCATATGGGGCGGAAGAAACGGCAGAAATACGCGCGAGAATTCCTACAAAAATTCATATGATACATTGAAAACTTCAATCAATGAATGGAACGGGAAAGCCATGGGAAACAATGCAACGAGATAAGTTTAAAATGTGGAACCTGGTAGCAAATCGCCAGCACAACTTGTGTGACATAATAAGTCATCTAGGGCCAAATATAACCGACAAAATTTTTCGAAGATTCTCGACGGAAAAATAATAAAACACAACGACACAAGTATTTAGTTTTCTTTGGTTGTGCTTAATGGAATACCAAACCTTGTGGGTTATTTAATGCCAAATCCCTGTTATGCATATATATTACATATATGATATGTAAGTGAATAGTTTGTAGATAACATTATTCTAAAAAGAGCCTGAGCTCATTTATTGGCACATAGTTGATTTTTTAACGTTATTAAATTCTATTTAATATCAAAATTTAAAGAAAATTAAAAGATATAGAATAAAATTTGCAATATAAAGAAAATTTTAAGGGATCAACATTTCAATAAAAAGGAATTTGGAGAGATCAAATTTGGAGGAATGTGAGTGAAACTAAAGCCAAGTTTAGTATTTAACTGGATAATGTTTTTAGGTGGCTTTAGTGTGCCATTAAACGGTAAGGTCCTACGGTAAGCTTAAACAGTAAGTTCCGCAGCTTTCCAATTCGGATACTGATTTGAAAGATAACACAGACTATAAAGTTTTTAAAAAGGAATTTTATACAAAAGAAGCGACAAAGAAAGGGACAGAAAAGATAAAGTGTTGCAAATTTTTAGTACAATTTGCGGGAACTAATCTGAAAGTGTGACCGGGCAACAAAGTTCTTTGAGTATTTTTCTTTTCTTGTTTTTTGTTCTTTTTGTTTTCTAGAAATGTTTCAGAGTTCATTAAATTGCGAGTATTCTTTAAAGTTCTTTTCAGTAGAATTCTCGGAAAAATTTTCTTTCAGTCGCTTAACATAGAATTTCAGTTGTCGACTTTCGTTAAATTTTATTTTATGTTTTGGGAAGTTCTATTGAAGAAGCGAGTGACAAAACCCATCTGTTTGTTTAAGTTTTTCGTGCAATTACAGTTCAGTCCCCGAATTCGTACTAAGGGTCAAATAGTAGTTTGACAAAAGGAGGAAGTCACTTTTTGGTGCAGCACTGTCTGGGATTACTTGTCCTTTTTCTACTCAGGCCAGATCCTGTGCCGCACGTGGTCAACTTGATTTTTTTTCTTAGAAATACATTTTTATATATTCCATCCGGTAATTCACTCAAAGTCATTCCTTTCTTAATAGATACCGGCACTGTATTTGTAACACAATCAGAGCCGATGAATCATTGGGTGTTAAAAGGACTCAAAAAGCCACAAGTGGCAAAAATGTAGCGACTATGAATCGACCATGTATACAACAATAATTCATTTGGATATTCACCCTGCCAGCACGATAACGCCAATAGTAGGTACAATTCTCGCTAACTTCAAGGGGGTGTCCTCGTGGTGTAATTGTTAAAGCGATGGACTGCGGAATCGTAGTAAGCGAGAGTTCGTACTCCAGTCGCGCTATTATTTTCACTTTCGGGCAAATACCCTTTGGAAAGGCATGAACCCCCTTATCCTTCCACCTATGGGTTAAATAGTACCACAACTGTTCTTCTAGGAGCATGGTTTTGGCATGAAATAACCTACAAAGGTTGATATGCCATTAAACGAAGAAACCAAACCAAACCACTAACTTCAATTTGTAAATAAATATGAAGACTGAATCTCTCATTGATAATTTAACAAAAAATTCCCGCCAAGGTAATTAATCACGATAAAAACCAACAGGAAATAGCACTACTCTATCATTAAACAAAATCATCAAAGCAAAACTTGTTGCTATCTATTTTAATCACATAAAACTAATCAAGAAGCATATTATAGATTAGATAAAAACATCGGATAGACCTGTATATTCTTCGCCGAGAAAACAGAATCTTTAAAAAATATAAAACTTTCATGACAGAATTTCAAGAATGTTAATAATTGGAACTGTATTCCCGAGTCTAAGAGTGTCTGCTTATTACCATTATATATGCTACCTAGACTAAACATATTTGACTTGAAATCTTGTGGCGATTACTGCAATTAGAATATTTTTAGAGCCCTTGTTCAATGTCCTTCATAGTAAGTAAAAAGTAAAGTTGGCGACCGTAGTCGAGGGCGACAAGAAGGCTCTCTTTTCAATAGCTACAACACTGAGGTGTAGGAGAGGGTAAAATTCCTCTCCCTGAATTCCTCCACTTTACCTTTGATACATACCTTATATTGCTGAGTGTTAAGCAAGGAGGTATCAAGTACCATTTTTAAAGTCTTTGGTATGACGCGACCTGGGATTGAACTTAGGTCTCCCGGACCATTGGCGAACACCCTACCCACTAGGCCAATGAGTCCTTCATAGTAATGATTTTGTAATTTGTTTACAAAAGATTCGCATCTTTATTGTTATGACCACAGGTTTCATATGATACAGGTTTCAGAATACGAAATGGGACACAAACGTTTCAAAGTGTAATAGATGAGGTAAAAAGTTAGTTAACACTAGTATATATATTCATTGATGACCCTTAAATCAGCAGTAGATATGGAAAAGCATAAGGCACATTATGAAGATTCTAAAAGACTATCAGATTTTTAACTCACTGTGTTCTTTGGGGAACCAAAAACACGTTTTCTCAGTCACAAAATATGTAATGAATTTTAATGCCAGATAAAAAAGATAGGACCCTACCAATTTCAGATGGTTTGTGTCCTGTCTATTTAAGCTATTTTAATTTTGATGTATACCTGGAAATAATGGCTGAGAATGGGTGACTCCGAACTCTTCAAAACCCGGGAACTGGAGCCTCACCACCGAATATAGTTTAATATCCTTACCAGTGATCTCGTTTCTTTCTTAAGAACAGAATCAAGTTTTGTATTTACCGCGGTTTTGAGCAGGATATGGCACCTGGTTAATTTTTAAGCATTTTGGTAGTTCGAAATCAAGTTTTCCTTCTTTTTGAACTTAGGTGAATGTAATAGGAATGCCATAGAAAAGAGTGAATATAAGATAGAAATACAATCTCACCATAAAAGTCGGACTATACTTGTATGGATTAATATTTTTGCCGAGGATCAGAGGGTTGCATGTCTGCGTTTTGCTTAGGGAAATTTCGCAGCTATCTAAATAAAAAAAAATATCTACAAGATATAGAATTATTCTTTAATCTGATTTATTAATGTCCATCTCAATGTAAATAAAACCTTCATTTTCATGGAGACTACGTTAGAATATTTATATTTATTTATTTTTTCATTATAAGGAATATAAAACGCTATCTTGGAATTTGAAATTTGGAATAAGGTACAATTTACCAACCCCTCCGCTCGGGCAGGATATGACACAAGGTCAATTTTTAAGCGGAGTTCAACAGGTTTGAATTCAGAGTTTTCCTTCTCCTAGACTAGTTGCCTAAACAAGGCTGAAGAACCTAGTCCGTCCTACTATTTACCCATAGCTGGAGGGAGAATAAGGGGGTTCATACCTTTCCCAAGGGTATTTGCCCGAACATAATAGCGCGACTGGAGTACGAACTCGCGTACTACGATTCCGCAGTTCATCGCTTTAAATTTGGAATAAGGTTGTTCAGAGAATAATATTCGATGTTGCGATTGAAATTTTATAACTGAATTTATGAATTTAAACAATATTTTAATCAGTCAAAATATTATCCCAGTAGATGTATACATTTCTCCCATCGATAAACCAAGTTTCTACTTCTCCCGAACGGAATAAATTTTAGCGTAAAATTGTGCACAAAAATGGTATTCAGGAGAACATGGTGGATGTGAACAGCTTTCATATACCAATGAGTTTATTTAGTGTTATTCTGTAGCCGACCTCTGTCATGAAGTAAAATCGGACCCCTTCTATAAAACCAGTAACGATCGCATTGTGCTTTTTCTGAACATGCATTTCTACCCTCTTGATATTCCAGATTCTTATCCTCACAACGGAAACGAGATCACTACTTTTCGATAACAATTGGAACCTTCACTCCATGCTCTATTGATAATTGCAGATATTTGAGAAACGTTTGTTTTGGTTTTTTTTTTTTCTCCAAGTTTGAACTCTGTGGTTGTAATGCCACGAACAATCTTACCTCGAAGAAACAGGTGTGCTCTCTCAGCTACCGGCACGCGGAAACCAGAAGAAGAAAAGGACGCAAGAGGTGTGACTTGTTTTTATGGAGGAGAACGAGATAAGCCTACGTGAAGTGGCGAGATTTGATGAACATAAAAGAGACTAAGTTTGAAGTAGAAAAGAGCAGTATTTTGCTGATTCAGTTGTCGGGTCGCACTTCGGCCGGCCGTTCTGGCTGTGGGGTGGATCTGGACAGGTGTGTGTCGGCAGCTGGATAATTTCCTTCGGCCTCGGGGGCCTTTCCCCCAGGCTTTTACTCCCTTCAGGGAGGTTGGGTTAATCGCCTGCCGCTTGAGGCGCCCTAATAAGGGTAATGTCGACAGGGCCGTAGGCATTTTGGAGAAATGCCGGGCGCGTGTGGGCTACGGCCCTGCGCCCGGACCCACCTAAAAAAAGGCCTTGCGCTACAGTTGCCCATTAGGTGGGGCACGTAACAAATACCGTATCATTTTGCTGATTCAGTTGTCGGGTCGCACTTCTGCCGGCCGTGCTTGCTGCGGCACGGATCTGGCCGAGTGTGTCTCGGTAGCTGAAGATTTTCCTTCTGCCTCAGGGGGCCTTCCCCCAGGCTTTTACCCCCTTCGGAAGGGTTGGGTTCATCTCCCGGCGTCTGAGGCGCCCCTAATAAGGGAAATGCCGACGGGGCCGTTGGCATTTTTGGGAAATGCCGGGCGCGTGTGGGCTACGGCCTTGCGCTCAGGCCCACCATAAAAAACGCCTTGTGTCACACATGCCCGTTGGGTGGGGCGGTCATCAAATATGGCAGCATTTTGCTGATGTCTGATTAGTGAATATCCATCAGTTCATTTTGCAAGTTAGTTGGCTAACGTCCAATAGGTCCTCGTCGAGTCGATTCCTGAAACCAACTAGAAACTTAGGAAAGCTTTATTCAACTTAATGCAACTAACTACAATAAAAATTGCCGTTCAAAATAAAATTTTGAAAGAACTTAGAGAAAATTTTATCTACAGGACATTGTAATTGTTAGGAATGTAAATTTTTGATATAATCACCAATGAAATAAAATAAATTTAAACTGTTCAAACTAAAATTGGACAGTATTTTCCAAACAACTAATTTAATTTGATTTTTTTTAAACAATTACGTTTAAAAATAAATACAATGATATCGATTGAATAAAAACTAATTTTATCTCGCCTTAAAACACAATTTAATAAAGCAATAAAACTGGAATTAATTTTAGTATTTTAATATCTTAATTCAAAATAATTTATTATTTGATCATAATATCGATGTTCCAAATAATTGCTTTAGGTGAACAAATAGCAACGGCACCTTGCTTTAATAACAGTGGATCCTCGACTTATTCGCATCTCATAAGAAAAATTGAGAATAAGAAAAAAGGCTTCAAAGGTTTAACGACAAAATATTCAAGATACGAAAACGAAAATTGACTGTGCTCGACTCGAAAGGTAATGTGTCATTATTCGTTACAACCATTATTATTGTTTTTCATTGACTTTATTATTTTATCATTTTTTAAACATATATATAAATGACACTTTAGTCATTAACGATCATATTCCTTCGGGAGTGTGTAATAAATAACCCGAGGCGAATAAACTTCGGAAAGCTTTATTCAACTTAATGCAACTAACAACAAAAATAGAATGAAGCTAGCTTATTTTATAAGCATTTCTGGAGTCTGTCTATTACACCAAACAGGGGGAGCAGGTTGTGGGGAATTACTTATAACAGGGGTATAAAATTTTATACTTTATACAACTGCTTTTGGAGGATAGAGAGAATTACGTCACCGGCTCATTGGCCTAGTGGGTAGAGTGTTTGCCAATAATCCGGGAGATCTAGGTTCAATCCCAGGTCGAGTCATGCCAAAGACTCAAAAATGGTACTTGATACTTCCTGGATTAACACTCAGCAATATAAGGTACGTATCAAGAGTAAAGGGGAGCAATCCAGGGAAATGAGTAGTACCCTCCTCTACACCTTCGTGTAGTAGCTATTGAAAAGGGAGCCTTCTGGTCGCCCTCGACTACGGTTGCCAACTTACTTATAAGATAAATCTTGTCCCCTAATACGAAAATTCCAGGACACGAAACCGCATCCGGAACGGAATTAATGGTTATAAAACTAATCTAGCTATACACGATTAACGAGTTTGATTTTCTCTTAAGAGCTCCGGTTTCTTGCCTTGTGTCAAACATAGACTCCACATAGACCAATATATCATCTAAATGTGTTAGATTGCCAACGCAATAAAAAGTGCTCACAGATCAAGAGAATTATAGATTCTCATTCTCCAGAACCCTTTTGATAATTTGGCACTTAGCCAAATACTTCGTTTGATTCAGACGACGCTTTCAAGGATTCGGTTTGACAGAATTTTAGTGACTACCAATTAGAAAATCCCCGCTGGTGACGAACAGTTATAACACCTCCGTTTCCTGTCCAACTATCCCCCACTGGTATTTACAAGCTTATTACATTTCCCAAGCTTTCACAATTGAATGTCTACGAAATTGGAGATATCTAAAGACGGAATTAGATTCGGACTGCATGCGAGATAAACTTTTCTATCCAGCAAAAGAATAAATGAATAAATAAAAATAGAAATAAAAAAAATCTGCAGGGAGAAAACGCCAATTAAATATAACTAACTTAACACTTTCGGATTCTGTCAGTCAAAAAAAGAAATTAACATGTTACTAGGGCGAGTCAAAAGTTTTGCCGAATTTTGAAGACATGAAGTACGATTCGGTAGTTTTTGCCGTGGAAAAGGACGTGATGACCTACACTGGACTGTGAGATGCCGAATTCGCCTGATACTCTCTGAGTGCAACTCACTCGACTGGCCTCTATAAGTTAAAGCACAGTCTTAGAAGGCATTGTTTTTCTGCCCATCTGTTCTTATCTTATTGTCTAGGTTATTACAAGACGAGCGAAACTTCTTCACCCTTTTGATTATTATACTGTGATCATAAGTTGTCGAATTAGTTTACATTGCACCTTATCACATCGGCTTTTTAATCACTCGTGGAGTGAGCCAATGCCCAAAGTCAGTACATCAGCTATCAAAATACTACCAACCACAGCAGGTATCTATCCGGGCTTGAGCTACTTCGGTCAGGTGATGTACCCGGTGTACACAATCACATTCTAAAATATTGAAAAACGTTTGATTGATTCTCGTATATATATATTTTTTCATCATACAACATGTGAAAGCACGTGCAATACCCTAACCTCATCAGCCGCCAACCAGGGTGATAACACAGTTTCGGTAGCTCAAGGCGGTACTGCCACTCCTGGCGTTACCAAGCAGCTTTTGCCACCTAAAAAAATTCTCGCGTATATATATATATATATATATATACCAACAATAGATCAAATGCAACTGCTTAATCATTGATTTGAAACCATTTATGTTGAAGGGAATTATTAGTGTTGGATGGTATTGCTTGGGACAATTTAACTGAATTCGAATGGAACTATTTGTGCAAGATAGCAATAATTGAATCCATATCTCTGCGTATAAGCTCAGGTTGTTTCAGAATTGTCACCTGAAAACTATTTGTTTACAGATCATATATATTCAAGTCATATCTATAAAACAGAATTTAGCATTAAATGAGCTTCGACGGTTGAGAAGCCGTAAAACGCAGCCAACCAATCAATCATTTCAGAGTTTCATTCGTTTGCTTTGGTTTTATGGCGTATCAACCTTTCTAGGTTATTTAATGCCAAATCCTTTGTACTCCTATATTAAATAGGATTTCAGAAACACATTTTGTAGATAACATTTTTGAACGAGCTTCAGCTGATTTTTTTTTTCACACTGTATCTAATACGAATAATTTAATTTAATATTATTATTTGTTTGCGCACAGTTTAATGTTTTCAGGTCATGCTATGTATCACTAATAATTAAATTAAACAGTCATTTGTTTACACACAGTTAAATGATTGTACTATAGGTAGATACACGAATATGGCCATGTGCGAAATGGACATGGCATGTTAGTAACACATATACATCGAACATAGGAATCTCGAAATTCGAAAACACGTAACGACTTCTTGTTCAGGTATGAAAACTTTTTATTAACTTTGAGTTAAAGGTTTCGACATAAGGAGGAGAGACACAATCTTGCTATGCTGTCTTATACATTTGACCCCAATCTCGTGCGGCACCCATGGCGCGCAAATTCGTCTCGCCTCTGCGAGCCTTAAAAGTCGACGGTCTTCGTCCAGTGTCTAGTCTCAACTCACTAACTTTCTTCCGATTCCCCCCCCCCAAATCCTCCGCGCGCTTTCGACATCTCTGAGTGGCACGTCCGCCCCGTGCGCACGTTACCACCTAACTAACCCATGTGCTGAGCCGAAAAGTTCTCAGCCAAACTAAACTCAAAGGCATGAACCGAAATCGCTAGACCATTACGTTACATGATCAAACAGTTCTATTTCAAACAACTCAGTTTAGCATTATTACAATTTTTTGTTTACACACATTTAAATGTAAAAACAGTTCCATTTTGAACGATTCGGTTTAGAATAAGTGCAATGTTTTCATGTCAACCAGTTCTGTTTGATAGATTGGACCGGGCCAGAGTAGACCTGATAGCGATGGAAATAAAGGAATACTCCGCATTCCTCAAAGCTCCTGCATTACTGAAGCCCCACCATTAGACTGTTTTTTGTCATATCTGAGACATTCGTTTAATTTTTTGTTTACACACATTTAAATGTAAAAACAGTTCTATTTTGAACAATTCACTTTAGTATAAGTGCACTTTTTAAATGTCAAGCAGTTCTATTTGATAAATAGTGTAAAATGCAGCTTGGCTCACAATATGAGACAAGGTAAAAAATTCTCACTGTGCCGTAAAAAAAAAATAATGCACCGGAAGAGAGTGACCTATGAACTGCATGATAGTTATTTCCGCTCGATGACGATCACACCTGCCATTCCGAAGATAGCGGAAGTGACACATCCCAATGGTCAATAATCGAAAGAAATTGCGCAGGTGTGCTCGGCTGATAATATGGGACAAGGTGAAGGTCCCACTTCAGAGTGATGCACCGGAATAGAGTGACCTGTGATCGGCATGACAGTTATTTCCGCTCGATGACGATCACACAGGCCATTCCAAAGATAGCGGAAGTAACACATCCTGATCGCCAGATATCGGAAGAAATTGCAGAGGCGTGGAGGCGTGTCCATATCTCTGCGTGGGAGTTTGAAGGTAACATAAGGCCGACGAATTGAACAGAAGGCAGTGGAAAAGGATCCCGCTGTTCACGAAACTGACCTCGTCGTCACTCTGTGTGCATTGTCTCGGCCATCGTCTACTTACATCGAAGAGTCCAAGCCTCATCGACGAACGATTCTAATTCCTCTCCTGACTGCTCCTACTTCACACAAGCGTCCGTCGAGAAAATAGATATATATTGTTATGTATAAATCCCAAGTTTTCGTCTGTTTGACCAGAGTGCGGAACGTAACAATAGGACACCATCTGGCGCTACCACTCCGGGTCAGAGTAGACCTGGAAGCGATAGAAATAAAGGAATACTCTACATTCCTCAAAGCTCCTGCATCACTGAAGACTCACAATTAGATTGTTTTGTGTCATACAAGACACTCGTTAGAAGAGTCTTACACCTCTCTATAGATATTTTCTGCCACACCAGCAGACTGGGCTAATTCAGAGTTTTATTATTCTCCCCGCCTAAATAATTGCATAATGCAGCTGATGGTTTGCATTCACTCTGATATCTTTGGTCTGTCTGCTTTTATATTCGACAATCTTGCTCAATAAAATCGGTCAGGATCTGACACAAGCATCGTACAACGTAAAGATAATGTCGGGTCAATCACTGGTGATTTTACAACCAGATCATCGCATTGTAAATTCGGAATTTGCAGATTCCTCCACACACCGATACACACACATACACATGCATGCAGACACTTACGTACACAGAGACTTAAAAGGAATCAAATCTACTGATTATATTTCCATCTGAACAATAATTTTTGGTCTTAGTGATACCGTATCGCTCACGAAAGAGCTTATATCTGACGATTAAAAAATAACTTAATTTTCTTCTTATTCAAAGATCCACGCCCTTTCGACTAAGCGACTTATACTCTAATTAGATCCCCTGGAAAATTGTAAGATCTCATAAGGAGGTATTCTGGGTATGGCATTAAACTACAGCTGGTAGTGAGGCCTTAGCTCTAGAGATATGGGTAGTGTTTTATACCTCCTAGCGGTTAGAGTGTTCGCCAATGGCCCGGGAGACCTGGGTTCAATCCCAGGTCGAGTCATACCAAAGACTCAAAAAATGGTACTTGATGCCTCCTTGCTTAACACTCAGCATTATAAGGTGCGGATCAAGGGTAAAGTAGAGCCATCCAGGGAAGGAGTAGCGCCCTCCCCTACATCTTGGTGTAGTAGCTATCGAAAAGGGAGCCTTCGGGTTACCCTCGACTACGACTATTGTCAGCTCTCCCAGGTCACTCAGACGAGAAGTAGTGGTGCCTGTATACGTCCAGTCTAGGAATCAAAAAGAAATATTTAAAAATTATTTGTATTCGTTCCATCTATGTGTACAAAACATAGGCTAAAAATGAAGAATAAAAGGCTATTCAATTAAAATAAATACAAACTAACAATACACGAAATATTGTAACCTCCTTGAATAAAGTAAGCTTTGATGGCATGCTATACCGTTAAAAACAATCAATATATACCAAAAAAAAAAATAATAATTATAAATATCAATAATTTATTGTTTCTATGACTAGATTATATTGTTATTGCAGAAATTATTAGGTATTATCCATGGTGGTTATCTATCTATCTATCTATCTATCTATCAAAGTGCTTATATGAATTTATTAATTTAACTAATTCCATCTATCTATCTATCTATCTATCTATGCCTGTCCAAGTCTTTCTTTCTTTCTTTCTTTCTTTCTTTCTTTCTTCATCAGTCCACATCTATCTATCTATCTATCTATCTATCTATCTATCTATGTCCAACCCTTTCTTTCTTTCTTTTTTTCTTTCTTTCTTTCTTTCTCAGTCCATATCTATCTATCTATCTATTTGCTTATATATATTTATTCGTTCAATTAATTCGGTCTGCCCACATATATCTATCTATCCATCTATCTATATATAAAATTGCTTATATATCTTCATTCATGTAACTAATTTGGTCTGTCCATATCTATCTATCAATCTAAACACACACACAAACACACAAACACACACACACACATATATATATATATAATTTTATGGGAAAATTCTCACGACATAAAACAAAGAAACATTTTAAGAATGTTTAGAATAAAAATACTGGGGCTCTTACTATATGAATTGAAGATTGAATGTATGCTTATAAAATGGAATAGCTAGGGAAAAAACTTCGCTACGATGATTGTAAAGGACGGAGAATGGAACACTCTCTCTTGAAACGAGCACTTCAGAAACAGGACACAAAGTCAGTACAAAGAACTTCTTAGACTTATCATGTTTGTAACACCTGGCGAAGAGTCTATTATTCCAAAGCTAGAATTGTAACTTATATGGGATCACATGACGTCGAACAATCACAAGGTGATTTTATACAAGTCCTTCCGCAGCAACCTACTAGTACTTAGAGTCAGTTCAACGACAACACATGTGGATCTGCAAAAGGTCTGAGAAGGCACATTGAACGTGCACCGAGTTAATGACTATATTAAATATAGATCTTTTACTATTCACATATAAGGCAGGTTTTGTAAGAGCGAAGGATATCCGAAGAATCCCATACGTGGCCACACGCACTTTTTTCAGGATTCAGAATATGTCTTTCAGTAAAAATAAAGCAGTTACTATATATATTTCCTACGGCGATATCCCATATATATATAAATATATGTAGTAGAGCTGACATCTATTCAATGCAGCTGCCTTCAGCTTCAGTCACCGCCTCGATACGGATCCGGAACTGGGAGCACGCCTTTTCCACAAGCGCCGGCGAGTACTCGGCGGATGGTGGCAATCAGGCTGGCTTTGGTGTTGTGGGAGGTCATGTTGGTTATATTATCGACGTATGACCAAATGAAGTAGTCCAGCGAGTTCAGGGCGGGAGAGGAAAGGGGGAAATGAGTGAAGGGTAAAAAGTCGTAGCACTTCTTCTGAGGCCAAGCATGGGTCTCTTTGGACTTGTGGGCCAGCGCCGAGTCCTGCTGCCACACCTAGTGTCTGCCACCGGCCACCTGATTGCACCAGGGGATCATCATACTCTTCAGCACATCGAGGTACACTTTGGTGTTGACTTTCAAGCCGACTTCGAAGGTGTGAGGTGACACGATGTGGTCCTCACTTAAAACCACACCAAAGACCATAACCGTAGCCGGAAACTTTATTTTTCATCACTTTGGGCACGTTGAACAGTCCTGATTTGCATTTTGAGGGTGCTGGGAATGGTCCTGTTGTCATAACTTGGATCGGTAGAGAGAATGAGTTGTATAGCGGCGCATCTCCGATCTTGCTCGTTGTGTCACTTTCAGACATGATAGAAGGCTCCTATCGCTCTTGGGATTTGTACACAACTTTTAAAATATAACCCCATACATCGTTAAACTTTTGTAAGGAATAATTCCTGACCAAAATCTTTAGCATTAGTAATTTGTACACTCTTAAGTACATATAGTATTTCAAATATACGTATAAAGAAGGGCCCAATCTTTATATTCTCTACTCTTCATATATATATATATATATATATATATATTGTAGAATAACTTTAAGCAGTACATACATTGTGTTCTAAAAATGTACCCTTTCTTTCGGTCACGTCTCATCAGAGAAATTCCATGATCACACGCAGTAGTGAAGAATAAATCAAGGAAGTGTTTTTTCGTCTTTGGTTTCGTCAACTTCCTTCATTTATTTCTTGGTACGGCTTGCTGTCACGGACTTTCTCAGAAAAGACATGAACGAAAAAACAAAACAAAAAACGGTCCTTCTTTAGAACTCACAATGTATGGTCGTTTTAAAGCTATTCTAGAATTCTTCGTTTACCATAGCATTTATATATATATATATATATATATAAGTGATATCAATACCAGATTGTGTTCATCATTATGCAAAATAGGTCCTAGAAGCAGTAATTATCTGGTATTTAGAAATTTGTTTTATTTGACCAGTCGGCAATTACGAGAACTTTTAAAAATTTCTTTGAGATTTCGCCTACGGCATTATTTGTTTGCCCTGAAAAATTTAAAGGATGAAAACCCAAGATAATTTTAAAAATATTTTCCTCCCAATACGTTTAAAATATATCATATAATAAAGTAGAATAAAAGATAAATAATCCACTTTTTTAATCGGATTTCGAGTGTACTTCAATTTTGTGAATAAGCAATAGAATTTATAAATTTTCAGTGGATGTACAGATTTTTGTTTATATACAGTAAAATGCCAAAACAGTTCTGTTTCAAACAATTCAGTTTAGCATAAAGACGCAGTTTAAATGTCAAAACAGGTGTAGTATACAGTTTCAATGTCAAAAAAGTCCTTTTTTAAACATTTCAGGGTAGCACACAAAACAGTTCTCTTTCAAACAATTCAGATTAGCCTAAGTACACAGATGTAAAAAAAGTTCCATTTCAAACAATTCATTTCAGCATAAGTACGGAGTTTAAATGTCAAAAAAGTTCTACTCAAAGAAATTCAGTTGAGCATAAGTGCGCAGTTTAAATGTCAAAATAGTTCTAATGCAGTTTCAGTGACAAAAAACCTTTCTATTTCAAACAATTCCGTCAAGCATACAAAAATGTTCTATTTCAAACAATTCAGTTTAGCATAATTACGTTGTTTAAGCGTAATAACAATACTCTTTCAAGCAATTCATAATGCATAAATACGCAGTTTAACAGTCAAAACAGTTCTATTTCAAGCACTTTATTTTAGCATAAGTACAGTTTTGTTTACACACTGTTAAATGTCAAAACAGTTCTGTTTCCAATTATTCAATTAAGCAAAAGTACTCAGGTTCATTATCAAAAAACAGTTGTATTTCAAGCAATTCAGTTTAGCATTATTACGTAGTTTCAATTAAAGACAGTTCTATTTCAAACAATTCAGTTTAGCATAAGTATAAGTTTAGTTCTCTTTGACCCGTATACAGGATCCTGACAGGAGTTACCACTCCGTATCAGAAAAGACCTGGAAACGATGGCAATAAAGACATACTCCTCACCTCCCCCAACGCTCAAGTATTGCTGGAACCTCTCCATCAGATTGTTTAGTGTCATATCTGAGACACTCGTTGGGGGAGTCTTACCTCTCTGCAGAACAGTAGTCGGTGTATTCTACAACCCCAACCGACTCCGTCACAGGACACTCGGTGGGGAAGTGGGATTCTTACCACACTGCAGAGATGCCGTCGGGGTATTTTACTTCCCCTTTCAAGGCCTCATTCGGGACGCCTTACCCCTCTACAGAGAAGAAGTTGGTGTATTCTATAGCCACAGAGGACTAAGCAATACTTTGAATAACTGACATTTCCTTCCTTGTAATATTGATATTAAGGAGGTGCCCGTGGTATAATGGTTATCGTTGTAGCAAATGGACACGGCGACACGAGTTCAAATCCTGGACGAGGCTGATTGCATTTCACATAGCACTAATACCCTTGGGAAAGGTATGAATCCAATTATTCTCTCCCTCCAGCTATGGGTAAATAGTAGGGCAGACTAGGTTCTTCAGCCTTGGGGTTAACACCAAAGTGTACCGGGATGTGCTGAAGAGTGTGGTGTTGCCCTAGTGCAATCAGATGGCTGGTGGCAGACCCTGGGTGTGGCAGCAGGACTCGGCGTAGGTCAACAAGTCCAAACAGACCCAGGCTTGGCTTCAGAAGGAGTGCTACGACTTTTTATCTTTCTTTCACTGCTCCCCCCTCCTTACCGACCTGAACCTTCTGGACTACTTCATACGTCGAGAACATTACCAACATGACCACCCACAACACCAATGCCAGCCCGATCGCCGCCATCCGCCGAGTATTCGCCGAGTTTCGCTGGCGCTTGTGGAAAAGGCATGCTCCTAGTCTAGGAGAAGGAAAACTCTGAATTCAAACCTGTTAAACTCTGCTTAAAAATTGACCTTGTGTCATATCCTGCCCGAACAGAGGGGTTGGTAAATAGGGTAATATTGATATTAGCATATTAATGTCTTTTCTTTCAAGAAAACGTTTTTAATTTCTATTTTTCAATAAACATTTCACACAAGTTATGGGAATGAAATTTATCTAATTTGTAGATCTGTGTTTCATTCAATCATTTCACACACGTCCACTACAAATTAGTTGTGACCTGAACGCGGGTATGTGAGAAAACAACTAAATTGAATAAAGAAAACTACGAAGTTTAAACAATAAAAGAGGACAAAACAAACTGATCTTCAACGGATCAGAAAGGTCAGAAACCAAATGCTCTTCAACAAAGTCTTCTACAAATAAATAATCAAACAAATTATTAGTTGCAAGAACGAATCACAATTAAACATCCTAGCCACTAATTAATTCCCTTTGGGAAAATGTACAAGATGCATAAGTTGATAATGCAATCAGACAACTGTATATCGTTGGACTATTGTAACTAACATTTGTATGAGGTTTATACCATTGTGTTGTATATTGACCTTCGACCCGGCCAAACATGCCATTCCAAAGTGATGCACCAGAAGGAAGTGACACATTCCGATGGCTGTTACGAGAAGAAATCGCGTAGGTGGGCTTGTTTGAAAAAATGGGACAAGGTAAAAATCCCATGGTACACTCATAGACTGGTGCACCGGAAGATAGTGACCTGTGAACTGCATGACGGGGTGTCCTCGTGCTGTAATGGTTAAAGCGATGAGCTGCGGAATCGTAGTACGCGAGTTCGTTCTCCAGTCGCGCTATTACGTTCACTTTCGGGCAAATACCCTTGGGAAAGGTATGAACCCCCTTATTCTCCCTCCAGCTATGGGTAAATAGTAGGACGGACTAGGTTCTTCAGCCTTGGGGAGGCAACTAGTCTAGGAGAAGGAAAACTCTGAATTCAAAACCTGTTAAACTCCGCTTGAAAATTGACCTTGTGTCATATCCTGCTCGAGCGGAGGGGTTGGTAAATAGTACCTGTGAACTGCATGACAGTTATTTCCGCTTGATGACGATCAAACATGCCATTCCAAAGACTGAGTGGGCGATTGAGTGGGCAATTGAACTATTATATAACTCGGTGGAGACAGGAAGTCAGGGAGTTGAAGAATGAACGAGTTGGAGACAAGATGCGGTTGAGAAAGCCCGCACCCAGCATAGAGGGTCCCCAGGCCTTCGGTTTAGCAGCCCTGGTGAACGAGAAAGACACAACGCTGATGGCCATAAGAGCGGGTGTCAATATATTGCAGTTCTCAAACTCCCTCTCACACGCAAACCAAATAAAGTGAGAGGTATATTTTTCTAAGAACTGTGTCACTCGTCGTCTTCATTGTCTCGTGTTGCGTAGTCAGATACACGAATATGGCCATGTGCGAAATGGGTGAAATGGACATCGAATTTTGATAACAATAGAACATATAAAGAACATAGGGATCTAAAAATTCGAAAACACGTAACGACTTCTTGTTCAGGTACTAAACCTTTTTATTAACTTTGAGTTAAAAGTTTCGACGTAAGGAGGAGAGACATAATGTTCTATGCTGTCTTATTCATTTAGCCCCCAAATCGAGCGGCCCTCATTGGGCTCAAGTTCACCTCGCGCCTGCGAGCTCCAAAAGTCGATCCTTCTCGTTTGGCGTCCAGTACCCAACTCTGACTTTCTTCAAATTCTCACACAAACCTCCGTGCGCTTCTGGTGCGTGACGTCACCGGCACCCGTAACCGGTTTTGTCTCGAAGTATTGTGACATCTGAGTAACGCCTCCATCTGCCCGCGCTCGCCTACGTTAACACCTTCCTCAATGTTGCACCTAACTGACCCATGTGCTGAGCCGAAAGGTTCTCAGCTAAACTAAACTCAAAGGCATGAACCGAAATCCCTCGGCTATTATATAACGCTTGTTTTTATGATTACGCATGTATATGTATATGTATATGAGTATACAACAATGGTTTGGATCGACATAGTTACCGTTCAATGACAACAGAGTGACAATACCAACTGCAGGTTTTACAGGCTGGAACGATAAAATTGTCGTCCTAAAGAAAACAACACAACAGCTTTATTTTAATACTTTTATTGAAAAAATCAATTCAGCTAACTTGATTATGTTGTAGAGCTGACATCTACAGGCTGGAACGATAAAATTGTCGTCCTAAAGAAAACAACACTACAACATTATTTTAAAACTTTTTTGGAAAAATCAATTTAGGTAACTTGATTATGTAGTAGAGCTGACATCTACAGGGTGGAACAATAAAATTGTCTTCCTAAAGAAATCAATACGACAGCTTTATTTTAAAACTTTTATTGAAAAAATCAATTCAGGTAACTTGCTTATGTAGTAGAGCTGACATCTATTCAATGTAGTCGCCTTCAGCCTCAATCACCGCCTCGATACGAATCCGGAACTAGGAGCATGCCTTTTCCACAAGCGCCAGCGGGAGCTCGGCGAATACTCGGCGGATTGCGGCGATCAGGCTGGCATTGGTGTTGTGGGAGGTCATGTTGGTAATGTTCTCGATGTATGAAGTAGTCCAGCAGGTTCAGGTTGGAATGGAGGGGGGCCAGTGAAAGAAGGGTAAAAAGTTGTAGCACTCCTGAAACCAAGCCTGGGTCTCTTTGGACGTGTGGACCAGCGCCGAGTCCTGCTGCCACACCCAGGGTCTGCCACCAGCCATCTGATTGCACTACACTCTTCAGCACATCCAGGTACACTTTGCTGTTAACTTTCAAGCCGACTTTGAAGATGTGAGGTGGCATTATGTGGCCCTCACTTGAAACCACACCAAAGACCATAACCGTAGCCCGAAACCTTGTTTTCATCACCCCGGGCACGTCCCTGTTATTCTTGGCACTCCAGATTTGCATTTTGAGGATGCTGGCGATGGCCCTGTTGTCAAAAGTTGGATCGGTAGAGAGCATGACTTGTACCGCGGTGCAACTCCGATCTCGCTCGTTGAACATTGTGTCACTTTGAGACATGATAGATGGCTCCTATTTCTCTTGGGATTTGTACACAACTGGCCAACTAGTAGATGGTCTGCAAAAAAAAGAAAACCGGTTTTCATTAAACGAAATGGAATCATGTCATCTGTTCTAGGGCGACAATTTTATCGTTCCACCCTGTATATCATAGTAGGTTCAATTGGAGCTTTCTGTCAAAAGTTACTTACAAGTCAGCAGAAGTTTAACGCTAGAGCTTCCTTCCACACTCACACACACACACATATATATATATATATATATATATATATATATATGCAGAGTTGTTGTGACTACAGAATTTAAAACATAATATCCCTTCTATTGTATGATTTTCAAATTAGAAATAATAAAAAAACACGAAATAATTAACATCCACTATCTTTAAATTAAAAAGTATGAATTTCGAAGTATTTACGAGGTAGATATGGACGGACTGAGATACCTAGATAGTTTAATGGCTAGCTTGAATGATAAATAGATATTCACCGACTTAGATCATAGATGTGAACAAATTCACCGACTTAGATAGATGTGTACACACACACACACACATATATATATATTTACTAATCTAATATCTACCAGCATTCACGGTTATCAGAAAAAAAGGAAAAAAAAACCGCCAGGAACAAGCGATAAAAATATCTCGAATCACCACCCAGGGGAAAAAGAAAAAAAAATATCATAGGACAAAAGGAAAGAAAAGGCCAACCCCGTTACACCAGTTGAAAAAAATCAAGAGATATGCAGTTTGTTGGTCAAAAGAAAACTAAAGCCCACTGTAAACGCTGAAATGCTACAATACAAGAGTGCTCAACACGAGTGGAGCCAGTTATAAAATTAACTTAAATCGCGAGTCGGAAATCTCCTACTAAAGTTTCGCCTTAACCTTAGTAGGAGATTTCCGACTCACGATTTAAGTTAATTTGGATATATACATTTATATATATATATATATATATATATATATATATATATATATATCCAATGGATTTTTCAACATAAATTCAGCATGAACTTAATTGTGATTAGTCAAATGTCGTGTTTCATTCATAGACATGGAATTTTATTGATATGGACAGACTGAGATAACTAGATAGTTTTATAGCTAACAGGCTAGCTTGAAAGATAGACAGATATTAACCAATTTAGATAGATAGATTTTGAACACACACACACACACACACACACACATATATATATATATATATATATATATATCCAGTGAATTTTTCAACATAAATTCAGTATGAACTTAATTGTGATTTGTCAAATGTCGTGTTTCATTCATTCATTGTTTTACGAACATATCAAAACAATTACTTTTTAATTATTATTGCACCGTTTTTGTTGCTCTCCTGCAAATGCGATTTTATCTATGAATATCTAAATGAAATTTTCTAGTCAAATATTTTTCTCACCTCCAAATAAAAGCTTTCATTTACAGTTATTGCCACTATCTTGTGTCAAATTCATTGCAGTTGGCGCCAAAAGTTTTCATGTCCCCATCGTTATCTTGTAACAAGTGTTGATAAAATTCGATATTATAAACAAATATTGTTTTGTCTTTTTTTCATTATCTTGAACTACAAACATCTGTAAAAAAAGTTGCTTAATGCATATAATTGCAATTTTGTCAGCGTTGTTTCAATATAACTTTGTTTTTAATTATCCGAGGAAACATTTTTTGTATTTTAACACGCTTATATAACTAATTATTGCTTCCTTAAAGAATGGAAAAAATTTGATTAAAAAAAAATGTTCACCGCACCCAATTCAGAATCTAGATCGACCATAATTTGGCGACCTAAGTCGAGGGCGACCCAAAGACTTCCTTTTCCTTAGCTACTACACCGAGGTTAAGCGGAGGGCACTACTCCTTACCCTTGATTGCTCCACTGCTCCCTTGATACGTACCTTATAATGCTGAGTGTTAAGTAAGGTTGGTATCAAGTACCATTTTTAAAGTCTTTGGTATGACTTGACCTGGGATTGAACCTCGGTCTCCTGGATCATTGGCGAAACGAATACATGAATTAAATAAAATTTTAGAAATCTTTATTATTTCATGAGTGAGTCAAATGTTTTCTAATATCTTTTGGCAATAACGTTTTTGCAATAACGTGAGATACAATCTACCATCTACGAATGCTTTTGACGTGAAGGCAATGAACCCCACTGGACAGTGATAAGTTGAACTCACCTGATATTCTCCCAGGGTTTGCCTCAGTCCCTTGGAGCACGAGCTCGGAATCCACGGTTTTTTGGCGAATCTAACTGCATCTGATCATCTAGGTTCTTGCAAGAGTGTGATTAACGGCACTTACATTTCGCTCAAAAGATTTTTGTGAATACTTCTGCGATGTTATGGCCAAGGTTGTACAACAAGTCAACGCACCAACTACCACAACACTACCAACAACTAGAAATACCGAGCATGGCTAGAGCTTCTATGTTCACTTGAGATACGCGAGACAAACAAGCACATAAAAATATTACAAGATTTGTCTCCCACATATTTTTGCTTGTTTTACTTTGGTTTTATGGCATATCAACCATTACAGGTTATTTAATGCCTAATCCTCTTTATCGGTATAAATATTATATATGTACCATTTGTTTTGTTTGGGTTTGATAGTAAATCAACCATTATAGGTTATTTAATGCCAAATTCACTTTATGCATAGATATTAAATATATATGAGTTGCTTTAGTTGGGTTTAATGGTATATAAACCATGGTAGGTTATTTAATGCCAAATCCTCTTTATACATATATATTGAATATATATGGTTTCCTTTGGTTGGGTTTAATGACATATCAACCATTGTAGGCTATTTCATGCCAAATCCTGTTTATAAACATATATCAAATATATATGATTTGGTTTGGTTGGGTTTAGTGGTATATCGACCATTGTTGACTATTTCATGCCAAATCCTCTTTATACATATATATTAAATGTATATGATTTGCTTTGTTTGGGTTTTATGGCATATCAATCATTGTAGGCTATTTCATGCCGAATCCTGTTTTTATATATATATATATATTGAATATATACGATTTGCTTTGGTTGGATTTAATGTTATATCAACCATTATAGGTTATTCAATGCCAAATCCTCCTTATGATGACATATTAAGTATATATGATTTGCTTTGGTTGGGTTTAATGATATATCAACCATTGTAGGCTATTTCATTCCAAATCCTATTTACACGAAAATATCAAGTATATAATTTCTAAACACATTTTTGATAACATTTTCTAAAAAAAAACTGAGCTGACTTGTTTGCACACAGTTTAATGGTTTCCCTTATTTCTATATAATACGAAAAATTCTTTTTACTATTAATCATTTGCTTAATAGTATTGCTATGTGTTACTTACAGTTCAGTTAAACAGTAGTCTGTGTACAAACGGTCAAGTGATCAAACAGTTCTATTTCAAACAATTCAGTTTAGCATTAGTCGACAAAGTTAAATGTATCCAAATATTGCTATGTAATACTCATCATCATCATCATCATCGTGTAGCGCCATCAGCACGGATATCCCTGACCCTCTCTCGTCACCCTTCTCTATCATCCATTGCTTCTAGCAGGTCTTCAGGGATACATCCCGTATCGGCACAGATTGTTGTATGTAGGTTCTAGCTGGTCGTCCTGCCTTTGCTCGGCTATGTGGAGGGGGGCACAGGAGTACCTCACATATGAGTTCGTCTCTACTTCTCCAGCAGTGCCCTGCATGTCTGGTTCGTCTAACTTGGATAGTTTTTGTTGCAGCTTGGTTAGTGAACACTTGTAATATTAAATAAAGAACAAACCACAATATGAGAGGAAATAGAGATATATTCCCAGGAAAAAGTATATGCAATAGAGAGACTATTAGTAGACAAGAACATAGGATTAGTGAATACAGAATAAAGATATAGTCCAACGATAGTATTGGCTTCCGTTATTACGGTAGCGAGTAAGGTGATCTTGTGCAATCTCCACTCTCCAACGCTCTAATTCTATTCCTATAAGAAGCTGCTCTTCACCTTTTAGTCTGCTCTGGTATTAGTAGCTACTGCTATATATGATAGATGGACTAGTTCATTGTGTGGAGAAATATGGGTGATACCCAACAGTTTTCGTGATGAGTGTTAAGAGGCCGTGAAGCTGCTGCTTTGTGGGTTGTTGCTTCCAGATATAACACTAGCCATTTCAATAAGCAGTTATTTGATTGCCAGCCGAGTTTTTATAGCGATAAAATCAATCAATCAATCTACCTAACAAAATTAATTTAGCTTGAGATATTGTAAGTTGCTATGATTTTATTTTAAATCCTCGTAATAAATATATTTTCCATCGCCAGTGACTTGTCCAGAAATGATATAATATAATGGCGGACAAGAAGCTAAATTAAACCCAAACACTGTTTGACATGTACGAAACATTTGAGGAAATTAAGGAATTAAGAAATTTCAAAATAATTGATACAATTGTTATTTACTTAACATAGTTTAACAGAAAGTCAGATGTCCGAAGAACACAAAGATTATTTTACTGTCTAACGATGGTCCTCTAACCTAGAACAACAGAGTAAGTGAATGGTACCGAAGCTTGGTTTGGTTGGATTTAGTTTCTTTGCATATTAACCATTTTATGTTATTTAATGCAAAATCTGTTTTTATACATATGAAATATATGAAAGTAGAGTTATTGACCGTAGCCGAGGGTAACCCAAAGTCTCCCTTTTCGATAGCTACTACACCAGGATATAGGGGGTGCTACTCCTTTGTTATATAATTGCGGAAGGATTTTTTTATATTATCATTTTTCGTTGGTCATATCTTATCTTTCGGTTTAGTTAGGCTTAGAACTATTCGGCTTAGTGCACATGCAGGGGCACACTTTGAGCGCAGGTGTTCACGCTCGCGCGGGGAGGATGTGACAATCACAGATGTCATAATAAAAACCCCGGACAGGATATAATACTGGGGATGTGAATGACGTCATGCCCGGAAGCGATGGGCTGAGGATTTGGGGGGATTTTTGAAAAAAAGCAGTTAGTTGAGATTTGAACCTGGACGAAGCGAGTTGAGATCCGAGGCTGGGCGAGACCAGTTGGGTCTACCAGATGCACCGCGCGTTGTCGGATCAGATGGAACAGTCAGCATAGTAAAAATTATCTGTCTCTCTCCTCGTGTTGAAAACCTAAAAGTCAAGAAGGTAATAAAAGTTTCGTACCTGAACTACCGAGAGTCGTCAGTGTTTCGAGTGTTTTTCGGATTCCTATGCATATGAACATTTTACAGATCCATATATTTCACGTATCCGTATCATCGATATGCTACACCTTGATCTGTGCCTTATAATGCTAAGTGTTAAGCAACGAGGCATCAAGTACCATGTTTTGAATCTTTGGCATGACTCGACTTGGGATTGAACCCAGGTGTCCTGGGCTATTGACGAACACCATAACCATTATGCTAACGTCCGGTTTTATACATATAAAAATTCTATTTCAAACAATTCAGTTTAGCATTTGTGCAATTTTTGTTTTGACACAATTAAATGTCAAAACAGCTCTATTTCAAACAATTTACTTTAGCATAAGTACATTTTATTGTTTACAAAAAGTTAAATGTCAAAACAGTTCTATTTCAATGAATTCAATTTAGCATAATTACAGTTCTTTGTTTACGCACATTTAAATGCAAAAACAGTTCAATCTTACCGTTGTATCGTGGTAAGGAAAAGATACACAGTGAAATAGAGTTAATTATTCATTAACTCAAGTGGCACCGTCATACTAGTATTATAAGTCTCGGGTGGTTGGTGTTACGTCCGAAGTTATTCTTACTACTGACCGACGTCCTTTCAGAGCTGTCTCTCAGCTTCTGCTTTCTGCTTCTGCTTCCGCTTCTGCTTCCGCTTCTCCGTGTTTAAGAAACACGGCGTCTTTTTTACATCCGCCATACCGGAAGTGACATGGTACGCGTCCTTATACAACACGAACTCAATTCAGTTTAGCATAAGTACACAATCTAAATGACAAAACAGCTCTATTTCTAACAGTTCAGTTTAATATACATAGTTTATTCCTATAGATTGGTCGCTATCAGATGCAACCACTTTGCGCTAGAGTGGACCTGGGAGTAATTTCAATGAAGGGGTACTCTGCATTCTAAAAAGCTCCGGCATTACTGGATCCTCGCCATCAGATTGTTCAGTCGATTGGTTGGTATCTTGGTTAAGAATATCAACCTTCGTGGGTTATTTAGTTCAAAAGCCATCCTTCTAGAAGATCGGCAGTGATGATATTTAACAAAGTAACTGAGATGATAAGGGGGGTTCATACCTTTTCCAAGGGTATTTGACCTAAAGTGAAAGTAATAGAGCGACTGGAGTTCGAACTCGCTTACTTCGATTCCGCAGTTCATCACGTCAACCATTACAACATGAGGACAATCCCCAGATTACTCAGTGTCGTATTCAGGACACTCGTGGAAGGAGTGTTACCCCTCTGCAGAAAAGCAATCGTTGTACTCTACAGCCCCAGCCGAATGGGTAATGGTACCGTGGTGTGAATAGATAAATTATCTAAAAAATAGCCGAAGAGAGAGGAGTAGACCAGGTATAATTAAGATATGCTATATTGGAAGTGCCCGTGGTGTAATGGTTATCGTTGCAGGAATTGGACACGGTGACACGAGTTCAAATCCTGGACTGATTGCATTTCACATAGCACTAATACACTTGGGAAAGGTATGAATCCAATTATTCTCCCTCCAGCTATGGGTAAATAGTAGGGCAGATTGGTTCTTCAGCCTTGGTGAGGCAACTAGTCTAGGAGAAGGAAAACTCTGAATTTAAACCTGTTAAACTCCGCTTAAAAAATTCACCTTGTGTCATATCCTGCCCGAGCGGAGGGGTTGGGTAAATATGATAATTAAGATATGTTTAATCTTGTAACCTTGAGTCTGAACGGCAATTTACTAGGGAACATTCCAAGGTCACCAGAGTTGACCATCAAAGAGGTGGTGATATTTGGTCGAACGATTTGACTCACACACTGTGTAGGTGGAAATATTGAGTTCAGTGACCCCTAATAAAAGAAGTTAGTTTTCTTGATTTCCTCTCTTTGGTGACTGACAACACAAGGATAATCAGAGTTTTGTGAAGAAAGAGCGATTGAATTATTCAAAGATAGGAGAAGACCTAATTCAAATAATTAACCGTACACATTACATATTTTCACATATTTCCGCTGACTTGGAAATTGAACTGAGGGAATTGAATAGCTGAGATTCTTACACTTGAAGCGAGTTGAACTTTTGTACGTCTATTCTCCCATGGAACGAGCAGCAGCAAACATAGGCCTCTATGTTAATGCACACAAAACGGAATATATGTGCTATAATCAAAAGGGAGACATCTCCACTCTAGAAGGAACCCCTCTTAAACTAGTAGACAAATTCCCTTACCTAGGAAGCAGCGTCGAATCAACCAAAAAGGACATCGAAACGAGGTTAGCGAAAGCATGGACAGCTATCAATAGCCTATCGATTATTTGGAAATCAGACCTAACCGATAAAATGAAACGCAGTTTCTTCCAGGCAGCGGTCACATCGATACTGCTATATGGATGCACTACATGGACGCTAACAAAACGGCTGGAGAAGAAGTTAGACGGCAATTACACAAGAATGCTACGTGCAATCTTAAACAAGTCCTGGCGGCAACACCCCACAAGACATCACCTGTGCGGCCACCTGCCCCCTATCACGAAAACTATTCAAGTTACACGAGCCAGACATGCAGGACACTGCTGGAGAAGCAGGGACGAACTCATAAGAGATGTACTCTTATGGACCCCCACACCTGTCCGTGCAAAAGCAGGACGACCAGCACGAACATACATTCAGCAGCTATGTGAGGATACGGGATGTTGTCCTGAAGACCTACCTAGGGCGATGAACGATAGGGAGGAGTGGCGAGAGAGGGTCATGGATATCCGTGCTACCAGCGCGATAGGATGATGATGATGATGATTCTCCCATCAGATTTTCGGTGAAGAAGTCTCCGGTAAGCGAGCTGCAGAAGTTTGCTCTGCATTACACTTTACGGTAGACTCCCTAAAAAAAACTATGTTTAGCTTATATTCGGCAATGGAATACAAATATGACGCATCTAGTGATAATCGAACTTACAAATCAGCAATTGTCATTTAGTTTGCTAAAATCAATTTGAGTAGTGTTCTCCACTAAGAATCAAACTTACCAATCATGGTCTGGTCGTCTATTTTGGTAACCACTACAAAATTCAAACCGCCTACAAATTAATAATGGATTCTGCACAAACACAATAATAGCAAACATTGTTAGGACTTACTTGATGTCTCAAAAAATTGATTTATTAGAAACAATGTTTATTTAGATATTTTTTTTACTTTTGTAATCAATAATGAAGAGATGTAAAGAATAAACTTGAGGTATTGCAAGTGTTCAAACTGATGATAATTAACGTGAACAGATAGAATTAAACCATCACAGACTTATCACGGGTGTTCAAACTGATGTCGACGCTTTTTTAAGGAAATACTGATAACGGAAACAGATCAAACTGACAACTTTACAGATCGTTTCAATTGTTATTTAGATGAATTCTGTTTCAGTTGCTCCTCTCAACTTATTGATTATAGAAAGGGATTTATTAAAAATATAAATGCAAAAATAATTCTACAGTGGCTAAAACTGAGAACTTCAGTTGATAAATGTTACGGTAGATTACCACGGAAAAATGCATAGTAGTTTACAGGGTTCGGTATGATGAGACCAATCTTTATTTTAAACACTCTCTTGTCAAAGTTTGTGTACATATTTGTACCATGACCCATTCGGCTGGGGCTGCAGAGTACAACGATTGCTTTTTTGCAGAGGGGTAACACTCCCTCCACGAGTGTCCTGAATATGGCACTGAGTAATCTGGGGATTGTCCTCATGTTGTAATGGTTGACGTGATGGACTGCGGAATCGAAGTAAGCGAGTTCGAACTCCAGTCGCTCAATTACGTTCACTATACCATAACCATTCAGTAACTTAGCCAGTCGTCTGGGGGCTGAAGAATACAACGACTGAATCTCAGCAGAGAGGTCAGACCCCACGAAACAAGTGTCCTGTGTCCCAGTCGGCTGGGGCTGTTAAAATACTAAAATACACCCACTGCGCCTCTGCAGAGGGGTAAGACGCTCCCAAACGAGTGTCCCGTGAACAAGTCGGCTGGGGCTGTTGAATACACCGACTCAATCTCTGCAGAGGGGTAAGACCCCTCCAAAGGTGTATCCTGTGGCCCAGTCGGCTGGGGTTATAGAATACACTAACGGCATCTCTGCTGAGGAGTAAGACCCCCACCCAACGAGTGTCCTGTGGCACTGTTGGTTGAGGCTGTAGAATACACCAACTACATCTTTGCAGAGGGGTAAGACCCACTGAACGAGTGTCCTGTTTATAAATCTACACAATCTGATACTGAAGTTCCAGCAATGCTGTTGCTTTGGGGAATGGGGAGCACTCCTTCATTGCTATTCCTCACTGGTACTCTCTCAACCAGTGTTGTAGCGCCGAATAGAGCCTTATCTATGGGTTAAATAGAACTAAACTGCCTACTTATGCTTAACTGAATTGTTTGAAATGGAAATTGTTTGACATTGAAACTGTTTGCCCAGTTTGCTATGGCAGTAGAATACACCGACTGCTTCTCTGTAGAGGGGTAAGACCTCTCCAATGAGTGTCCTGTGTATGACACTCATTCCTCAAAGCTCTACTTTGAGGAATGCAGAGCACCCCTTCATTGCCATTGCACCCACGTCCACTCTGGCCGGGAATGATAGCACCCGATAGGGCTATATCTATGGGTTAAATAGAAATAAACTGCATACTTATGCTAAACTGAATGGTTTGAATTAGATATGTTTGACTAAACTGAATAGCTTGAAATAGAAATCTTTTTGACAATTAAACTGTGTACTTACATTTAAACTGCATAACTGAATTGTTTGAAATGGAACTGTTTATGGCACTGAAACTTTTACGCTAAACTGAATTGTTTATTAAAGAACTGTTGTGACATTTAATTGTTTGTAAACGAAATCTATATTTGTTCTAAACAGAATTTGATTAATTAGAACTGTTTGAATAAACTGAATGGTTTGAAATAGAAATGTTTTTGACAAACTGTGTAATCATGCTAAAAAGAATTGTTTGAAATAGAACTGATTATCTTTATAAAAATAGATTTGGCATTAAATAACCTACAAATGTTGATATGCCATAAACCCCAACCAACCATTCAGTAGCGGCTGATTTTAAAGACTAGCATATTAATCATTGTTAACTAAACCATATCAATACTATGTACGTTTTTATTTTTTTATTTTTTGATTGATTCCGAAAAAAATCGTCTGATTTTGGAATTCTTTTTTTCTTCTTCTTATCCTCTCGTACAAAAAATCACGATAATTAAGCAAAGAAACCTTTTTTATGCTGAAAAAAAAAGAAAGAAGACACATTGATTTTGATTACGACCATCTCCCCTGAAACTCTGACGTGATATCGAATCGTTTATTGGCTTCACGTTACTGACACAGTGATAGGTTGTTATGTCAACTGTAAAGTTAATGTACTTGTAATTTTTTTTTCGTTCAATTTCAATTAAATTTTTTTTCTTATTTAAGATTCTTTTCTCGGCAGTTAAGAAAAGGGAAAAGAGAGAAGCACAGATAAAAGACATAAAAAGAAAGGAGAAAACCGTTGAATACCTCTCGTGAGACGCTGGCTACAAGACCCAGATTTAAAACGAATGAACATGTGACCACAAGGTCATCTAGTACGTCAACAAATGTGACCAGTCCTATTGGTGGGTTTTAGAATATGCCTACTTGGGCAGTAGTGTTTAACTGAATAATTAGTGTTAAATAGCAATACTTATAACCAATTCTTTGGGTGCAAAAAAATGATAGATATTGCATAGAAATATTTGTGTAGGTAGCAATAACTGAAACAATTTACGTGTGTAAAAAGAATAGCAATGCTATTGAGCCAAAAAAACTTAGTTCTAATTTAAGTTGACCTAAAAACTGCTCATTTATAAAGGGTAGAGTGTTCGCCAATGGCCCGGGAGACCAGGGTTTAATTCCAGGTCGAGTTATACCAGAGACTCAAAAAATGATACTTGATTTCTCCTTGCTTAACACTCAGCCTTATAAGGTACGGATCAAGGGTAAAGTGGAGCAATCCAGGGAAGGAGTAGCGCCCTCCCCAACACCTTGGTGTTGTAGCTATCGAAAAGGGAACCTTCGGGTCACCCACGACTATGGTCGCCAACTTTATATATAGAAATGTGTACAAACAAACACTTGATATTAAATTGTTACTGTCACATAGCAATACTTGAAACCATTTAACTTCGGGCGAACAAAGAATTAATCGTAAATAGATTTATTTGTATCATGGAGAAATACTTGAAGCCATTTAACTGCGTGCATAAAAAAATTAGCTCAATCTTGTTTTAAAATGTTTTCTTCAAAATGTATTAACGAATCATATATATCCAATATCTATGCGTAAAGAAGATGTGGCATGAAATAACCTACAAGGATTAATATGCAATAAGACCAAACAACCAAACTTGATTATAGATTTATTTGCCTCATAGGGAAATACTTGAAACCATTTAACTGCGAGCAAATAAAGTTTGCTCAAGCTTGTTTTAAAACGTTATCTTCAAAATGTGTTAACAAATCATATATATCTAATATCTATGTATAAAGAGGATTTGGCATTAAATAACCTACGAAGGTTGATATGTCATAAAACGAAACTAACAAGGTTGATTGAATTTAACGATGTATCAACTTGTACATGGTGCCTTCAATAAGTTTCCAGACTTTTTGTACAGGCATTTGCAATTGTCGTAGATTCTTGAAAATTCAGTATGTTATTGCTATACATCTTATGAGATGACTGACCAATGTTTATGATTTCAAGTTCAAATGAACAGCTACAGCAGGAGTTGGAATACACCCTACTAAAGCCTGATTGTCACTGCTGGTGAATTTTATGCAATCTGGTGGTGAGGACACATTAGAAGAACGATATGCAATAAAATTCTGTCGTAAACTTGGAAAAAATGACCTGCGATGAAAGCTGGATCTACTGCAATGACCCACAGACCAAGAGACAGAGTTCCCAGTGGAAGCATGCTGGCTTTCCCAGGCCCAAGAGGGCCAGACAGAGCAAATCCACTAGCAAAATTTTGATGATCCCTTTTTTTGACAATACTGGCATGATCAACATGCACTGGGTAACCACTAGATAGACAGTCAACAAGGAATACTATGTTGAGGTTTTAAGGGAGTTCAGCAAGAGATTCCGTCGGAAGAAGCCATCACTCTTTAAATCGGATCTGTGGCATTTCCAGCAGGACAATGCACTAGTCCACCACTCCATCCTTGTCACAGACTATTTGACCAAAATGGGCATCAACACAGTTCCTCAGCCTCCATATATGCAATAAAATTCTGTTTTAAACTTGAAATAAATGCCATAGAAACGTATGAAAGGGTAAAATAGAGCAATCCGGGAAAAGGAATAATGCCCTCCCCTACTCCATGGTGCAGTAGCTTTTAAAAAGGGAAACTTTGGGTCACCATCGACAACGGTTAGCAATTTGATTTACTTATTTATTTCAAAACATTATTATTTACTAAGGATAATTATTAGTTACTTGAAGATATAAAACTATTCGTAAAAAAATGACTAGTATAATAAGAAATAATTACATGAAACCATATAATTATAAGTAAGACTACGGAACACTTTAAATCATAAAATTGTGTACAGAATATTAAATAGGAATTCTTTATTTCACATAACCAATAATAAAAAACTTTAGATATAACGGAAAAAACAACATAAATATGATTCTTCATTGGCCAGAATTTCCTTAGCTCACGGTGTAAAGTAACGCACAACAAGTTGTTGGTTGGTTGGTTGGTTTTTATGGCATATCAACCTTTTAGGTTATTTAACGCTAAATCCATTTTTATGCAAATAGTTCTATTTCAAAAAATTCAGTTTAGCATGAGTGCACAGTTTATATGTCAAAAAAATTTCTATTTCAAGTTATTCAGTTTATTCAAATAGTTCTAATTCAATTAATTCAGTTTAGTATAAGTACAGATTTTGTTAACACATCGTTAAATGTCAAAAACAGTTCTATATTAAACAATTCAGTTTAGTGTGAGCAGAGTTTCAATGTCATAAACAGTTCCATTTCAAACAATTCAGTTTAGCATAAGCACGCAATTTAAATGTAAGTAAGTAAAGTTAGGGACCAGAGTAGAGGGTGACCAGAAGGCTCCCTTTTCAATAGCTACTACACCGAGGTGTAGGAGGGCACTACTCGTTTCCTTGGATTGCTGCACTTTATCCTTGATTCGTACCTTTTATAGTTGTTTGTTAAGCAAGGAGGTATGAAGAAATCTCGTCCGGCAGCAATGCACTTGTTCTACCGTTCCAACAACTTGTGGTAGGCCCCATGGAAGTCCTCCTGTGGTAGCCTGTCAATGACCTTCGTCACAGCCTCTTTCATCTCCTCAATTGTCTCATAACGACAGCCTCTTAGCTTAGAGAATAAGCAAAAGTCACAGGGAGCAAGGTCTGGGAGGCTGAGGAAGAGCCTTGATGCCCATGTTGGTCAAATAGTCTGTGACAAGGATGGATATGTGGACTGGTGCATTGTCCTTGTGGAAATGCCCCTGACCCGATTTGAAGAGTGCTGGCCTCTTCCCTAGGAATCTCTCCCTGAACTCCCTTAAAACCTCAACATAGTAACCCTAACCCTAACCCTAATCCTTTGGCCAATCAACTCCGGTGTATTGACTTCCTTACTCCAACCACACCTCTCATCATCCCTTATAGACTCCCTGCCTTCCTTGAATCTCTTATGCCATTCAAAAACTGATGCTCGATTCATGCAAGATGGTCAAAAAGCAGTCTGAAGAATTCCATACGTTTCTGTGGCATCATTTTTTCCAAGTTTAAGACAGGATTTTATTGCATATTGTTCTTTTAAAGTGTCCTCACGTCCAGATTGCATTTTTGAAATTCACCAGCTGTGACAATCAGGCTTTAGCAGGGTGTGTTGAAATTCCTGCTGTTGCTGTTCATTTGAACCGGACATCATAAAAATTGGCCAGTCATCTCATAAAATATATAGTAATAACATGCTGAATTTTCAAGAGTCTTCAACAATTTTAAATGCCTGTACAAAAAAAGACTGGAAACTTATTGAATTCACCACGTAGACAAAACTGAATTGTTTAATATAGAAATGTTTTGACATTTAACTGTAGAACTGCTTGACTAAACTGAATATCTTGAAATATAAATGTTTTTTACCTTCTGAACTGGGGGTGTCCTCGTGGTGTAATGGTTAAAGCGATGAACTGCGGAATCGTAGTACGCGAGTTCGTACTCCAGTCGCGCTATTACGTTCACTTTCGGGCAAATACCCTTGGGAAAGGTATGAACCCCCTTATTCTCCCTCCAGCTATGGGTAAATAGTAGGACGGACTAGGTTCTTCAGCCTTGGTGAGGCAACTAGTCTAGGAGAAGGAAAACTCTGAATTCAAAACCTGTTAAACTCCGCTTAAAAATTGACCTTGTGTCATATCCTGCCCGAGCGGAGGGGTTGGGTAAATAGTACCTTCTGAACTGTTTGAAATAGAACTATTTTCATAAAAATTGATTGATATGTTTTAAAACCCAACCAACCAACCAACCAACCGAAAGGGCACTTTCATCTTTCAATGTCGATGAAATCATGTCATACTTGTAGTACAGCCTAGTTTGTTTCAAGTCTTCCATGTTCGTATTGATATTTACCCGTTTAAAGTCCATTACTCAGGCAAACTGCAGGCGAAATTAGTTAAACATTTCTCACGAGTTCAGGCCACGCAAAACTGACAATAAATCAAATAAAGCCTTCGAAAGTAAAGTGACAATGTGTGACCATTCTGCATGTGAACGTTAGCAAATCAATACTGATAACTAAACAACCAAAGATTTCATTTGAACAAGCGGAGTAAAATCAACAAAGCTGTAAAAATAATAGAGAATAGCGTGAAAATTTGAGCACTGTGGTATTATCGGTAAACTACATTATAAGCAAGCGTCCGAGCATGATGTAAATCTGTTTTTGCTCAAGGATTTAAGGAACCTAGACAACTGCAGGTAGCAGTAAACCTTCCAGAAAATTTATCAAATTATGATTGTAGCAGCTCTAGCGACAACCATAATAGAGTATTTATCTATCTGTAAAACACAATATGCTTTTGCAAACGAGAGTTTGCTGAAATGTTATTCGCAAGTCAAAGAAAGAAATGACCTAGAGGTGGTGAATCTCTTCATGTTTAAAGCCCACATTGAAATCGATTGTCAACTGCCACACTCAATAATCCTTTTAGTATATTGGCAGCAAAATCTAAAGGGGTTCTTTCGGTGGGGTTAAAATTACGTTGATTGTTTTCTTTGCAGAGGAAAAACACTCCCACAAAAAAGAGGTTTACTGAGTATGATTGAATAGGGATCTTCTGGTGAGGCGCCAGTTCTGGATTTCAGGAGAGAGTGAACTCATTTCTTCGTTGCCATCATTCCCAGGTCCAGTCTGATTGGGAGTGATACCAACCGTTAGGACCCTTTAGATTGTTTAAATGTATTTGAAACTTCTTAGCATTAAGGAGGATGCGTGAAACCAAATAATCACGTGCAAATTATTTGTATCAGATAAGAATACTTTCACCCATATAAATATGAAAATAAGTGATTATTATTATTATTATTATTATTATTATTATTATTATTATTATTGTTGTTGTTGCTTACTCATTTAGAGTTTTTCACATCAGTATTAGCTGATGGTTTTTCACTGGAGTTTGAGTGACAGCAAGTCACCTTAAGTCTCTGGGACTCTTCTTAATATTTTGGCCGTACTCAGTAATGCTGTCATTAGGAGAGTCTCAACTCGTCCGCCAACTTCAGTCCTTTTAATAATCCTTTAGTTATTGTGCTAAAAGCACCAATCACAATTGGTACAATCGTCACTTTCATGTTCCACAGCCTATTCAATTCTCTGGCAAGGTCAAGGTACTTATCCTTCTTTTCACATTCTTTCAGTTTTATTCAGTGGTCAGCTGGGACAGCAAAATCCATAATTTTCCAAATTCTCTTTTTTTTTGTTAATTATTGTCCGCCATCTTAAAAATACATTTTTTTGTTTATGCTTTGAAATTTGATGAGTTTTTAATAAAATAAATTCATTTCGGGTGTCCTAGTATTTTTTTGAGAATCGGGTATAAAATAAACACCAAGTCATTAAGTACAAAAAGTTTAAGATCCGATCAGAACTTGTTGACCTATAAATCTGACCCCCCACCCCCCCAAAAAAAACAAAACATTCACACACCTGCAAGACCTGTCAAAAACTCATCAAATTTCAAAGCATAAACAAAAAAATGTATTTTTAAGATGGCGGACAATTTTAGTTGGTGTCGCCAAGTTTGGCACAAGGCCTTGAATCACTAAATCATTGGTCATCCAACCACAGAACTGCTCCTTGTAGCCCCTCCTGATGACTGTGGCTGATTGGCCGATTGTCTAAACCAATCAGAGGCAATCCCCATTGGCTGACCAATCAGAAACTGATTATTCAGGACTCGGGCCCATAAATAGAGGACACCCAAAGCGAAAAATCGAGTTGGTTCAGGAACTTCCTTAAAGAACCAAATCCGTTGCCATTGCATTCGCCATTTTGACACAGCCTAATTGCAGTTAAGACTCCGCCAGTCAACTACTTTCACCCCCAGTTCGCGGTGTTTGTTGAAAATTATCGAAGAAAAATATTTGTACAACTGTGTAAATAAACGTTTGTTACTGTTTATAACAAACGCTTTTTCGTCATTTTACTTTATTTGCTTGGCAACTTTTCTTCTCTCCAATACGAATCCCAACCTTCGTCGACTGGACCACATCCCTATTCTCTTTCCTCGGATCTTAAAGCAACGTGTGTTGTATAGTACACTGTGTCATTATTAACAACGAGGAACACGTATGTATATAAAAATATAAGATTATATTTTTTATTTTCGGCGATGATACTTGTGTAGAACAGAAAGCAATCGCAGAGAGTTGGCGTACACGGGGGAGATGGCGGGAGATGGACGAGCCAGTGAACAACTGACTTTAGCCGAAATTCGAGAACTTACATAGTCTCCAACTCTCACGTGATCTGCAGCAATTTCTCCTTTTCGTTAACCATGGTTTTGCCCACATCTCACTTCTTTGCTTTTCATTGGTTATGTTGTCTGCTTCCCATTGGCTACTTGCCCAAGCCCGGTTCTGTGGGCGTACGCATCTGCCACTATCACCGAATTCAACGACGCCCACTGTTCAGTGATTTTCCGATATCTTCGACCGGATGCACCTGTTTTCAACATAACAACTGTGGGCATGGTGACATTTCGGCAATCACCTTATTGATATTATCCTTGAGCGGATATAATCCTGTCAACATCCTCTGATACACAGCACCTGTGGACATGATGACATTTCGGTGATCACACCGGTCTTATCAATCTATCTGTCAACAACATCCGCCGTATTCACACCCGCAATCAATTTAATATATTACACGTGGGCGTGGAAAGAAAAAGAGAAAGACCAGTCGACACATGTGGTAATCACGAGACCAGCGGCCAACTAGGTGTCGTGAAGCTATAGTACCACATCAGTATTGTGGCTAATCTTCAAAATGCTGCTGTTGAGATGGTGTCAATTTCTCCATCGATTTTTAACTTTTCCAGACCCATTTTTAAGTCATAGAAGACCGTTTAACTTATTTTCATAATCATTATTAAACAAGAATAGTTCATTAAGACTTATACTTATATATAATAAATTATTATTTGAGAGGATTGCCCAGTCGGCTGGGGCTGTAGAATACACCGAGTGCTTCTCTGCAGAGGGGTAAGACCACCCCGTCAACGAGTGTCCTGATATGACACTAAACAATCTGATGGTGAGGTTCCAGCTCTGCTGGAGCTTTGGGGAATGCGGAGTACCCCTTCATTGTCATCGCTCTCAAGTCCACTCTGGCCCGGAGTGGTAGTACCTGATAGGGCCATATCTATTGGTTAAATAGAACTAACAGCATACTTATGCTAAACTGATTTGTTTGAGTAAACTGAATAGCTTGAAATAGAAATGTTTTTGACAATTAAACCGTACTTGCATTTAAACTGTGTGCTTATGCTTAACTGAATTATTCGAAATAGAACTGTTTTTCGACATTAAAACTGTATTTACACTTAACTGAATTGTTACATATAACTGCTTGAATAGTTTGAAATAGAAATGTTTTTGACAATTAAACTGTGTAATTATGCTAAACTGAATTGTTTTAAATAGAACAGATTATTTACATAAAAATGGATTTGGCGTTAAATAACCTACAAAGGTTGATATGCCATAAAACCCACCAAACCAAAACAAACCAGAGGAATACTTGAAACTATATACTCAAATGAATGCAATAATCAGAGTGAATAGCATATCAAACACACTTTCCCTTATCATGTGTAGCCTTTGCTCTGATTAAAAAAAAACTCCTTTTTCAACGGAAATTATATAAAAGATCTCTTTGAAAATATCAACATAAATGTCATTTCATCTTTCTTGAGAAAAATAAAATTTTACCAAAAATCTTAAGCGTAAACCTGATCAATACAATACAATGTAATCTTTCAATATGATACCCGCAAACCATTTATTAGAAAGAAATCCCAGACGATATTGGCATACCGTTAAAAGAAGATGAAATTTCTTATCAACTCAAAAGTGTAAACGAACAAGTTATGTTACTCCCAAATCTCTAGGCACGAATTAGCCACCACTGGTTGACATTCCATTGTAATACGTCAACCAATCTTTTTTCTCGATTGTGTAACATAGCCATACATGAATATGTGAAACATACATAGAATGTTCATAACATATATACATTGAACATAGGAATCCAGAAAAACGAAGGAGGCGTCCTAGTGGTGTAATGGTTAAATCAGTGCACTGCGGAATCGTAGTAAGCGAGTTCGAACTCCAGTCTCCCTATTATGTTCACTTTCGGACAAATACCCTTGGGAAAGGCTTGAACCCCCTTATCCTCCCAGCTATGGGTCAAATAGTACCACTACTGTTCTTCTAGGAGAATGGATTTGGAATTAAATAACCTACAAAGGTTGATATGCCATTAAGAAACCAAACCGAAACACAAAAACACTTATGACTTCTTAGTTCAGGTACGAAACTTTTTATTACCTTTGTGTTTAAAGGTTTTTCGACAAAAAGAGAGAGTTACCCTCTTTCTATACTGACTTTTCCATCTGCCCCAAACCACGCACACACCCGACACAATGCCACGTTGAGCAAGCGAAAATCAACCGTCTTCTCCCGAGGCAGAACTCAACTTGATTGACTTTTTCAAAACCTCCAAAATCCTCCGCGTGCATGACGTCATTCACATCCACTGGTCAACCTTTCTATCTGGGATTTTTTCACTTGTGCTCAAGTTTGCACCTAAATAACCCATGTGCTGAGCCGAAAGGTCCTCAGCCTAAGTAAACCCAAATGCAAGACTCACAAAACGAAATCCCTCGGTCATTATATTACAGATTGTTCGTCGTATCACATGCAGGCCAATTGTACACTAAAAATGCTTTGTTTTGGTGTGATTTTATGGCACATCAATTATTGTAGGTTATTTAATGCCGAATCCATTTTTAAACATACAAACAGTTCTATTGGAAACGATTCAGTTAAGCATCAGTACATAGAATAAATGTAAAGACAGTTCTATTTCAAACAATTCAGTTTAGCATAAGTACGCAGTTTAGTTTAATTTGACCTATAGATAAGACACTATCAGGTGCTACCACTCCGGGCCGGAGTGGACCTGGGAGCAATGGCAATGAAGAGGTACTCAACAATTCCAAAAACTCCATCATTACCGGAGAGTTACCATCTGATTGTTTTATATCGTATCCAGGACACTCGTTGGAGGGAATCTTATGCCTCTGCAGAAATGCAGTCGATGTATTCTACTGCCCCTGCGAATTGGGCATAGACCACTCGTTGGGAAAGTCTTATGCCTCTGCAGAGATCCTGTAAGTGTATTTTACAGCCCCAGTAGACTGGCCCATCTTCTTGTTGGGGAGTCTTACCTCTCTGCAAAGATGAAGTGTATGCATTCTACAATTCCAGCCGATAGGGACACAGGACACTCGTTGGGGAGTCATACCTCTCTTCAGAGATGAAGTGTGTGTTTTCTACAATTCCAGCCGATTGGGCCACAGGACACTCGTTGGGGGTATCTTACCCATCTGCAGAGATGCAGTCAATGTATCCTACAGCTCCGGCCGACTAGCCCATCAGGTTACACATATTGGTAAGTCTTATCCCTCTGCTGGGGTGCAGCCTCTGTATTCTACAGCCCCAGCAGACTGGTCCCCAGAACACTTGTTACATAGCCAGATATAAGAATGTGAAAAAGACATATTCATACAGATACGGAAAACGTTCACAAATGTTCATACGCATATAGGAATTCTAAAAACTCGAAATTGTTTCAGGTACAAAACTTTTATTTACCTTTTTGAGTATAAGGTTTTCGACATGAGGAGAGAGAGAGAGACAGTTTCTTTCGATGCTGACTTTTCCATCTAACCCTCACCACGTGCGGCCGATGCCTCAAACTACTGGTCTGGCCTCTGCGAGCTCCGAAAATCGTCTACCTTCCTCTAGACTCGATTCTCAACTAACTGCTTTTTTTCAAATCCCCTAAATACCAAACGCTTCCGGGCACGCCCTCATTCACGTCCCCGGTCACATTTCCATCTGGGGTTTTTATTGTGACATCTCTAATTGTGACATCCGCCCTGTGCGCGCGTGAATACCTGGACTCAATGTGTGCACGTAACTAACCCATGCACTAAGCGAACGGTTCTCAGCCTAACTAAACCGAAAGGCAAGATATATATAACGAAATCCCTCTGCAATTATATTACACACTCCTTGAGGAAATCTTTTCCCTCTGCAGAGATGCAGTCTTTGTATTTTACAGCCCCACCCGACTGGGCCGACTAAAAATGGAATGGAACATTTAAAATATGATTATCATTGACTGATGAATTAAATTTTGGAAATGAATTATAAAGAGTTGATATGTCGTTAAGCAAAATGAACAGGTAAAATTCGAATATAATTCATATATACAAAAAAAAATTATCATTGATTGACATGCCTTAACATCATATATTAATAAAAATAGACGAATAGATAAATTGAAACTATATCATATTTTACTCGGCAAGCACCGACAAATATTACAGGCCTTTCATAACAGGTAATAAGATGTTGTAAATTTGGCGACTGTTTTCTAGGGCGACTAGATGACTCCTTTTTCAATAGCTACAACGCCGAGGTGTAGGGAAGGGCGATACTCCTTTCCCTCGATTGCTCTACTTTACCCTTGATACATACCGTATATTGTTGAGTGTTAAGCAAGGAGGTATCAAGTACCATTTTTAAAGTCTTTGGTATGACGCGACCTGGGATTGAACCCAGTTCTCCCGGTCCATTGACGAACACTCAACCCATCGGGGGCAAATTATCTGTATAGATCGGAATATTTGATACCACGTATCTAACCCACAGATAATCCTTCTTTTTAATTATTTCATGATTTATTATTAATAATCCTTTGTTTTTACAACTCTTATAAATATTTGATTGAGAAAGTTACACGAAACCATATGACTGTGTATAAACTATGGTACCATAGCCAGATACGGCTACGCAAAATGGACATATAATGTTTATATATATATATATATATATCATCATCATCATCATGACGTGCGGCTAGCACGGATATCTCTGACCCTCTCTCTCCACGTCTCCCTATCATTCATCGCCTTCGGCAGGTGTTCGGGGTTACATCCCGTATCATCACATAGCTGCTGTATGAATGTTCGAGCTGGTCGTCCTGCTTTTGATTGGCCATATGCGGGGCTCCACAGGAGCACATCACTTACGATCTCGTCTTTGCTTCCCCAGCAGTGTCCGGTATGTCTGGATCGTCTAGCTTGTATAGTTTTCGTGATAGATGGTAGGTGGCCGTACAGTTGGCGCCGTGTGGGGTGTTGCTGCCAGGACCTGTTCAATATTGCTCGCAACATTCTTGTATAATTTCCGTCGAGCTTCTTCTCCAACCGTTTAGTCAACGTCCAAGTAGTGCATCCATAGAGCAGTATCTACACGACCGCCGCCTGGAAGAAACTGCGTTTCATTTTATCTGTCAGGTTTGATTTCCATATGATCGTAAGTCTATCGATAGCTGTCCATGCCTTCGTTAGACGTGTGTCGATGTCTTTTTCGGTTGATGAGACGCTGCTTCCTAGGTAGGTGAATTTGTCAACCAGTTTCAGGGAGGTTCCGTCTAGTGTGGAGATGTCGCCTTTCTGATTAAAGCACATAAATTCAGTTTTCTGTGCATTGACATGGAGTCCAATGCCTGGGGCGGCTCGTTCCAAACTATGCAGTAAGGAATCTTGAAATTCGAAAAACACGTAACGACTTCTCAGGTAAGGCACGAAACTTTTTATTATCTTTGAGTTTAAAGGTTCTCTGTCATAAGGAGAGAGAGGCACAAACTTTCTATCCTGGCTTTTTCATCTGCCCCCCACCATCTCGTGCGATACCTGCCCAAGGCCTCCGCGAGCAAGTGAAAGTTAACCGTCTCGTTCGGTGTCCAGTCCTCAACTCAACTGACACTTTCAAAATCCCCAAATCCTCCACGCGCTTCCGTTGCGTGACGTTATTCGCACTTGCTAGCCGCGTTTGCCATCTGGGCTATTGTGACATCTCTGAGTGATACGTCCGTTCCGCGCGAGCGTGTGAACACCTGTGTTAATGTTGCACCTATATAACCCCTTTACTGAGCCGAAAGGTTCTCAACCAACCTTAAACCCAACTAAAACGAAATCCATCGGCCATTATATTACACTATTAGCATTTGATAGAAATACTTGATACCAGTTAATGGTGTGCAAATTTTTGTATCAAATTTACGTGTAACATAATCCATTAAGCATTGATATGGCATTAAAATAAAAAGATAAGCTAAAATCTAAATTTGAAAATTCCAGTTAATGTTTTTTTCAGTTTTAATTAATTCTCACAACTTGAAAGAAATAAAATCAAACTTCAAGTGAAATTTTTTGCGTTGTTTTCTACGAGAAAGAGTTGTGATATCAGATCTTAAATTGGAGGATTATAATTTTTATTGGTCCTTTGACAAGTCTGTATAAGGCTGTATTTAAATATCTAAAGTGTTGCATGCTCCCGGAAGACCGCAGATTACTTACTTTAATAGCACCTAAATAAAAGGGACACTACATTCTTTATTTTTAATAATGAATATTTTACAACTCTTATGTAATATAGCTAAGAACTGCAAGTTTTGAATACGAATAATTATCGTAAACTTTAATAAAAGTTACTCTATAAACTTTATAATAATGACCTTTTGTAAGCCCGTGTGAAATATAGATAATTACTACGAATTCGACTCTTTTAAATTCAAATAATTCTTGTGATTTTTCACAATTCTAAATTGCCCAGTCCGCTGGGGCTGCAGAATACACCGACTGCTTCTCTGCAGAGGGTTAAGACCCCCGTCAATGAATGTCCTGATATATCACACAAAACAATCTGATGGTAAGATTCCAGTAATGCTGGAATTTGGGGAATGCGGAGCACCCCTTTATTGCCATCGCTCCCAGGTCCACTCTGGCTCGGAGTGGTAGTACCTGATTAGAGTCCTATCGATGGGTTAAACAGATCTAAATCGTGCTTCCTTCTCTATACTAATTTTCGCATTTAAATTTTGTATTTATGCTAAAGTGAATTGATTAAAATAGAACAGTTTTGACATTTAAATTGCATACTAATACTAAACTTGATTGCTCAAAATAGAACTGTTTTGACGTCTAAACTGTGTACTTATGCTAAATTGAATTATCTGAAATAAAACTGTTTTTACATTTACCTTTGTGTATTGCCCAGTCGGCAGAGGCAGTAGAATACACCGACTGCACCTACTTCTAATAAACTTTAATAAAAATGACACAATGACCTTAATTTTTTATCATATTTACCAAACCCTCCGCTCGGGCAGGATATGACACAAGGTCTATTTTTAAGCAGAGTTTAACAGATTTGAATTCAGAGTATTCCTTCTCCTAGACTGCTTGCCTCACCAAAGCTAAAGAACCCAGTGTGCCCAACTATTTACCCATAGCTGGAGGGATAATAATTGGATTGATACCTTTCCCAAGGGTATTAGTGCTATGTGAAATGCAATCAATCTCGTCCAGGATTTGAACTCGTGTCGCCGTGTGTGATATTGCTAAGTACTACCATATAAAGCCTCATATCAGAAATCCAGACAAAAACTCAATAAATTAAATTATTCCTTATTAACGTTCAAAGCTTTCCATCAACCGATCAATCAATAATAGTTAATTATTGACTCGATGTCTTCATTTCTTCCCGTCATTTTTTTCAACAGGAAAAATTCAGAGGTGGTTTCGGTGATAAACTTCATTAAAAAAATTCCGGAGTTTTATTTAATTTCTAATTATTGGCTTTAAAAATGTTAATTCTGCAAAAGAATATTCACTTTGTTTTTTTTGTTTTTTTGGGTTTTTTTTTTTTTGTTTTCTTGAATTTTGATTCTTAAAAGAAGGTGGTAATTAGTGTTTCGTATAAGATAGATACGTTTCTTAAGAAAGAAGGGAACGAGACTCTCACAAAAAAAAAAAAGAAAAAAAAAATTACTCTTGAAAATTATCTAACGCCAAAGTGTGAGAATTCACTTTGAAATGATCGCCATTAACTGCTCGTGTCGTTTGGATGTGTCATCTTGGAGAGTGATTTCAGTTGAAGATATTATTTTAAATCAATAAGTATCGATTTCTTCCTTCATCAGTTCTCAACGTGATCGGAACGCATGTTAGATCACATTAACATTTTTATGTAAAACTAAGGAAAAAATGTAATTTTTATTTCATTTTTTTAATCTTGCTCACTTGAATAAAAAAGAAAATTTCCAGAAAGTTTCTTTGAGTTGAATACCTTAGTCCATCATAATTTATATCTAATGTATTTCATACCTTAACAAAATGAAAACGGCTTATCGAAATATTTCTGTCCTGAAAAATACTGTTAAAATACCGTTTAATCAGTTTTCGCTGTTAACGCAAATAACGTTAAAACCCTGTAAAAACAATCTTCACTGGTTAAGTAAATACTGTTTAAAAGACTGTTAAAGTAATTTTCACTGTTAAAACAAATACTGTTAAAACACAGTTGAATCAATTCTCAATTTTTATGCAAATGCTGCTAGAATACTGTTAAAGCAATTTTTAATGTTAAAGTCAATACAATAAAATCACAGTTAAAGCAATTTTCACGGTTAAAGCAAATACTGTTAAGACACCGTTAAATAATTTTCGCTGTTTACGCCAATAATATTAAAACCCTGTTAAAGTAATATTTACTGTTAGAGCGATTTTCACTGTCAAAGCAAATCTTGTTAAAACACTGTTAAATTAATTTTCACTGTTAAAGCAGTTTTCACTGTTTAAACTAATATTATTAATGCACTGTTAAATTAATTTTTACTGTTAAAGAAGTTTTCACTGTTTAAACGAATATTGTTAAAACATTGTTAAACTAATTTTCAGTGTTAAAGCAGTTTTCATTGTTTAAACGAATATTGTTAAAACTGTTAAATTAATTTTCACTGTTAAAGCAGTTTTCACTGTTTAAACGAATATTGTTGAAACACTGTTAAATTAATTTTCACTGTTAAAGCAGTTTTCACTGTTTAAGCGAATATTGTTGAAACACTGTTAAATTAATTTTCACTGCTAAAGCAGTTTTCACTGTTTAAACGAATATTGTTAAAACACTGTTAAATTAATTTTCACTGTTAAAGCAGTTTTCACTGTTTAAACGAATATTGTTAAAACACTGTTAAATCAATTTTTACCATATATACAAATACAGCTAAAATACTGTTTAAGTAATTTTCACTGTTAAAGCGAATAATATAAAAACACTTATTTGCTATTAATTCAAAAAACTCTGTGGAAGTAATATTCATTGTGAAAGCAAATACTGTTAAAATATTGTTACAACAATTTTCACTGCTAAGGCAACACTGTTACATACCGTTAAAGCAGTTTTCACTGTTAAACATTGTAAAAATACAGTTAAAACAAATTTTGAAACAATTTGGCTTTCATTAATCATAAGTGTCCAGTTTTGGCCAAGTGGGTAGAGTGTTCGCCAATGGTCTGGGAGACCGGTGTTCAATCGCTGGTCGCGTCATACCAAAGATTTTAAAAATGGTATTTGATACCTCCTTGTTTAATACTCCGCAATATAAGGTATGTATCAAGGGTAAAGTGTAGCAATCTAGGGAAAAGAGTAGCGTCCTCCCCTACACCTCGGTGTAGTAGATAGAGACTTCTGGTCGCCCTCGACTACGGTCACCAACATTACTGACTACGGTTTTCTCAATGAAGTCCATGTGACAGCAAGTCTCCGCAGATCTCCAGGACTCTTCTAATTATACCATCCGATTTTGGCAGTGCTGTGGTCTGGATGGTCTCCATATTTCCTCTGATCTCTTGTTTACCTGCTTTTCCTGGTTCTTGAAGACTTTTAGCTAGGTAAACGATTGGTATCACAGTCAGTTACATCTTTTCTGCTTTCTCAATTTAAAAAGTTGTTAAACATATACGAACAAATCAAAATATTTTCCAAAATGACAAGATAACAAAAAAAGAATACAAAGAAAAAAATGAATAGTTAAAATTATATTTTCTCCGAATTTCCCGTTCCGTTTTGTTAAGATTAATTCTTCTTTAAAAAAGTAAGCAACAACAAATGTCTTTCTCGTTAGATTTCAATTTAATCGATTTGAAATATATTGAATATAGATTTTCTCAGATCTGTTTCAATTTCTTTAGTTTTAGGCATAAACGATTCAATTCATGTTGCACTTACCTCTACGTTGTAGAGGACAACGCCCATGACACAAGAAGGTACTGTTTCCTTATCAATCCCTTTCTATGATTAACGGATAAAATTTCAAAGGCTTTAATTCTGTTTTAGAGACTCCATAGATTTTACCAATTCAATAGACTCTGAATGAGGCATAACTTACTCTTTATGTCAGATAGGAAACGCGGAATGTTCCGAAAGTAATGCCTCCAATTTATTTCCACAGAGACTACAACTAAAACAAAGCATTGCTTTTCCACCAAGTCACTATCACGGACAATATATTTTCGGCAACAATGTAGAACCTTAATGTAACTTTCGTCAGATGTTTGCTTTAAAGTAATGACTAAAATTCTATCGTATCCGACAAGAACCTGCTTAGACCTCTCCTTAGATAGTCGCTTTAAAATAATGCCTATAATTCTATCATATTCGACAAGAACCTGTATGATGCTTTCGTTATATCTTTGCCTTAAAATGGTGCTTAAAATTCTATCCTATCCAACAAGAACCTGCAAAGACCTTTCCTTAGATAATTGCTTTAACATAAGGCCTACTATATTATCCTACCCGATAAGAACCTGCAAAGGTCTTTCCTTAGATAATTGCTTTGATATAAGGCCTACTATATTATCCTATCCGATAAGAACCTGCAAAGGTCTTTCCTTAGATAGTCGCTTTAGAATAAGGCCTACTATATTATCCTATCCGACAAGAACCTGCAAAGACCTTTCCTTAGATAATTGCTTCAATATAAGGCCTACTATATTATCCTATCCGACAAGAACCTGCAAAGACCTTTCCTTAGATAATTGCTTTAATATAAGGCCTACTATATTATCCTATCCGACAAGAACCTGCAAAGACCTTTCCTTAGATAGTTGCTTTAATATAAGGCCTACTATATTATCCTATCCGACAAGAACCTGCAAAGACCTTTCCTTAGATAATTGCTTTAATATAAGGCCTACTATATTATCCTATTGTTGTATACTCATTTGCCGTATCATAACGACTCAACATCAAAGACAGACACATGAATGAAAACGCCTGAAGAATTAAGATGCAGGAAGGAAGGAAGACACAAGAATACTTCTTTAACAAAATATATACCTCTCACTTTATTTGTAAGGTTTGCGTGTGAGAGGTGCTGGAGACCGAACATAAACTTTATATTTTGACCCCACTGTTATGACCGTTACGTTGTGTTTTGTTCTCCTGATGTTGGGGTCCACTCCATCGGGGCTTTCCTGAGGGCCCCCTCGGTCGGGTGAGGCCTTCCCTACCACATCTGGTCTCTACTCTCTGGGAGTCTGCTGGCAACTGCTTCGGGGGGTTTTCCGAGTGCCCCCTCGGTCGGGTGTGGCCTTCCCTACCACATCTGGTCTCTACTGTCTGGATCTCTCCCGGCAACTGCTTTGGCACCCCAAACTCAACTGAGTTAAATAATAACTCAACGCCCACACGATCACCTACTGGATCTTTGAATCGGATGTTCAATCGTCATCAAGCGGAAATAACTGTCATGCAGTTCAGAGGTCACTCTCTTCCGTTGCATGACTGTAATGGCAGAATGGGACCTTGACCTTGTCCCATATCATAAGCCTTAATCCGCCCACGCGATCTCTTTCGATTACTGGCCGTTGAAATGTGTCACTTCCTTCCGGTGTATTACCTTGGAATAGCATTTTTAGGCCGGGGCGAGGGGTCAAAATATTACACTATCCGATAAGAACCTGCAAAGGTCTTTCTTTAGATAGTCGCTTTAAAATAAGGCCTACTATACAATCCCATCCGATAAGAACCTGCAAAGGCCTTTCCTTAGATAATTGCTTTAAAATAAGGCCTACTATTCTATCCTATCCAACAAGAACCTACAAAGGCCTTTCCTTAGATAATTGCTATAAAATAAGGCCTAATATACTAAAGCAGGAGCGGTCCCTTTCCCTCCCCCAAAACCTTAAGGCCTTGGGCCTTCATTGTATGTTTTTACAATGAAATAGATAATATACTATCATATCCGACAAGAACCTGCAATAACCTTTCCTTAGATAATTGCTTTAATATAAGGCCTACTATATTATCCTATCCGACAAGAACCTGCATAGATCTTTCCTTAGATAATTGCTGTAATATAAGGCACACTATACTATCCTATCCGACAAGAACCTGCAATGACATTTCCTCAGATAATTCCTTTAATATAAGGCCTACTATACTATCCCATCCGACAAGAACCTGCAAAGGCCTTTCCTTTGATAGTCGCTTTAAAATAATAACTACTATTCTATCTGTATGCCACTTTCGTTAAATTCTTGCTTTAAAATTATGCCAGGGTCAGCGGCAGGTATTGGTCTATATGTTAGAGTTTATCACAGATAAACTGCAGTATTTGTTAGTTATCACAGATAGTGATTGTGTAGGGGTTTGAAAAAAAAAGGCCTAGGGTATGAAACCAGAAGTGAATTGGGGAATTGAACCTATTAGTATTTTTTCGATTTGTTCTAAACGTTTACGAACACTAAATAGATATGCTTGCAGAGTTTGCAGATATATTGGGACTAAGGATAATAGTCGTAGAGAATATAGAGGATCTCATGGTGTAATGCTTATCGTCATAGAAAATGGGTACGATGTCCTGAGTTCAATTCCTGCACAGGGCTGTTTGCATTTCCCATAGCACTAATAAGTTGGGAAAGGTATGAATAGATCTATTCTTTCCCAACCAACTGATAAATATTAGATCAGCTGGGCTCTTTAACTTATTACAACTGGTCTAAGGCAATGTATAGCCCTGAATTCAAGCCTGTAAAACTCCGCTAATTAACTGACCTCCTGTCATCTCCTGCTCGATCAAAAGGGTTGGATAAATATAAATCATCACAGAAAGAAGATTTGAGTGCTATTTACGTTTTCCTCTGCGCTGGAACTCTTAGGAAAGGCATGAAACCTACTCTACCCCGAAGTATATTTAAATCGTAAGCAAGATTTAGCTCTTTAACTTTACAAAGCAACCGATGTTGGAGAAATAAAATGTTTGAATTCAAATCCTGAAAAGTCATCGAAGAATTTTATAGAATTAATGTATACTTGTCACCCAGTCGTTCACTCGACCAATGATGTCTGTGGGAAGACAAACCACAGCCGAACCAGTCGTCTGCCCACGTTGTGAATTTTTAGATCCAGACAACTAAATTCACCGTCTACACTGAAAGCCGAAATAACAAGACGTGCTGAAGATTCAATGATAAAAAGATAAAACAAAGTTGAAGTCTAGAGAATGACAGACAGAGAGTTGAATAATAGAATAATAATGTCTTTAGTAAAAAAAAAAAAAGAATTAAGTTAAAAAGTATATGTTTTTTCGATGTTCCCTTTCCTGTAAATATGAAGCAGAATGTCTCGGATTCTATCCCCTATCTTGCAGCAGTCAGTTAAAGTCCACGATCAGTCTTCATCACTTAGACCCACAAAGTATTCTCAATACGTTACGTTAATTCTTATCTTATGTGACAGAATGATGTAATCTCTGAATGTTGTGCAAGGCTTTTTTTTTACAGGAGCACTTCTCTGCTTCGATCTTAACTCCGTAACGCCACAACTACTGTGTGATACACTATCTATTTCGCCTATTAGCAAATTAAAAACTATGTAGCCGTTTCGATATGTGCACTGTGTGAGACGTTTTAAAATGTTGGTGCAGTTATTTTTTGTATACTAAAGGTCACAGTTTAAGCAGAAAGAATGACTAAAGGAGGGGTAACTCTAAAATACTCATAGAATACTCTATCAAAATACTCTATACTAAATAGAACATTCATAAAAATACTCTATACTAAATAGAATACTCTATGAAAATACTTTATCATCATCATCATCATCATCATCTCGTGCCGCAAGCACGGATATCCCTGACCCTCTCTCGCCACTTCTCCCAATCATTCATCGCCTCCGGCAGGTCTTCAGAAGTACATCCGGTGTCTTCACATAGCCGCTGTACGTATGTTCGAGCTGGTCGTCCTGCTTTTGCTCGGCCATATGTGGGGGTCCATTGGAGATCATCACTTACGAGCTCGTCCTTGCTTCTCCAGCAGTGTCCTGCATGTCTGGTTCGTCTAACTTGTATAGTTTTCGTGATGGGAGGCAAGTGGCCGTATAGTTGGTGTCTCGTGGGTTGTCGTCGCCAGGACTTGTTCAATATTGCTCTCAACATTCTTGTGTAGTTGCCGTCTTACTCATTAAAATACTCTGTACTAAATAGGAAACTCTATTAAAATACTCTATACTAAATAGAATACTCATTAAAATACTCTATACTAAATAGAATACTCATTAAAATACTCTATTCTAAATAGATCTGGACCAGTCAGTGGGGGCTGTAGAATATACCGACTATTTTTCTACAGAGGGGTAAGGCTTCCCATAATGAATGTCCTCAATATGACACTAAACAATCTGATGGTGAAATTCCAATAATGCATAAGCTTTGGGGAATCCAGAGTACCCTTTCACTGCTATCACTCCCAGGTCCACTCTTGCGCGGTCTGATAGCACTTGATAGAGTCTTATCTATGGGTTAAATAGAAGTAAACAATGGATTTACGCTAAACTGAACTGCTTGAAATAGGACTGTTTTGACATTTAAACTGTGTATTTATGCTAAAATGAATCGTTTGAAATAAAACTATTGATATGTATGAAGATGAATTTGGCATTAAATTAAATGAACTATTATATAACTTGAAGCACAGGAAGTTCAACCAATTGGGGATCAGAAGAGTTGGAGAGAAGATGCTGGATTGAGGAACATGTCCCAGAGAGACTGGGCCCCCAGGCCCCCGGTTGAGCAGCCTAGGAAAACGGGAAAGAAACGCGGTTATGGCCGATAGAGCGGTGGTCAATATGTTGCAGTTCTGTTTGGTCTCCAACGCCCTCTCACATACAACGCTTTCAAATAAAGTGAGAGGTATATTTTTCTAAAAGACTGTGTCGCTCGTCCTTGTTGTGTCGTCGTTAATGTGTGATCGTTAATGTGCCATCGAACCAAACAAAATAGATTCTTCAATATTGGTATGGATTACCCATACATCTGGAAAACAACAGTTGTTCGGCCATTTACCTCCCATCTCTAAAACCATCAAAGTAAGACAAACAAGACATGCGGGAGAAAGCTGGAGAAGACAGAACAAACTTATAGGTAACGTTCTTCAATAGATCCCTATACATGGACGTCTCAGTTTGACCGACATGCAAGAATTCATCTACATCAACTCTGTGTGGACACAAAATGTAGTTGGGAAAGCCTGCTGGTAGTACTGGATAGTAGATACATTTTTTTATAAACGGAAACGATAATTATTAATTATTAAACAGACTTCAAGATGAAATAACTTAATAAGGATTTATATACGATAAAACCAACCAGCCAACCAAATACCACACCAACCAACCAGCCTAACAACCCCCAAACCAACCAACCAACTGATCCGTAAACCAACCAACCAACCAAACCAACTGATCCGTAAACCAACCAACCAACCAACCAACTGATCCACAAACCAACGAATCAACGAACCAACCCTAGAATAAACAACCAACCAACCAACCAACCAATCAATCGACTCAAAAACCAAGAAACCAACCAACCTAACCAAAAATCAACCAACCTTCTTACCAAACCAATGAAACAACCGAATAACCAACCAACCAACCAACCTTACTATCATCAACAGCGTCATAACCCTATTTTCTTTTTTTATTTGAATAATGATTTACAATTTCAAAGATAATACGTTGACTTTTTATATCTACGGCAACTTTTCACAAGACTCAAACATTTCAAGCAAAAAAGAAAATGTTCATCGCTTGTGATAATCAATAGTTATTAATTCAGTATCGACTTTTGCTGCCGGTCGGTCATTTCTAACAATGGGAAAGCCTTCTTAACTTGGCTATTCTCAGGAACTATCAGTGTTTTTGAAGCGTTAACAAAGGACACATTCGTCTCCTTCATAGAGTTCTTTATGTTGAAAAGCCAGCCCATACTATCAAAAATTGAATTAGTAACGATATGGACTTATATCTTCCAGAAAGGATTAATTCTACTCTTGTCGTCTACTGTTTTTTGATTTATTTACTTTATATGAAATATTCGTTCGTGTTCAAAATTTTTTCGAAGAATAACCTGTCTTCATGAGAGAGTAAACAATAGACTGCAATTAAATGTAAATGTTTGAAAACCTTGTGAACAAGGAGCAGAAATAAAGTCCAAAATCTGTAATAATATTTTGGAAAAGTTTTCTTGTCTTCTGCTGACTCGGGAGCTTATATGGTGAATTGGTTAACTTGCTAGACTGGCGGTAATGTGGGAGTGACAATCAAAATTGCAGTTTCACTTGATCCTGAGAACAAAGGGGTTATTGGCTAGACTGTTATAATATAGTATAGCCGTGATACAACTATACGTATATATATATATGCGGAAACATAATCAACAATAATGACGAACGAACAGACTTCTTTAGAAAAATATACCTCTCAAAATTTATTCGAAAGGGTTGCGAAACGGTTGTGTGTGAGAGGTGAGTTGGAGACTGAACAGACTGCAACATATTGACCCGAGGTTCCTCTGACTATAGCACCACTTCTTTCTCATTCTTATGGGTTGCTCAACAAGGGTCCTGAGGGCCCAAGCCCTCTGCTGGGAGCTGGTTATCACTGTCTTGAACTGCGACTCGAACTCCAACTACCTGACTCCAACTCTGGCACCGGGTTATATAATTGTTTGACATCCACCTGCTTCCTGTGAGCGTCGCATTTGCACATACTTCAACCCGCCTCGGTCAAGGCTATATCTTGATGTCTTCGACCGGATGCATCTGTTCCTTGATTGACGGCTTGGTCAATATGTTACAATAAGGTTAGTTTAGTTTGGTTTGGTTTTATGGCATATCAATCATTTAAAGTTATTTAATGCCAAATCCTCTTTATACATATATATTAAATTTGTATAATTTGGTTAGGATGGGTTTTATAGCATATTGACCATGATAGTTGTTTAAATTTCTATGACGAAGCAGGACACTTAGCGTAACGGTTATAGGCGTTGGTTCCCTAAGCTACTTTGGAGACAATTATCTGGAGGTTGCAGGTTCAATCCTGACTGCAAGCAAGTAACGATACAGAATTACTTAACACTTTTACCGGGTTATGGCTAACAGGCGACCTGCGTAGATTCCAAAAAGGGGGTAGTTCGAAGTTCCGTGTAAGCTCCTGAGTTCGACAAACACCCGAAGAAGGCCGGAGGACATATCGGCCGAAACGTTGTGGAAATAACAATAAAGATGAAAACAATTGTCCGAAAACCCATAATGACAAAAAAAAAGCCCGACCATTTTAGATTATTTAATGCCGAACCCTCTTTATAGGTATATATTATACATATAGGATTTAGTTTGGTTGTTTTTTATGGAATATCAACGATTGTAGGTTATGTAATGCCAAATCCTCTCCATACATATGTATTAAATACATAAGATTTTTTTAGTTGGTTTTTATGGGATATCAAGCATTGTAGGTTACGTAAAGCCAAATCCTCTTTATAAATATATATTAAATATATTGTTGTATATTGACCTCCAACCTGACCGGGCTGTAAAATTAGGAAAAACACCTGTGTAAATAACAGTTGCATCCGGTCGAGGAATATCAGAATACAGCCTTGACCGTGGACGGGTTGAATGAATGCGATTTGTGACGCCCACAAGAAGAAGGTTGACGTTGAACTATTATATAACTTGGAGCACAGGAAGTTCAACCAGTTGGTCATCAGAAGAGTTGGAGAGAAGATGCTGGATTGAGGAACATGTCCCAGAGAGGCTGGCCCCCAGGCCCCCGGTTGAGCAGCCTAGGAAAACGGGAAAGAAACGCAGTTATGGCCGATAGAGCGGTACTATTTACCAACCCCTCCGCTCGGGCAGGATATGACACAAGGTCAATTTTTAAGCGGAGTTTTACAGGTTTGAATTCAGAGTTTTCCTTCTCCTAGACTAGTTGTCTCAACAAGGCTGAAGAACCTAGTCCGTCCTACTATTTACCCATAGCTGGAGGGAGAATAAGGGGGTTCATACCTTTCCCGAGGGTATTTGCCCGAAAGTGAACATAATAGCGCGACTGGAGTACGAACTCGCGTACTACGATTCCGCAGTTCATCGCTTTAACCATTACACCACGAGGACACCCCTCGATATGGCCGATAGAGCGGTGGTCAATATGTTGCAGTTCTGTTTGGTCTCCAACGCCCTCTCACATACAACGCTTTCAAATAAAGTGAGAGGTATATTTTTCTAAAAGACTGTGTCGCTCGTCCTTGTTGTGTCGTCGTTATGATTCTGCATGTATGCATATGTGTTTGTATAGTTGGTCATGGCTATACAACAATATAAGATTTGGTTTGGTTGGTTTTTATGGGATATCAACTATTGTAGGTCATTTAATGCCAAATCTTCTTTATGCATATATATTAAATATATATGATTTGGTTTGGTTGGGTTTGATGGCATATCAACCATTGTAGGTTATTTAATGTCAAATCCTCTTTATACATATATATTAAATATATATGATTTGGTTTGGTTGGGTTTGATGGGATATCAACCATTGTAGGTTATTTAATGTCAGTTTGTTTTTATACATGTATATCAAATCTATGATTTCTAATGTGCAGTCTGAACTCATTCTTTTTCACACAGTTAAATGGTTTCACTTATTTCTATCTAATACGAATAATTCTATTCACCATTAATCATATGCTGGCACACAGTGCATGCAAAATCATAACGGTGACACAATAAAGACAAGCGACACAGTTCTTAAGAAAAATATACCTCTCAGTTTATTGAAAGGGTTTTGTGTGAGAGGGAGTTGGAGACCGAACAGAACTGCAACATATTGACCCCCACACTATTGGCCATAACTGCGTTTCTTTCCCGTTCTCCGGGGCGGCTCAACCGAGGGCCTGAGGGCCCAGCCTCTCTGGGACATGTTCCTCAATCCAGCATCTTCTCTTCAACTCCAACTGCTCAATCGGGGCCCTGAGGGCCCCCTCTGCTGGATGCTGGCTTTCTCTACCGTATCTTTTCTCCAACTCGTCTGAATTTTCTATGCAACGTGATATATAATAGTTCGATGCCCACTCAATCTCTTCCCATAACTGGCCAACGGAATATGCAACTTCCGCCGTCTTTGGAATTGCATGTTTTGATCATCATCGAGCGGAAATAACCGTTATGCAGTTCACAAGTCACCCTCTTCCGGTGCATCAGCTTGTGACTGTACCGTGGGATTTTAACCCTGTCTCATATTGTCTGTCGCAATATCTTCTATAACTGGCCAACGGAATATGCAACTTCCACCGTCTTTGGAATGGCATGTTTGACCGGGTCGGAGGTCAATATTACCACAACAGTTTAATATTTAGTATTGGGATGTATCATTAAGAATTTAATGAAAGATCAGTCATTTGTTTATTCATAATTAAATGTAAAAACAATTCTATTTAAAAAAATCGAGTTTACAGTTAAGTAAGTACACAGTTTAAATGTCAAACAGTTCTATTTGATCCATTGATAGGACCCTAACAGGTGAAAACATTCCGGGCCAGGATGGATCTGGTGCACTGGCAATGAAGGGGTAATCTGCATTCCCATAAACTACAGCATAAATGAAGCTTTACCATCAGGTTTTTTGAGGTCATATACAGGATACTCGTTGTGGCGAATCTTACGCCTTAGCCGAGATTCTGTTGCTGTATTCTGTAGCGTCAGCTGAATAGGCCATTGTGACATAGTCACGTGCATCAAAACACGGCTTTTCACTTTATCCTGATAGCAGTGTCATAATCGGCTTCCTGAATTAGCGTTGGCAGGTGTCTTAAAGAAGTTCTTGTTTCTTAATCCCGAAAGCAGTGCAAAGGTAACTTTTCTTGATTATAATTAATATAGTTTATATGCATTAAAGAGGTGGTTGTCATTTGATCCTGAGAGAAGTGCAGGGAATAATTTTCTAGATTTGCCATGATTTATTCATGTGTATCAAAAAGCTTGTTTTCACTTGATCCAGTCAGCAGCGTAACAGTTTCCGTGTCAGACTGGCTGTGATATTTGTATTGAAACTTACCCGGCTTTTGCTGGGCTGTCTGGCATTCGTGCCGGATGGGGTATCGAAATCAATGACAAATTCGAGGCCGAAATGCCCCCTGCTTCGGCTGGGCCATCTTCGGGTGGGCGAGCTGCAACATTGACACCTCTGTCCCCTATGTATAGCACTAGACCTTGCTGTCTAGTTCAAGCTTTAACCCGGCACCCGTACTCGGGTCCAGATTTGTGTTCATGAAACTGCTGTGCTCATTAGACCAACATTGAACATAGAGGGTCAGTGAGCAGCACAGACCAGCACAGTTCGAGCATCAACTCGTGCCACCCCTTCCCTTTCCCTAAATCCCCCTATAATCATTGACCTTGTGTCAGGTCCTGTCTGGTGGGAGGCAGCGACTTATAACAACGTTTTTTGGATTGAAATTAATTGATTTTAAAGGCATGTCAAACTATCTAGGGTTATTTTACTCCTAGAGGTGTGAGATTTTGTCTATTTTATGCTCATTTTTGTGTAGTTGTTTCTCAAAAAGGTTTTTGCTACACAGCCCTATCAGATACAAATAATGTTTAGACAGATCTATTTGACCAATAACTGGAACGAGAACCAGAGCAACAACTTCATGTCAGCGTTGACCTTAGAGTAATGGTAATCAAAAGGTATTACACATTTCCCAGATCTCCAGAATTAGAGCCTCACAATCAAATGCAATTTAAAGTGATACCCTTAATACCTCTTCATTGGATGCAGGAGATAAAACAATCAACGTATTACAAGCACCTATCCCTTACAAATCATTAAGTTATAGATAGTCATTCCTATCAAAGATTGGTTGTCCCTTGATTCTAGAAGCAATGTAATAGTTACTTTGCTGCACTAGCTTCTATTATAGTGGTTGGTTACTTGCTTGGTTGGATCTTATGGAATATCAACCTTTCTCGGTCATTTAAAGCCAAATTCTGTATATATATATATATATATATATATATATATTTCATTTTGTTAACTACCTGATGATTGTTGTTCTATAAAAGCTCCATGAAACCAAGGGGTCGCAGACTAAATTCCTTAGCATTAAATATATAACTGCAATATATATTTATTCATTATATATATATATATATATATATATATATATATATTTCATTAGGAAAAAAAACACACCGGTCACATTAGGATTATAAATTTATTTGCATCCTGTTAGGTGCTTTTGAAAAATCAAAAAACATTTAAATTTTCCTGGTAAAAGGAAAATTTAAATGTTTCACATTTGAATAGTTTTCTTGCCCTGGTGGAATTACTTCCAACTTCGGTTTGACTGAACCAAATAATACTTATATATATATATATATATATATATATATATATATATATATATATATATATATATATGTATATATATATATATATAAATGCAAAGTATTTGTTCTTTTTTGTTGGTCTAAATAGAGAAAAAAAATGTTAATATTCAAAAATTGAGTAATTCCACAAAGACATTATATCTTTTTTAGAATTATTATTTCGTTCTTATATACGGTATGTTTCTAGCCTGTTGCTTTCGTCAGAGAATATTTAATATTTTTTCAGGTTTTATCCTGGCTTGTATAGAGGTCACTGTTTTGTGTTAGATTTCTTGTTGGGGTTGCTCCTTTCTTTTTATTTTTTCTCCTCGTTTTCCCGGAGCATGTTTCCTGTTTTCCCTAGTGGATACATATTTTATTTTCCCAATTAATCTTTGACATTTGATACACGGTAAAAGTTTTGTTCTTTTAATCTGTGTGTTTTAGTTGATATACTATAGAAGTTATTGTCCGTTTTTTAAGATGTTTAGATTTCAACTACAGCTATATTATTGCTTTTTCCCCGGTGAATCTATGTGTTTCTGTCGTTGTGCGTGTATAGTTTGAATTTCATTTAGTATGAACTTGAATATTTTTATGAAGCTTATATATCATCAATTTCATCATCATGTGGCACTGGTAGCACGGATATCCCTGACCCTCTCACGCCATTCCTCCCTATCGTTCATCGCCTCAGGCAGGTCTTCAGGACATCATCCCGTATCCTCACATAGCTGCTGAATGTATGTTCGTGCTGGTCGTCCTGCTTTTGCACGTCCATGTGTGGCGGTCCATAAGAGTACATCTCTTATGAGTTCGTCCCTGCTTCTCCAGCAGTGTCCTGCATGTCTGGTTCGTCTAACTTGAATAGTCTTCGTGATAGGAGGCAGGTGGCCGTACAGTTGGTGTCTTGTGGGGTGTTGCCGCCAGGACTTGTTTAAGATTGCATGTAGCATTCTTGTGTAATTGCCGTCTAGCTTCTTCATCAGCCGTTTTGTTAGCGTCCATGTAGTGCACCCATATAGCAGTATCGATGTGACCGCTGCCTGGAAGAAACTGCGTTTTATTTTATCGGTTAGGTCTGATTTCCATATAATCGATAGCCTATTGATAGCTGTCCATCCTTTCGTTAACCTTGTGTTGATGTCCTTTTCGGTTGATTCGACGCTGCTTCCTAGGTAAGTGAATTTGTGGTTAACAAGCCAGATTTTGGCATTTTATTCGGTGGTTGGTCGAATGCGATTAATTTTGGATAAATGGGAAGATTAGAATTTAGCTGGGGTTGCAAGAATGTGTTTTGCATTTTCATTGTTGGTTTTAGTGTTTTGAATTAGTAATAAGGGTTTTTCTTGAGTTATCTATTTTGAGAATTACTGGGTAGACTGGTCTTCTATAAGATCTTCTCTTTATGGTACTTGCTTCAGTTGAAGATTCGAAATTTTCGGTTGATATGTTTGGCGGTGCTACGGTATTTGTTGTAGGTTTTTGTCTAATTTTTGTTTGTGTTTCTGTTTGACAGATTTCAATTGAGTGTCAATCTTCGTAACTAGGAATCTGAGTCAATCATGTCGTCATAGTTGCCGTAGTTTTTTTTTAATTGGAGCTCTATGTTTATCAAGTTGATTGTTATTGATTATGGTGTTGCTGGTTATTGGAGTTACTTTCTGAGTCATTTCCTAAACATTTCAAAGTTATCTTTCTTTTCTAATTGAAGATGTTTTTTTTTTAAATCTGAATATATATATATATGTTTGATTATATGATAAAGACACATTTTATCTATTTAATTTTATCATATTTACCAACCCCTCCGCTCGGGTAGGATATGACACAAAGTCAATTTTTTAAGCGGAGTTTAACAGGTTTGAATACAGAGTTTTTCTTCTCCTAGACTTGTTGCCTCACCAAGGCTGAAGAACCTAGTCTGCCCTACTATTTACCCATAGCTGGAGGGAGAATAATTGGATTCATACCTTTCCCAAGGGTATTAATGCAATGTGAAATGCAATCAGGCTCGTACAGGATTTGAACTCGTGTCGCCGAATCCATTTCCTACGACGATAACTATTACCTCACGGGCACCTCTACAACGTGTCTATTTGATTTTATTAAGATCCTTTCAAGTTTCTTGATAAGTTTCATGGTTTCAGGTTGGATTTAGTGGATGAATTAACCAAAGATGTCCTGAGTGCTTTCGGACCAGTCAAAGATCATCGTCAGGGATTGCTTGAATGAAAGTTCCGAAAGCAGCTGGGAAAATTCTAGTAAATTCATTAACCAATTCGAACCTGAAACCAAGACACTTATCGGGAAACTTGAAATGATCTTAATAAAATGATATAGACAAAATGTGTCTTTATTATTTAATGAAACATGCTTAAATGAAAGACTGCTGCCAAACTACACACACACATATATGTATATTGTATATACACACACACACAAACACACACACATATATATATATATATATATATATATAAACAAACAAACGCTGCTCCTGCTACATCATACCTCATAATTCCCTTGTCAACGTGGTACGCTTGCTGGCCGAGCGGTCTAATATTAAGTCGAACGTAAAGATATGCGGGTTTCGATCCCAGCTTCAAGCGTCTTGGCACACTGAAGAGTTGTGACACAATTAAACAGTCTCTCTGTGGATGATGATAATATATATATATATATATATATATATTGTCATCCACAGACAGATCTGTTTCGTTCTATCAGAACTCTTCAGTATGCTAGACAGGCTAGATTCCCGAAGCTGGGATCGAAACTTGGCTGACTGAAACGCCAATCCAAGATTCTACCACTCAGCCAAGATTAAACTAACGCAAGCGAAGGAAATTTAAACGCTTATGTATCACATTTGTTTACATATATCCGCTTAACGGCTACAGAGAGCTCAATTCATTTAAAGAGCTTTGCATTACGGTAGTGGCAACCATTACTTCTGGAGGAGCGTATATATATATATATATATATATATATATATACGCTCCTCCCAGTGGTGTGTTGAGCCATTTGGCGAAGGAATTATCAGTTGCTACTCGCGTAATCCAAAGCTTTGCTAACGAACTGAACACTTTGGTAGACGATGGCGTAAAATGTAAACAAACAAAATCTGATGCATATGCGGTAAATTCCCAAGCTGACGTTGAGTTGTATTCTGGCTTAGGGGTAAATCATCAACTTCAACGAGAACTTAGGCGAGTTTCAATCTGGGCTTGGAGTGCTTTATGTGCCTAGCCGCACTGAAAAGTTAGTATACAACGAAAAAGTCAGTCCGTGAATGATAATATATATATATATATATAATCTGGATTTAGCATTAAATGACCAACGAGTGATGATATGCCATAAAACCCAACAAATTAACTATGCCCACTCACACCCATACAGATACGGTCATGAGCAAGAAAAGAAACGACAAAGAATCTGTGATTTGATTAAAGCCAAAACTAAGCCAATTTTTTTGTCTAACGGTTACAAAGCAAAGAAAGTATTTTTACAGAAAAAAGCTCTTTTAAGGAAAAGTGGGACGGGAGGAGTTAACAAAAACGAAAAGAAGGCTTTTCTAACTGTGTGGTATTCTCATATACATGTTCCTGCTGGAATATACATATATATACTGGATACATACCGACGCAATGATAAAGACAGACGCAGGAAGACTTCTTTATGAATATATATATCTCTCACTTCATTTGTAAGGGTTCGAAAAGGTTGTGGGGGTTTTACTGTGAGAGGGAGCTGGAGATCGAACATAACTACAATATTTCGACTACCTTACTAATAGCCGTCAGCGTTGTGTCTTTCTTGTTCTCCTGATGCTGGGGTCCACTCTGCTGTGTGCTGGCTTTCTTTACTGCATCTTCTCAGCATATTCTCTGGACCCCAACTCATCAGGGCCTAAATGGCCCCTTCGGCCTGATGTGGCTTTCCTTACCACATCTCGTCTATAACTTCGTCCAATCTCCAACTCAAATAGACCTTAACTCAACTGAGTTATATAATCGTTCGACGCCCACTCGATCTTTGAAATCGAATGTTTAATCGTCATGCAGTCACTCTCTTCGAGTGCATCACTCTGTAGTGGCACAATGGAACCTTCACCTTGTCCCACCTCATAAGCCTTTATCCGTCCACCCGATCTCTTTCGATTACTGGCCATTGGAATGTGTCACTTCCTTCCGGTGCATCACCTTGGAATAGCATTTTTGGGCCGGGTCGAAGGCCAAAATACCACAACTGCTCTTGCTACGGCCTTAAAAATAGCTCCTAAAACACCAATAAGTAAGTACGCTAATGAATTGAAAGTCCACGAAAAAACTGTGAGGAATTAAAGAAGGTTTCAAACCAAGCCATAAGCCCTTTGTTTACACCATATAAGACATTTTAGAGAACAAAAAAACTACAGCTTCCCATTTAAACATTGGCTTGTTTAAGACTGCTATTGAGAAGGAATGGAATAAAATATCTGAAGAATTTATTTTGAGGGCATACAAATCCTTTCGAAGACCTGTTGATACAATTAGTGACTATATTGAGTAAATGCATTGTTTTGTGAATACTTTTTTTATTTTCTTAAAATTAGTTCTTATTTCTTAAAATTTCTTTTTTTTTTTCAAAATTAATCTTGTTTTATAATCGCGCCGTTTATTATTATAATAGAATATTCCAACTTTTACTTCCGCACTCTCTACTGAGACAAAATATATCATTTTTGTCAGTATATATATATATATATACACACACACACACACACACACACACACACACCACACACACACGTACACACACACATATATATATATATATATATATATATATAAGGAAAAAAGACAAAATGGGAAAAATATACGTCATTGTATAGTAAGGAAAAATTTCTAAAATGACTACTAAAATTGGGAGGGGTTCCTCGTGGTGTAATGGTGAAAGCGATTGACTGCGGAATCGTAGTAAGCGAGTTTGTACTCCAGTCGCGCTATTACGTTCACTTTCGGGCAAATAACCTTGGTATGAAAGGTATGAACCCCCTCATCCTCACAGCTATGGTTTAAATAGTACCGCTTCTTCTAGGAGAACGGCTTTGGCATTAAATAACCAACAAAGGTTGATATGCCATTAAACAAAGAAACCAAACCAAACCTACCAAAATTGGTGCGCCATCGGTAGCTCAGAATTCTCTGACGGTATCCCCTGGGTGTGTAATATCAGCTAACATTATTTCTAGTTTGCAGATGGATTCATATGCTAGTAGGGATTTTCTCGTACAGGAGGCATTTGTGGATACGAGCATCTTGCATATAGCTGAGAGCACAAAGCTAGTAAAACTTGCTGCTGCATATCTTAAATGCTGACCCTGTTCAGCGCATATTTTTTCTTGTACAAGCTTATTCCATAAAATAGCCGCCATCCATTTCAAGCATTGCAGTTAAAAGCTGATGAAGCTATATTCTTAGCCATGAAGATTGACCAACTTCAACTTAGAACTCTTTTATAGTCGACATAATAGAAAACTCCCCCATAAAGAAAGATCAGTGTTTAAGCTAAACTCACATTTTTAAACAATAACTGACTTTTTTCTTTTTCTTTCTTTTCTTTCTTTTTTTAAATCAGGCATGGAATAGTTTTCTCTATATTGTGTGCACTTGGAACGAGTGTTACCGTCCACTGACTGAGATTGTCTACTAACTTTCAATGCTTGATGAATCGATTCTTGAAGAAACCTGATGAGTCAAAAAGGTCACAGCTGTTAGCGTGCAATTGTTGCTTGTCGGAAAGAGCTGGCAAATTAAGCAAAATCATCATGTTTATTACTGCTATGTACGTCAAAATCGCCGTTCTTTCTTGAAATCATTCATCACCGTCCGTTGCATTTTCAATGAATGGAGTCTTTTGTTTAATATTTTTAAAAAGTGTGCATCCAACTTTTGCTCAGCTGACATTCTATCTAAATATCGATCGCTAAAGAGAAAACCAAGCCAGCCTTCTTTTCTTTTTTTTTTTCTTTTTTGTTATAAAAGCAGGCATGCTTTTGTTCTGACGACATTTGAATATCAAACAGAGGAAGAGGTCAAAGGTCAGTTTTATGTTGGCAGCCGCTTCAAGTATCTGGAAGTCTTTTCTTATTCTGAACCGCCAGAGCGCTGCTGGCTAATGGGAATATATTCATATATCAATAAAGACAGACGTCTTTGTCACATAAAGTAAATATTCCTGTTTATGAATACACTTACTTGATAAAAATCAGTGAGATATTATTGAATATGTATACTGTACGGCTCTTCTAATTGAATAAATAAAATCAATAATTAGAAATGAAGCTGAGTACGTATATTGAATGATCCACTTTGTATCCTTGATAATGTTATCTCAAAACTCGAGTGAGACAGGGGGTGTCCTCGTGGTGTAATAGTTAAAGCGATGGACTGCAGAATCGTAGTACGCGAGTTCGTACTCTAGTCGCACTATTCCGTTCAATTTCGGGCAAATACCCATGGGAAAGGTATGAACCCTCTTATCCTCCCAGCTATGGGTTAAATAGTACTGTTCTTCTAGGAGAATGGCTTTGGCATTAAATAACCTAAAAAGAGTTGATATCGAGTGAGACAAACATTTTGAAATATTCTGAAATGTACAAATTTGCAACACGTATATCCCACGACCGAAGAGGTTCAAACGATGATAGTTACTTACTTACTTACCGTAGTAAGCTGTATAGTGTTAGTGTTGTATAGTCATATGCAACAACTATACACATATACATGCAGAATACATATTGATGCAATGAATAAAGACTTCTTTTAAAAAAATATACCTCTCACTTTATTTGAAAGGATTTGTGTGTGTGAGAGGGAGTTGGAGACCGAACAGAACTGCAATATATTGACTCCCACTCTTATGGCCATCAGCGTTGTGTCTTTCTCGTTCTCCAAGGTTGCTTAACCGGAGGCCCGGGGGCTCAGCTTTCTGCTGAGTGTGGCTTTCTCTACCACTAACTCATCTGATATCCAACTCAATTGGGGGTCCCAAAAGGCCCCTTCTGCCGGGTGGTGGCTTTCTCTACCACCTCTTGTCTCTAACTCCTCTTATCTCCAACTCTCTGGCTCCCTGTATACACCGTGTTATATAATAGTTCAATCGCCCACTCAATCTTTGGAATGGCATGTTTGATCGTCATCAAGTGGAAATAACTGTCTTGCAGTTCACAGGTCACTCTCTTCCGGTGCATCAGTCTATGAGTGTACCATGGGATTTTACCTTGTCCCATTTTTTCTGTCAAACCCGCCTCTGGAGGCCTATGTCTGCAGCTGCTCGTTCCAAGTGTGGCAAATTTGTACATTTCAGAATATTTTGAAATAACATTATCAAGGATACAAAGAGGATCATTCGATACATGCTATTCCAAATTGACGCACCGGAAGGAAGTGACACATTCCAATAGTAGTTATGAGAAGAAATCGCGTAGGCGGGTTTGGCTGAAAAAAATGGGACAAGGTAAAATCCCATGGTACACTCATAGACTGATGCACCGGAAGAGAGTGACCTGTGAACTGCACGACAGTTATTTCCGTCTAGCTTCTTCTCGAGCCGTTTTGTTAGCGTCCAAGAGGTGAATCTATACAACAGTATCGACATGACTGCTGCCTAGAAGAAACTGAGTTTCCTTTAATCGGTCAGCTTTGATTCCCATATGATCGATAGTTTATCGATAGCTGTTCATGCCTTCTTTAGCCGCGTGTCGGTGTCTTTTTCGGTTGATGAGACACTGCTTCACCACCGACCATTATAACTAGTGGAGGTGCCCGTGGTGTAGTCGTTATCGCCGTAGGAAATGAACGCGGCGATACGAGTTCAAATCCTGGACGAGACCGATTGCATTTCACATTGCACTAATACCCTTGGGAAAGGTATGAATCCAATTATTGTCCCTCCAGCTATGGGTAAATAGTAGGACAGACTAGGTTCTTCAGCCTTAGTTAGGCAACTAGTCTAGGAGAAGGAAAACTCTGAATTCAAACCTGTTAAACTCCGCTTAAAAATTGACCTTGTGTCATATCCTGCCCGAGCGGAGGGGTTGGTAAATAGTACCATTATAACTAGCGTCTCTTTTTTAAAATCTAAAAGGAAGTTGGTAGATTAGAATGTGAAGAGATATATGTGTCTCTTCTTCCACCAAATAAGGGTCAGCAGGTGAGTGGGGGTATGTTGTTCTTAACTGTCTGGCTTTGAGTGTGACATAGGTTAGTAGGCGTCAGTGGTCTTCGATTTTGTCTGACATGTTGACTTTAAAAGATTTTTAAATTGGGAATTAGCGTTGTTCAAATCCGTCCTTGATAATATATATATATATATATATATATATATATATACTACCTATGAGCCATTAGAGATATTTAGAGTTTTGGGTTTATCATTTTTAATGAAAGAGATGTGAAATTTTCTAAAGACCATTAATATTCAAAATAATTATTTGAGAATAACATTTTTGTTTACTGAAACCTAAAGCACGCGGAGGGAGTTGATATTGTAAAATACAGCTTGGCTGACAATATGGGATAGGGTTAAAATCCCACGGTGCCGTCACAAAGGGATGCACCGGAAGTGAGTGACCTGTGAACTGCATGACAGTTATTTCCACTCGATGATGATCAAGCATGCCATTCCAAAGACGGTGGAAATTGCATATTCCGTTGGCCTGTTATGGGAAGAGATTTCGTGGGCGGGAAGCGTATCCATATCTCCGCGTGGGAGTCTGATGGCAATATAAGGCCGACAAATTGAACGGAAGACAGTGAAAAATCCGCTGTTCACGCAAGCTTGTCCCGTCGTTGCCCCGTGTGCGATTTCTCGGCCATCGTCTACTTACACCGAAGAATCTAGGCCTCATAGACGAACGATTCTAATACCTCTCCTGATTGCTTCTACTTCACACAAGCGTCCGTCGAGAAAATAAATATCTATTGTTATATATATTACGTGTTGTCAAATGTTTGGCCAGAGCGAAACGTCACAATATTTATTAACCCACAATTAAAACGAGAATAATAAAAATAGATTTAGTCAACACAAGTTCATCGATTTTCGTCAGATACGGTTTTTAATTGCTACTTCTTCATATTCATTTGTTTTCATATGCTTTTCATATAATTATTTATTTGAATCACAAATATTTGATTAAAAAAGTTTGTATTTGTAAGAAAGGAAACATAAAAAGACAACAATTATAGCACTTCATGTTATCCCGTTTCATTAACAACATAATTTTCCGCTTTCATTTCTTTTGATTCTGTAATTACATTCGGATAAGATTGCTGTTGTTGTTGTTTGCGACCTTAGTCAAGGGTGACCTGAAGGCTCCCTTTTCAACAGCTACGACACTGAGGTGTAGGAAAGGGCGCTACTCCATTCCCTGGATTCCTCCACTTTAACCTTGATCCGTACCTTATAATGCTGAGTGTTTAGCAAGGAGGTATCAAGTACCATTTTTTGAGTCTTTAGTATGACTCGACTTGGGATTGAACCCTGATCTCCTTGAACATTGACGAACACTCTACTCAATAGCCCCCCACCAAACCCCCCCCCAAAAAAAAACAGAACACTTGGAAGTTAAGTAGGACGGAAAGAGAAAGGGATAAATCATATAATCAAAAACAGAACAAAACAAAAACAACATAAACCACACACACACACACACAAAAAAATGCATAATATATATTTACGTATGCAGCTTTTTTATCCATATGTCCCCAGTCGCGTTTTGTAAAGGATTTTTCTTTTAAACACACACACACACACACACACATGTATATATATATATATATATATATATATATTGGTCGTTATAGGATTTCCTGATGATCCGTTAAGGTGAAACTTTAGTAGGAGATTTCCGACTCGCGATTTAAGTTAATTATATATATATATATATATATATATGGCCCGGGAGACCTGGGTTCAATCCCAGGTCGAGTCATACCAAAGACTCAAAAAATGGTACTTGATGCCTCCTTGCTTAACACTCAGCATTATAAGGTGCGGATCAAGGGTAAAGTAGAGCCATCCAGGGAAGGAGTAGCGCCCTCCCCTACATCTTGGTGTAGTAGCTATCGAAAAGGGAGCCTTCGGGTTACCCTCGACTATGGTCGCCAACTTACTTATATATACATATTACTTTGTGAAACGTAAAAGATTTGAAAATTTTAGAATATTCACAGCTCAAACGATCAGATGACGGTTATTAAAAAAATTCTTACGAAACGTTGAACATTGGCAAATAATTCATTAAAAAGCCTTATCCTCTAAAGACATTGCGTTCATTCATTTCTGAACATTTTCACTCGGTCGAATTTATTTACTGTTACTCAGTTATTCAGATAAGATTTTTTTTTTAGTTGAATTATTTACCAAGGTTAAACGTTCCCATATTTATAATAAACCAACATTGGAGAATGTTGAATGTTGATATGTGATGTTCTATCTTCTAAATTATATAAAATTTTAGAATATAACGATATTGTAGTTTCACACTGAAAGAATCCGCAGGATCGCCTCGCCAGTGATGTTCTTGGGGTCCTTACAAGTCTCGGGTCTTCCAAAATTATTCTTGCTCTCCCAAGCGACCCAACCAAAACTATTATTCCTGCTGTGAAAAGTTTGCCCAGCACGCAAAACCGCACAGCACAAACCAAAAAAAAAAAAAAAAAGTCAAAATGCTACTGCTATTGAGCATTTAAACTGAAAGTGGACAATGAGAAACGATATACGTCACTTCCCTCCCAGTCGCTACGAGTTAAGAAGGTAAACAATCACTTGCTCGTCTTTTTTTTTTTTTTGGTCTTGTTGTAGGTGCCCGTAGTGTAAGGAGGTATCCGTTGTGTAATGGTTATCATCGTTGGAAATAGACTCGTTTACACGAGTTCAAATCCTAGACCAGGCTAATTGCATTTCACATAGCGTATGAAACGTATGAATCCAATTATTCTCCCTACAGCTATGGGTAAATAGTAGGACAAACTTAGTTCTTCAGCCTTAGTGAGGCAACAAGTCTAGAAGAAGGAAAACTCTGTATTCAAACCTGTTAAATCCAGGAAATGTCTGTACCGGGTCGCTTTTTCAATGCATCTGTGGAAAATCTGCGGCAAACAGGGCGTTTTTTCCGGGTAGAACTGGGGACCCTTCCCTCAATCAAATCCCAATTATCTTCTTCAATGAGCTGCTCGGGAAGAAGCCGGTTCAACCCGACTAGGTAATATTCATATTCACTCGCCCAAAAATTAGTCTTTACAAAAAAAACCTAAACTTTTTTATTCTTCATCCAATAAGTAAAAACTTAAGCTATAAGAAATTACTTTACTAGACAGTCGTAGTAAGACAGACACAGCAATAATGCTACCAGCAGATAAAATCTTAGAGGAAAACCAATCTTGATAATGTAGGAAAAAGTTGTTTTTTTTTCCTCTTTTCTTCCAGGCAGCGGTCGCATCGATACTGCTCTAAGGATGCACTACATGGACTCTAACAAAACGGCTAAAGAAGAAGATAGACGACAATTACACAAGAATGCTGAGAGCAATCTTGAGCAACACCCCACAAGACACCAACTGTACGGCCACCTGCCTCCTATCACGAAAACTATTCAAGTTAGACGGACCCGACATGCAGGACACTGCTGTAGAAGCAGGGACGAGCTCATAAGTGATGTACTCTTGTGGACCCCCACACATGGCCGTGCAAAAGCAGGACGACTAGCACGAACATACATTCAGCAGCTATGTGAGGATACGGGATATTGTTCAGAAGACCTGCCTGGGGCGATGAACGATAGGGAGAAGTGGCGAGAGAGGGTCAGGGATATCCGTGCTAGTTGCACGACATTGTGATGATGATGATGTACATTGGGAAAACTACCCCACTTCATTTCCTCTCTTCCAAACCCTTTCTATTTACCGTCAAATACCTCGATGCTCGTTAGTCTCTGTTGTGCACCATGGTTCTGATCTTTTAATCCATAACCATCTCGACGTTTTTCAGCCGATTCTGAAATCGCTCTGATAGCTTTTCTATTTTTTCTCCTATCATACCTAGTCGATTTAGAATTCTGTATATATATATTTAAAGTATTTTGGCCAACGGTAGTTGAGGGCGACGCCAAAGTTTCCTTTTCAATGGCTACAACAACGAGATATTATGGAGGGCACCACGATTTTTCATGCATTGCTCCACTTCCCCTTGATCCATACCCTCTAAAGTGTTAAGCAAGAGGCATCAAGTACTGTGCTTTGAGTCATTGGTATTACTTGACCCCGGTCTCCTAGAATATTGCGAACTAGGTACCCACTATACTGTAACATATTAACCTTCGACCCAGCCGTCAATCAAGAAACAGGTGCATCCGGTCAAAGATATCAAGATATAACCTTGACCGTGGACGAGTTGAATTCGGCGCAATTGCGACGCCCTCGGGAAGCATGTTGATGGCAAACAATTATATAACCCGGTGCCACAGACAGTTCGAGAGTTGGGGTTCGAGTTGCAGTTCTAGGCAGTGAGAACCAGCTCCCAGCAGAGGGCTTGTGCCCTCAGGACCGCCGTTTGAGCAGCCCAGCAGAATGAGCAAGAAGTGTTGCTATAGTCAGAGGAACTTCGGGTCAATATGTTGCAGTCTTTTCAGTCTCCAACTTACCACTTACACACAACCCTTTCACAACCCTTTCAAATAAAGTGTGAGAGGTATATTTTTCTAAAGAAGTGTGTTCATTTGTCGTTATTGTTGATCATGTTTCCGCATATATATGTATACGTATAGTTGTATCACGGCTATACAACAATGCCAATACACACACACACACATATATATATATATATATATATATATATCATCACATTGCATCATCAGCACGGATATCCCTGACCTTCTCTCGCAACCCCTCCCTGTCGCCCATTGTCTCCGGCAGTGTCTTCAGGGTTACATCCCGTATCTGCACAGATCTGCTGTATATAGGTTCTATCTGGGCGTCCTGCCTTTGTTCGTCCATTTGAAGGGGTCCATAGGAGTACATCACTTATGAGCTCGTCCCTACTTCAACAGGGTCCCACATGTCTGGTTCGTCTAGCTTTGATAGTTTTCGTGATGGGTGATAAGTAACTGTACAGCTGCTGCTTTGTGGGATGCTGCATCCTGCACTTGTTCAATATAGCTCGAGGCATTCTGGTGTAGTTGGTGCCAAGATTTTTCTTTATTCGTTTAGTTAGCGTGAATGTAGTATATCCGTATAGCAGTATCGACACGACCACTACTTTGAAGAATCTCTATTTTATTTTATCGGTCAGGTCTGACTTCCATCTTACCGATAGCCTATCGTTAGCTGTCCATGCCTTTTCTAATCGCGTGTTGATGTATGTCTCGATTGATGAGACACTGATTCCTAGTCTACTAGTTTTAGAGAGCAAAACCGTTTAGTGTGGAGATGTCATTTGTTTCATTAAAGCACATATACTCCGTTTTGAGTGCATTGTCATGGAGGCCTATGCCTGCAGCTGCTCGTTCCAGACTTCGTAGCATGGTTTCGGCTTGGGTGGGTGCATTTGCCCGAAGCGCTATGTCATCGGCGTATTTGGCGTAAGTAATTGTTTGTGCAGAGTACCCTCTGCTTATTTCCTTTATATATATATATATATATATATATATATATATATATATATATATATATATATATATATATATATATATATTATTGAGCAGCAGTCTTTCATTTAAACATATTTGATTAAATAATAAAGACACATTTTGTCTTTATAATTTTGTTCAAGTTTTATGATAAGTGTCTTGGTTTCAGGTTGGAATTGGTGGATGAATTCACCAAAATTGTCCCGAGTACTTTTGGACCTTTCAGAGGTGATCGTCAGGGGTTGCTTGCATACGTAAAGAATGTTTTTAAAGAGTTTGAAAGTTTTTAGGTTTTTATAACAAAACAAAACTACGTAAACGCAGAGTTGTATAAGAATGAGATGCTGATAAACTTAAAAGCAGAACGTAAATAGAATATTATTAAGAAATATGGAATATATATATATATATATGTATATATATATATAGTTTTAGACTTCCTGATGATCCGTTAAGGTGAAACTTTAGTAGGAGATTTCCGACTCGCGATTTAAGTTAATTATATATATATATATATATATATATATATATATATATATATATATATATATATATATATATATATATATAAACAGCTTTGATTGAATACTGCAGATTGTTTCTTTTTAAAAAAAATTTTAAAAGTAAGTGAAGACGTTCAAGTCTTCTCCCTAGTCTTCTTATGTCTGGGTGAAGTTGGTAAAGAATGTACCCTATAATTGCCAAAGCACTTTCGACTATTTCGCTGGCCATCTTTGAGGATTGTTTTATTTTCAGAAAAGAAACAGGTCCCTAGAATTGAAAGATCGACGTGAAGAGGAGCGGTCATTTGATGATTGAGGCTCGAGCTAGTCACATTCATTGACCCATTCACACATTACAATATTGTATCTATTCATCAACTTCCCCGCAAGAATCATCATCATATCAGAATCTCTCCCTGAAACCTACATAAAACCTGAATGAAATGATTTACTTACATCGAGATGATTAAATCGGGGAATGGGAAGAAAAACCCTAAAAGAGGTAACAAAAGAAACACCCATAAATCGTCCACCATCCCCCACAATGATTAGACAGCCAACGGTTTTCTGGTATTTTCGGGCCAGAAACAAGCTGGAAGGCCACTAGAAGAGGAGCGGAACTATTCTAAAAAAGGACAAAATAAAAACTAGTGGAGAGGCGTAAGCTAGGGATCAGTAATATGAATTATTCACATGAGAGTCGAAAATCCGGCAAGTTTGGGCAAGGAAACATTATAGAATTTGGTATGAAAATAAAATGGAGAGAGGATCTAGGTTGTTGTAAACGAGATGACAGGATCATGAGACAACATTCCATTAACGACGGAAAAAAGGGTGACAATGAAACAACTGCTTTCCCGGGGTGGGGTCCCGAGAGACCCAGACCGTCACTGCCATGTGCAGGAAGAGGAGGAATGTTGCTCCCTTTCTTACGACCATGCTTGCACTCACCTTTTTTTGATTGTTATGCGGTCCATGCGTTTTCTGTTGCATCTGATCTTCATCCTAAACTGATACCAAAAAAAAAAAAAAAAAAGAATCAGATGACGATCAGAGAAGTTTGCGCCGTTATACAATCTCTTCTTTGTTTATTCTAGACTTGTCACCTAACCAAATCAAAAGGAATCAGTCTGATTTAATATTTGCTCTGAACCTGGAAGGATAGATTTCCTTCTTCAAGACTAGTGGTCTAACCAAATCTAAAAGAATCGGTCTGATTTAATATTTGCGCTTACCATGGAAGGATAGATTTGCTTCTACGAGACTAATGGTCTAACCAAATCTAAAGGAATCAGTCTGATTTAATATTTACTCATACCATGGAAGGATAGATTTGCTTCTTCTAGACCAGTGGTCTAACTAAATCTAAAGGACTCAGCTTGATTTAATATTTACCTGTAGCAAGTTAGGGTAGATTTCCTTCTTCTAAACTGGTTGCCTAAACAAATCTAAAGGACTCTGATCAATAATTTACTCATAGCAACGTGAAGAACAGGGCGTTTCGTGTCCTTTCCAAGGGGATGACTGCTAATTGAATCGCAAACAACCCCGTCCAGGATCTAAACTTTGTTTGCAGATCCATTTTTGTAAAGTTCTAGCAATATTTTGCAACGTAGTTTAAGTTTGATAAACGCTTTGAACGTAAATTATGGCTGATTGGCTTTATCCTAAATATACCAAACGTATATGAACATTCTAAGGATGTCGATATCTTATGGGTTACAAAATTTGTACACCAAAAAACAACAATTATATTAAGGGATGTTTATTTTTTTAAAGATCAGTACAGCTTTCAATAACAAACACTTTAATTTACATGTCACGTGGTTTACTGATTCAAATCATAAAATTAAGATTGATAGCTTTGAAAAAGCAATCTGATTTTGACGTCGTTTAAATTGAATTGTTTTTTTTTTTTTCTATTTTCTTTTGTTTTATTTCTTTCTTTGTATTTTTTTTCCAAACTAACGCTCCGTCTTCAAGGATTTCAACTTGAGATTTTAACACTTCAAAACACTTGCAAAACAATCTGATACGATGATAACTAACTGTTATATGGATATTTGTCAAGGCAATTCATCGTCTTCTGCTTACGTTAAACCAATGTTTTGATGTGTAGGGAATATTGATATGTTGTGAAAGTTATATATTCTGTTAAAGGCTATTGAATATTCATCATCATCTTAATCAAATTGCGTTGCTGGTCGGATTTCTGTAACTCTCTCTTTCGCCACTCTTCCTTATTATCGGTCGCTTCCGGGAGGTCTTCTAGACTACATCATGTGTCCGTACAGAGCTGTTGTAGTTTAGTTCTTGTTGGTCGGCTAACACTGGCACGTACATGTGAAGATGTACATATGAGAACGTCACTTATGAGTTCGTCCTTGCTTTCCTACCAGTGTCCCGCATCTCTTGTTTATCATATTTTGGATGGTTTTAGTGATTGGTGGTAAGTGGCCCAACAACTGTTTCGTGGGATGTTGATTGCAAGATTTTTTCAATATAACTTGTAGCATTCTTGTGAAGTTCCCCTCTAGCTTTTTTCAATAAACACTTTGTCAACGTCCATGTGGTGCATCCATACAGTAGTATGGATGTACAGCCACTGCTTGGCATAAATTGAATTTTATCTTATCGGATTTTGAATCTGATTTTGAATATTAGTTGACGTTTATTGTTGTTTTTTTGGTTGTTTAATGGCATATCAACCTTCTTGGTTTATTTTATGACAAATCAATCCTTACCGAAGGACCGTACTATTATTATTTAACACGTAGCTGAGAGTTTAATGGAGGTCTTCCCCTTCTCAAGACTATTAATCCAAAAGTGACTAAAGCTCGAAATCACTTTGTACGACACTCCAGTCCTGCAAGTTAGCCACCGCGTCTCAAGTAATGGAAAAAAATCGAAACGTATGACTTTTACTACCAGAGAAAACTAAATAGCAAAGATTCATTGATTAATCTTAATGACATGTAAAATTGTCTAGAGGTCTTATGCGTAGGGGTTTGGGAATCACGTTCATTATACTTTCGACATTTTTGTGTTGTTTTTCTAATGAGTGTTTTCATTTTCACACGGCCCTATCAAATACAAATAAACAGATCTATTTTAAACGTATCTATTTGACTGATGTGTCCACCAAAGATCATCGAGGTCTAAAGTTTGGAAAAATGGGGAGTCACTCCTTCATTGTCATTTCTCCCCGAACCACTTCAACCCACGTTTTAGTGCAAAATAGTGATATAGCTCTATCTTTTCGGAAATCCTTAATTGTAGATCAGAATACCTTGGTTGTATAGTCACAACCATGACCAACTATACAAACACATAATACATCTACATCTACATATGCATGCAGAATCATAACGATGACCCATAAAGACGAGCGACACAGTTCTTTAGAAAAATATGAACCTCTAACTTTACTTGAAAGGGTTGTGTGAGAGGGAGTTGGAGACCGAACAGAACTGCAACATATTGATCTCCTCACTCTTATGGTCATCAGCGTTTCTTTCCCTTTCTACAGGGTTGCTCAACCGGAGGCCCGGGGCCCAGCTCTCTGCTGGGTGCTGGCTTTTTCTACCACACTTGTCTCCAAACTGATTGAATTTCCTGTGCTGTGTGTTATATAATAGTTTAACGCCCACTCAATATCTCCCCATAACTGGCCATCGGAATATGCAATTCTGCCGTCTTTAGAAGGGCATGTTTGATCGTCATCGAACGGAAATAACTGTCATGCAGTTCACAGGTTACTCACTTCCGGTGCATCAGTCTGTGACTCTACCGTGGGATTTTAACCCTGTCCCATATTGTCAGCCAAGCTCGCCCACGTCAATGGAATATGCACTTCCGCCGTTTTTTTTAATGGCATGTTTGGCCGGGTCGGAGGTGAATATACTACACCTTTGATTGTATATCTATGAGCAAACGAAAAATTATGATTTAAGGAGAAATATGATTAAATAGAAATATTCATCTAAATATAGGTGTTGCAAAATAAAAGCATATGACATTTAATAACGAAGGTGGTCTTGTCATTAAATCAACAACCTGTGTGTCAAATAGGTCAATTTGAAAATTGGTAATGTGAGCAGTCCAGTTGGATGGGGCTGTGGAATACAACGACTGCATCTCTGCTGATGAGTATGTTCCCCAACCAGTGGCTCTATCATCTGGGGCTGTAAAATACACCAACTACTTCTCTACAGAGGCGTAAGACCGCCCCCAACGAGTGTTCTGGTATGACACTAAACAATTTGATTGTGAGGCTCCAGTAACTTTTATTGGCATCGCTCCCTGGTCCACTCTGGCCCGGTGTGGTAGTAATTGATAGGGTCCTATTTATAGGTCACATAGAACTAAACTGTGTGCTTTTGCTAAACTGAATTGTTTGAAACGGAACTGTTTATATGTATAAAAACGGATTTAGCAATAGATGAGCTGCGATGGTTGATACGACGTAAAAGCAGACTAAACCAATCCAAACTATTAAGTTTAGATAAAAAATACTTGCAACCATATTAGTGCATGAGAATTTTATGTATTATAAATAGTTGTCTAGACTACGTACTTAGAACATCGATTGACAAAATCAAAGAGAATGGCTTCGAACTGACGAAGAAAAGAAGCAGAAGATACCCCGCAACAACAATTACCGACGCCGACTACGCCGATGACATAGCGATACTGGCAAATACACCTGACCAAGCCGAAACACTTCTGCATAGTTTGGAACGAGCAGCAGCAAGCATAGGCCTCCATGTTAATGCACACAAAACGGAATATATGTGCTATAACCAAACGGGGGACATCTCCACTCTAGAAGGAACCCCTCTTAAACTAGTAGACAAATTCACGTACCTAGGAAGCAGCGTCGAATCAACCGAAAAGGACATCGAAACGAGGTTAACGAAAGCATGGACAGCTATCAATAGGCTATCGACTATATGGAAATCAGACCTAACCGATAAAATGAAACGCAGTTTCTTCCAGGCAGCGGTCACATCGATACTGCTATATGGATGCACTACATGGACGCTAACAAAACGGCTGGAGAAGAAACTAGATGGCAATTACACAAGAATGCTGCGTGCAATCCTCAACAAGTCCTGGCAGCAACACCCCACAAGACACCAACTGTACGGCCACCTGCCCCCTATCACGAAAACTATTCAAGTTAGGCGAACCAGACATGCAGGACATTGCTGGAGAAGCAGAGATGAACTCATAAGAGATGTACTCTTATGGATCCCCACACACGGCCGCGCAAAAGCAGGACGACCAGCACGAACGTACATTCAGCAGCTATGTGAGGATACAGGTTGTTGTCCTGAAGACCTGCCTAGGGCGATGAACGATAGGGAGGAGTGGCGAGAGAGGGTCAGGGATATCCGTGCTGCCAGCACGATATGATGATGATGATGATAGTTTACAGTGGATTATTGTTAATTACTGTAGACCAAGTGGAAATTTGAAAGCGAGTGGAAAAGATTGGAAAACGAAATAGATAAGGATTCTTTAAAAAAATAACCAAGTGCGATTTTAAGAAAATATAAATATGGCACGTGTGTGTGTGCGCATGCGCGTGCGCGCGCGTGTGTGTACGAAACTTTTAAGATATATAAAAAATTGTAAGAGTCTTACATATTCGAGAAGAGTTCTTTATGTTATTGGTTGTATGGAATTATTTCACATGCCTTCATGTATAAAATTCAGTGCACCGCTCTGCACACTATGTAATAATTTCTGGTGTTATGTTCCCTGCGCCATGAATTCGCTGGCAACGAGCGTTTTTGTAAGAAACGAGAAAGGTCCTTGAATCTTGGCTATTTTTGGAAGAAAAAGGATGACATCTTCGCGTTCTTTTCTTTTGTACTATGTTCTGCGTCAATATTAACGATATCTAGAGGTCATTACTGAAAAAAAAGATTCTTGTAGACAAGAGAAATAATTAGAAGTATAAATGGGATAAATCAGATTCTTAGTAAATAAATATACAATAACATGCCCTTCCCTATTTGAGTTTTTTTATGTTTTTTATAAAACGTTTTATGATTGAGAAGATGAGCTATCTCTCAACCTGGAAAGAGAATGTGGCGGTTCTACTTTTGTTTGTTTCACTTTTCATTGAGAATGTAACTTCATATAGAAAAGTAGTAAAAGGTTATATATATATATATATATATATATATATATATATATACGAGGGGCATACGATAAGTTTCCAGACTTTTTTCATATGGGCACCTTTATTGATAGTCCACACATGAAACTCTAGTCCGCTTCGAAGTAATCTCCTCCGGCTGCAATGCACTTGTTGTACCGTTCCAATAACGTTTACAAAGCCTCATGGAAGTCCTCATGTGTGAGCATGTCCATTACCTTCGTCACAGCCTCTTTCATCTCCTCAATTATCTCATAACGACAGCCTTTGAGCTTAGCGAATAAGCAAAAGTCACAGGGAGCAAGATCTGGACTGTGGGGAGGCTGAGGAAGTGTCTGAATGCCCTTCTGGTCAAATAGTCTATGACAAGGATGGAATTGTGGACTGATGCATTGTCCTGGTTGAAATATCACTAACCCGATTTCAAGAGTGCTGGCCTCTTCCGACTGAATCTCTTCCTGAACTCCCATAAAACCACAGCATAGTAACCCTAACCCTAACCCGTTGGCCAATGAACTCTGGTGTACTCCTCCCACACATCTCATCATCCCTTACAGACTTCCTGCCTTCCTTGAATCTCTTATGCCACTCAAAAACTGATGCTCGATTCATGCAACATGCTCCAAAAGCAGTCTGAGGCATTCCATGAGTTTCTGTTGCTTTTTTTTCCAAGTTTAAAACAGAATTTTATTGCATATCGTTCTTCGAAGGTGTCAGTTTGCATTTTTGAAATTCACCACGTGTGACAATCAGGCTTTAGTAGGGTAAATTCTAATTCCTGCTGTAGCTTTTCATTTGAACGTGAAATCATAAAAATTGGTTAGTCATCTCATAAGATGTATAGCAATAACGAAAGTCTACGACAATTTTAAATGTCCATACGAAAAAAGTCTGGAAACTTATCGTATGCACCTCGTATATATATATATATATATATAGTGGATAAAAGAAGGAAAAAGAAAATAGATAAAATAAAGGAAATTCAGGTAGTGTAGAAGTTCTCAGAAGCCCCTGACAGGAAGTTAGAACTGCACATACCTGTAACGGTCTTAAGGGCACGAAAACGAAATTCATTCGTTTTCAGCAGTGACCGTTTGGATTGGAAAGACCTATTTTTGTCCTGTTACTGGTAGAAAAACTACATGTGACCTTAGGGCATGTAACAACAGCCGATATCAAAACACCAAATGGACTTATCACCCGCAACAAAAAAGCACCGAATTTTGACTTATTGTGGTCTATTTTTAACACCTTGTCTTGGAGACACAGCCATTTCATTTGCATTCAGGTAGAATTTACACATCCACAGAATGGTTGTTTAAACCAGAAATATAAGTTAAAATAAAAAAAAAAAGTATCTTCTCTCTTCACCTCCTTCCTTTTCTTCCTTTGCAGCCTTCACAGACAAGAATACTCCAGCGAATTAAGATCGCGTAAGAAGGAACCAACGGAGACAGATATCTAGAACCAAAACTCGAAACAAAAAAATTCCAAACAAAATTTCCATAACACCATAAACACTAATTTGAAGTTATAATTGCTTATATATATATATATATATATATATATAAGGTGATTTTGGTTGAAAAATATTAAGATTTTTATCCAAATTTATATGTATTTTAAGCATCTTCGTTTTTCAATATCTCTTTATGGAGACATTTTTCAAGTCACTTTTCAAATCATATTGACAGCAGTATCCTAAAGATATGAGCAGTTTCACAAAATGTAATTTAAGTATTGGATGGGACTTTCATTACTCAGTGGTCTAAGACTTGCTCAGTGGTTGTTCTAATATGACCTTTTTTTTTTCAAATTCTATTTTCAGATGTTGCCTTTTGGTAGCTGTATAATATATTTCTTGAAATTTATATCTTGATAAGACGGCTTCTTCTTCTTCTTCTTCTTCTTCGTCGTCGTCGTTGTCGTCGTTTTATAATTATTATTGATAGTGATAATGATGATGATTTTATAGCAATGGTTTAGTATTTATAGATATAGCAAATAACTGAATATACTAATATAATTCATAAACTCTGTTGGCAGCGCTAAGAATACGGGACAATATCTACTGCCAAAAGGTAATATCTCGCCTTCTTGGTGTCTAGCATCTTATTGTGATGATCGTCTGTTCTTGTCCAAGTTTTTCAAACTCGCAAATCTACTCGTATTTGATAGACGCTGTAGATATTTAATAATTGCTTCGTCAATTTCTTGTTTCATCGACATGAACTTCGTTCTTTCTACCACGATCAACCAATTCTAGGGCCTAATATATCTTCTTATGATCTGACTTATTCTTTAAAAACCAGGTTTGGAGACTTTCATTCACATCACTCTCAGGTACTCCACGGGGTGGCGAGCTAGTACCCAGTTGGATCCAATTCATAGAACAAATATATCTTTCTCAAAATGATTCGTATTCGCTTCTTCATTATCATCATTATTAAGTCACGGTGACAGCATAGATTTTCTTGATTCTCTCTCTTCATCTGTCCCTACAATCCATTGCTCCCGGCAGGTCTTCCAAACTACATCCATGCCACGTCCATGGGTAGGTGTTCACAGAAGAACGTTACTTATGATATGGTCATTGCTTTTCAAGCTATGTCCCGCGTGTCTTCTTCGTCTTATTTTGATGGTTTTAGTGATGGGAGGTAAGTGATTGCAAAGCTGTCTTTATGTAATATAATGGCTGAGGGATTTCGTTTCATGCCTTTGGGTTTAGTTAGGCTGAGAACCTTACGGCTCAGTGCATGGGTTAGCTAGGCGCAACATGAACGCAGGTGTTCACGCGCACGCGCAGGGCGGACGTCTTATTCAGAGATGTCAAAATAAAAATCCTAGATTGGTGGATGTGAATGACATCATGCACCGGAAGCGCACGGAGGATTTTGGGAGATTTGAAAAAGTCAATTAGTTGAGTTGAGAACTACATTCCCCACGGGAAGCGTCAACTTTTGGGGCTTGCAGACGCCAGACGAATTTGCGCACTACGGGCACCGCACGAGATGTGGTGGGGGCAGACGGAAAAGCCAGAATAGAACGAATATGTATCACTCTCCTTATGTCGAAGAACCTTTAAACTTAAAGGTAATAAAAAGTTTCGTACCTGAACTAAGAAGTCGTTAGTATTTTTCGTGTTTCGGGATTCCTATGTTCTATGTATATATGTAATGAACATTCTATGTACGTTTCACGCATATCCGTATCATGGGTATGGTACAGTTATGTGTTGTGTTGCTCCCAATATTTATTCAAAATTGTCTTACAACTGTAAGGTATTTGTATAAGAAATAATTCCTTGAAGCTAAAACTGTTAACTGAAGGATTATTATTAATAACTTGAAACAAAGGAACTTAGAGCAAAGAAACGACTATTCTTAAATAGAAAATATTATTTGAAACTATCTAATTATTAGTATTATATAGGAATACGTGAAATCATAAACTGTGAGCGAATTATTTGTTTTAGATAGGAATACTAGAGAACATACAAGTGTGTGTCAAAATTTAAAAAAAAAACTTTTAAGAATCTAGTTGATTTCTCCTTTGTGTCGTGGCTAACGTGTTGATTTGTATCATTGTAGTAAATAAGTTCAAATTCACGTTCTTTTGATCATTTTTAAAATATGACCTTGGTAAGGATACTAACCCCCACTTCTTCCCCAACTATGGATTAAATAAGACACCTACTGTTTTTTACACGGTTGTATTTGGCAACAGATAACCCATATGGAGGTGCCCGTGGTGTAATGGTTATCGTCATAGGAAATGGACACTGTGATACGAGTTCAAATACTGGACGAGGCTGATTGCATTTCACATTGAACTAATACCCTTGGGAAAGGTATGAATCCAATTATTCTCCTCCAGCTATGGGTAAATAGTTGGGCAGACAGGGTTCTTCAGCCTTGGTGAGGCAACTTGTCTACGAGAAGGAAAATTCTGTATTCAAACCTGTTAAACTCCGCTTAAAAATTGACCTTGTGTCATATCCTGCCCGAGCGGAGGGATTGCTAAATATTGATAAACTGTAAAGGTTGATATGCCATTAAAAAATCAAACCACCCTTAAGAGGGAAATTTCCGGTGGGGTAGTGGCTAACTTCAATGCAACATCAAAGTACGCGAGTTCGAACTCCAGTGTCGCTAATGCGTTCACTTTTGGATAGATAACCTTAAGAAAAATATATACTTCTTTCCCCATCCTCCCATAGCTGGTAAAATTAGTTGCACTGCTGTTTTTCCTACAAGGTTGGCCTTGACATTAACTAAGGTTGATACGTCATTAAACAAAGAAACCAACAGTTCTTAAGAATCAACAACAAAAATAAAGGAAATATGAATGTAAAGTCGACGACCTCAGTCAAGGGCGACCCGAGGGCTCCCTTTTCAAGATCTACCACACCAAGGTGTATAGAAGGGTTCTGCTTCATTCCCTAGTTTGTGCCATTTTACCCTTGATCCGTGCATTATAATACGGACTATTATCCAAGGCGGCATTAAGGATCATTTATTGAGTCTTTGGTATTGGCTCGACCTAGGATTGAACCCAGGCCTCCCTGACTATTGGCGAACACTCTACCTTTTAGACCAATATTAATGCATAAAACAAAACTAGTCGAGTTTAAATGAAGTTAGAATCAATCAATAATAGTACGGATTTATGTACGGATTAGAGTGTATCAAATATATTTTTGTTTTTTAATCCATTAAATGTATTTGTTAGGCTTATTTAATATTCTATGCATGGCATATTTTGATAATCCTCCCTCTTAAGAAAATTTTGACTTCGTGTGTAATGCTATATAAGAATTTTTTTGCTGATCCCATTAACAAAGATTGGGGGTGTTGCTGGTCGTCATTTTCTCTGCTTTGAATTTTAAATCATCATAAGTGACATGCGATGGTCAGCCATTTCTAGATCTTATTTCAAGGAACAAGTTGCAATTCTTTCTCTGTTCCATCAAAGTTTTGACTCCACCATTTCTATACATCTCTTGAATTCTGCCACGAGCATTGAAATCCAGTTTACAATGATTCATCAAAACGGCAAGGATATATTATTTACAATTATATCTGAAACAAAAGTAACGCTTAACAATTATTGATAAATATTACTCAAATATACACATGTTCATAAAACTCAATTATATATATATATAACTCCATTATTCATATATAAATAGATAAAACTCCGTTATGTATACGTAGAGTAACTTACGAAGATCTTTGCTTCGATGTAGCACAAGGCCAAATGAATGGGGCACCTAATGAAACTCAAACTCACTCGTGTTGGTTTGTTAGTCTAGCTTGCTAAACATTACACCACTATATATATATCATCATAATCATGTCGTGCCGCTAGCACTGATATCCCTGACCCTCTCACGCCACTCTTCCCAATCGTTCATCGCTTCTGGTAGGTCCTCAGGGCTACATCCCGTATCCTCACATAGCTGCTGTATGTAGGTTCGATCTGGTCGTTCTGCTTTTGCTCGGCTATATGAGGGGGTCCATAGGCGAACATCACTTATGAGCTCGTCCCTGCTTCTCCAGCAACGTCATGCATGCTTGGTTCGTCTAACTTGGATAGTTTTTGTGACGGTAGGTAGGTGGCCGTACAGTGGGTGCTTTGTGAGTGTTGCCTTCAGGACTTGTTCAAAATTGCTCGCAGCATTTATATATATATGTATATATATTTATATATATAGTCATCAACATACCTTGAAATCAACCAACCAACGAACCAACCATATTTATTTCTGGCGCAGTCAACTGGAGCTGTATAATACACCGATTGCTTCTCTGCAGAGGGGTAAGATCCTCCCCTAACGAGTGTTCGGATACTGACACTAAACAATCTAATGGTGAGGTTCCAGCTTTGGGGAATGCAGAGTATCCGTTCTTTGCTATCGCCCCCAAGTCAAGTCTAGCCCGGAGTGGTAGCACCTGATAGTGTCCTATATATGGTTCGAATAGAACTAAACTGTGTACAAAGGATAAAATGAATTGTTTGAAATAGAACTGCTTTTGATATTGAAACTACGTATTTATGCTAAAGTGAACTGTTGAAAATAGAACTGTTTTGACATTTTACTGAAATGTTTTGAGATTTAACTGTTTGTAAACAAAACTATGCTTATATTAAACTGACTTCTTTTAAATTCAATTCGGCGTTTAATGACCAGAAAAGGGTTGATTCGCCATAAAACAAAACAACTAACCAACAATATTTATCTCGTTTTATGTGTTGTTCATACAATATTCGATTTGATCAGTGGTCCCATTTGTTTCTTCACCCCTTTTTCTTTCTTTATCGTGCTCTTCCAGTATTTGATAAATGTTTCACAACTTGTTTTATTAATTCTGTGTGTGTTCTTCAGCGTTTGTAAATATTGCCAGGAATATATGGCATGTAGTTGCGCTTAGTACATCCAGAAATTAGTCTGTCTGTGAATTTGCATCCATCCAATTACATATATAATTAAAAAAAAAAAGTAAAGTTAGTGACTGTAGTTGAGGGTGACCCGAAGGCTTCCTTTTCAATGGCTACTACGCCGAGGTGTACGGGGGCGTTACTCCTTCCCTGGATTCCTCCACTCTACTCTTGGTGCTTATCTTATCATGGTGAGTGTTAAGCAAGGCAGCATCAAGTACCATTTTTTGAGTCTTTGGTATTTTGAGACCGAAACTTACCTGCATCATGGACTCTTCCTAGCACTATATTATTATGTGAGATAACATTCTCAGTGAGCTGTATTGTAACATAGCAGTATTAACAGGAGTACTAGTAGTACGCTGGTGGGGGTCTTCGTGGTGTAATGGTTAAAGTGATGGACTGCGGAATCGTAGTACGCGAGTTGTACTCCAGTCGCGCTATTACGTTCACTTTCGGGCAAATACCCTTGGGAAAGGTATGAACCCCCTTATCCTCCTAGCTATGGGTTAAATAGTACCACTACTGTTCTTCTAGGAGAATTGCTTTAGCATTAAATAACCTAAAAAGAGTTGATATGCCATTAAACAAAGAAACCAAACCAACCCTAGTAGTACGCAGCCGTGTACAGCTACCAATATTGGGCACCACCAGATAGTAAGCTCCGCTTACCTTAACACTATTCTTTTCAACTTTTGGTTAATATATCTTTCTTACATCTAAACCGTGTTCTGTGTTTTCTTTTCGTGATCCCAACTTTGGATCCACATCAGGTATAAACTAGACTTGGGACTATTAGTAAACACTCTACTCATAAGGCCAATGTCCCTCAATATTGCAGTTGAAATATAATGATCGATTTATCAACAACTCCCCACCGACTACAAAGCTCATAGAACACAAGAAATGTCGACAGAGATCACTTCAACGCGCTAATTAACAACTCAGAAATACTTTCCCGAATTGATCTTCATTATTGGCAAAATTCCATAGCCATTAATAATGAGTATTTGTGAAAATAAAATTTCATATCTGAAATCTGACTCTAATTAACGATGTCATTTTATCCCACGACATTTTGGTTTTGTATTGTTTACTTACATGGCATATCAACCATTGTAAGCTATTTAATGTCAAATCCTGTTTATACATGCCAAATCGTTTTTATACATATATATGATTTGTCAACCCCTCTTGTAGATGTTACATAGCCAGATATGAATACGGGAAATAGACATATTCGTACCAATACGCAAAACGTTCATAATGTTCTTATATATAACAGGAATCCCGAAACACGAAAAACACCTGACGACTTCTTAGTTCAGGTACGAAACCTTTTATTACCTTTGAGTTTAAAGGTTTTTCGACATAAGGAGAGATATACCATCTTTCTATGCTGACTTTTCCATCTGCCCCAAACCACGTGAACACCAGCCACAAGGCCTTGGCGAGCAAGCGAAAGTTAACCTTCTTCTTCCAACGGCAAAATTCAACTAAGTGACTTTTCTCAAATCTCAGCCCACGCTTCCGGTGAGTGACGTAACTCACACCCCGGGTCACATCCTCTACCTGGGATTTTTACTATGACATCTCTGAATGACACGTCCGTTCCACACGCGCTTGAACACTTGCGCTCATATTTGCACCTAACTAACCCATGCACTGAGCCGAAAGATTCTCGGCCTAACTAAACCCAAAGGCAAGATATATAAAACGAAATCCCACGGCCATTATATTACATAGATAACATTCCCCAATTAGCCTGAGCTCTTTTCTGGAAATAGATAAATGGTTTCAAGTATTCTCTATAAGTCACAACTTAATACCAGTCATTTGTGTGCACACATCGTTTTTCTATTACACTCTTTGATAGGATTCTATCAGGTGCTACAACTTCCAGACAGAGTGAACCTGGGAGCAAAAGCAATGAAGGGGTACTCTATATTTCTTGAATCTCCAGGGCTGGAACCTCACCATCAGTTGGTTTAATGCCATATTAAGACACTCATTTGAGGGGTCTTACTCCTCTACAAAGATGCAGTCGGTTTATTCTACAGTCTCAGCCGTCTGGGCAGTCTCTATCTTTTGTAGTCTCGCATGAAATATTTAGGTGTTCCTTTTGAGTTCTCCTTAGTTCGGAAGTTCGGAAGAGAGTGGACCCACTATTTCGTTGCCATTAACCCTATTTCCATTTGTATGGTTGTACCTTTTTGGGTCCCTTTGATGTGTTTTTCAATTAAAAGTAATGCTTGCAGCTATAAAAATGTGACCAAAAAGGTGGGTGTTTGAAGCGATTTTGCTGTTTTCAAGGCATTTTTATAAGATAAGAATACTTGAAGTTATTTAAGTCTGCCCAAACTCGTTTTTGTTATTAAAAACGAATAGAAATTTGAAATCACTGACTGTACCTCTGAAGAGGGGTAAGATCCAGAACACTGGGGCAATGAATGTCCTATTTATGACGCTAAGCAATCTGATGGTAAAGTTCCAATAATGCTGAAGCTTTGGGGAATGCGGAGTACCTTTTATTGCCATTTCTCCTAGGTCCACTCGGGCCCGGAGCGGTAGCACCTGATAAGGGTCCTATTTATGAGTTAAATAGAACTACGCCGTGCTTCCTTTACAATATTAATTTCTGCATTTAAATTGCGTATTTATGCTAAATTGAATTGTTTTGAATAAAACCGTTTTGACATTTAAACTGCGTACTTATTCTAAACTGAATTGCTCGAAATAGAACTGTTTTGACGTCTAAACTGTGTTCTTACGCTAAACTAAATTATCTGAAGTAAAACCGTTTAACTCAGTCGCTTGTGGCTGTAGAATACACTGACAGCACCTCTGCTAAAGGGTAAGACCCCCCCCAATGAGTGTCCTAGATATGACACAAAACAATCTTATGGTGAGGTTGCAGTAATGCTGAGACTTTGGGAAATACGGAGCGTCCCTTCATTACCATTGCTCCCAGGTCCACTCTGGCCCGGCGTGGTAGCACCTGATAGGGCCCTATCTATGGGTTATATAGAACTAAGTACATACTTATGCTTAACTGAATAGCTTGAAATAGAAATGTTTTTGACAATTAAAATGCACTTACATTCCAAAAGCGTGCTTATGCTAAACTGGATTATTTAAATTAGAACTGTTTTTTTTTACATAGAAACTGTATTTACATTAAACTGAATTGTTTGACATAGAACTGTTTTGTGTAAACAAAATCTGTACTTATACTAAACTGAATTAGCTGAATCAGAACTTCTTGACTAAACTGAATAGTTTGAAATAGAAATGTTTTTGACAATTAAACTGTGTACTCATGCTAAAAATAATTGTTTGAAATAGAACTGATTATTCTCATAAAAATGGATTTGGCGTTAAATAACCTGCAAAAGTTGATATGCCAGAAAACCCAACAAACCAAACCAAACCATCATTTACCAACGTATTATTTGTATTAGAATAAGTTATCGGACGCTATGATTAAGTACAAACGACTTTTATTAATTACTTCAAATTGTTGCTTGCCCAGTCGCTGTAGAATACACCGACTGCTACTCTGCTGAGGAATTAGACCACCCCCAACGAGTGCCCCGATTATGACACTAAACAATCTCATGGAGAGGTGCAAGTAATGCTTGAACTTTGGGGAGTGCGAAGTATCCCTTAATTGTCATGACACCCACGTTTAATCTGGCCGAGAGTTGTATTACCTGTCAGGGTCTTATCTTTTGTTCAAATTGAACTAAACTCTGTACTTATTCTAAACTGAATTATTTGAGATAGAACTGTTTTGACATTTAATTATGTCTAAACCAAAAACTATACTTAAACTAACCTGAATTGTTAGAAATTTTTATCATAATGACTTAATTAAATGATCTGAAGAGGGTTGATACACTGTAAAACAAAACAACCAACCAAGAAATCAAATCATATATTTGATTTTAAAGGAAAGGATTAAGTTCGGTATGAAATCACCAAAAAAGAGTTGATATCGAAAAATAAATAAATCACAGCTGCAAAAAAGGTTTTCTTAGATTGAACCATGTCACTTGAGATACAGAAGTTAGTTAGGAAATACATAGTATAACTAATCGTACATTCAGCTAGTTCTTTGATATAACCGTGGGCAAAATAGCTCTACAAAAAACGGTGCTTTTTCTGCACGTATAGTTATATAGACAGTGAATTAATTCATCCATTTTCTCAAGAATATATCCTTACATGGGATACACATACACTTCTTATATTATTTTCTTGTGTAGGTTTATTTCTTGAAAGAAGTCTTTAAAGAGTGCAATTAATTTTGAATATTTTAAAGTTTCAGGAATTGCAGTGTTCCTGAGATTTTTACCGACATGCGTCTGATGTAAGGAAGACCATCCGTGGAACTATTCTGATTACTGCCAAGGTCCCTTCTATTTTGGCTCGCGGAAACGGATATTACGCATTCAAGATAGTTGTTATTCTAGAGGGCATCTACACACAGAGACAGCAGAAGAAGAATATCCTTTCACGTGCATTGAATATAGATTCCCAGAATATATATCCAAATTCCCGGGATATCGACTACGACAGAAATATAAAACTAGACCTGAAGGTACAGTGGTCGAAATACTGTACTATAAGTTTGTTCGCTCTGTCATTGGGGCTTAGAAACATCAACTGTCTCTTGCAAAGGTGGGAAACACTCTACGCAAAGGGTGTTCTGAGTATGACGCTAAACTACTTCTGTTGGTGAGGCTCTTGTTCTAGAGCTCTTGGGTGTATAGTGAACACCTTTATTGCCCTAATTTCCAGGTCATCTTTGACTCCGAACGATAGAACTTGTTAGGATCCCAGTTATGGTTCAAATAAATATGCTTGAAAATTATTTGTATTAGATAAAAATACTTGATAATATATAACTGTGAAAACAAGTAGTAGTGATGATAGATTCTTGATACAATAATTTTTTTCCAAGTAATATTATATCACTCCTTTAATATTTTTTCACACCTAACGTGATGGTTTTTCATCGGAGTTTGAGCAACAGGAAGGTTCCTCAAGTCTCCAGGACTCTTCTCTGTTTTCTGCCCGATCTTAATAATGCTGTAGTTTGGGTGGTCTTCACTTGCCCTCTTATTTTCAAGACACCCAGTCTCTTTACAAATCCTTTTGGGATAGTTTTAATTGGTATCACCATCATCTTCATGTTCCATAGCTTTTAGTTCTTTAGAAAGGTCTTGGTAATCTCCATTTTCTCCTTCTTTCAGTTTTACCCTGTAGTTAGCTGGAACGGCAAAGTCCACTACTCGGCAGGTTCTCATTTTTTGTTGACTATCACTAAATCTGGTCGTCTGGCCGAGATTAAATGATCTGTTTGTATCTGAAAATCCCAAAGAGGTTCATACGTTTCATTCTCCAGGACGGATTCCGGGTTTTGTATAAACCATTTGTTCGCGACCAATACCCAGTAGATCACCTTCCTTACTGAGCCGTGTCTAGTCTTATACTCGTTTTGCGCTACCTATTATACAATTGATCGTTTTGTCTCTATAACCACATCATAATCATGTCGTGCCACTAGCACGGATATCGCAGACCCCCTCTCGCCACTCCTCCCTATCGTTCATCGCTTCTGGCAGGTCTTCAGGGCTACATCCCGTATCCTCAAATAGCTGCTTTATCAATGTTCGAGTTGATCGTCCTGCTTTTGCTCGGCCATATGTGGGGATCCATAGGAGTACATTACTTATGAGCTCGTCCCTACTTCTCCAGCAGTGTCATGCATGCCTGGTTCGTCTAACTTGGATAGTTTTCGTGATGGGAGGCAAGTGGCCGTATAGTTGGTGCTTTGTGGGGTGTTGCTTCCATGACATGAACAAGAATCACCACATAGCCTATCATTATTACTTGTTACTTGAAAACATGTTACAATAGAAACAAATGGTTATTCCATGTAACAGTGCAAGTTATTTGTAAATAAATCGGAGCACTTGATATATATCTGTGTTCAAACCAATCATCATAGACAAAAAATTGCAATTTTAAAAATATTTTAGAACACAGAAAATATAGTTGCTACTAAAACCAAACATTTAGAGTAAAATAAACTTGGCGACCTTGGTCGAGGGTGATCCGAAGTCTCCCTTTTCGATTGCAACAACACCAAGGTGTAGGGGGGTGTTACTCCTTTCCCTCGATTACTTGACTTTAAACTTTGTGCCTCCCTTATAATGCTGAGTGTTAATCAAGACGGTATCAAATACCATTTTTTGAGTTTTTGGGTATGACTCGACCAAGGATTGAACCCAGGTGTCGCGGGCCATTGGCGAAGACTCAAATATATTATACCAATGTAAAGAGTTGATATACCGTAAATCACAGAAACCTCCAAAAACTTGTCATAATTTATCATTTCCTGTGTATTTTTAAATATCTCCATAAAGCTAAATATTACTATCAGATTATATAAGGTTTCTGTGAAATAGATTTGAGAAGTTTGTAGGTGTAATGTAATAGACGGCTCATAGAAAACTGAAATTGAATAGATAAATAATAGATTCAATAAAGGACGTAGTTCGAAGTTCCGTGTAGGTTCCCTAGTTCGACAAGCACCTGAAGAAGGTCGGAGGACATATCGGCCGAAACGTTGTGGAAATAACAATATAGAGGACAATAGTCCGAAAACCCTTAATGATAAATGGATCCATCTCTTCCTCACTGAGAGGGAGAGCCAGTGAGGTAGTTGTGTTTTTCAATTAAAAGTGTTTTATAGGAATGCTTGAAACAATAAAAATGTGACCAAAATATGGGTGCTTGAAGCGATGAAAGTGTTTATCAGTTGTGTTATTAGATAAAAATACTTGAAACTATATAACTTTGTGTAACATATTAACCCTCTGCCGAGCTGTCAAATAAGAAATGCACCTGTATAAATAACAGGTGCATCCGGTCGAAGATATCAGGGTATAACTTTGACTGTGGACGGGTTGAATTGGGTGCAGATGTGACGCCCACAAGAAGCAGGTGGATGTCAAACAATTATATAACCAGGTGCCACAGACAGGTTCAGTTATTTGGAGTCAGTTAGTTGGAAATAAGAGGCTGTAGTGAGAACCAGCTCCCGGAGAGGACTGGGCCCTCAGGACCCCCAGTTGAGCAACCCAGCAGAACGAGAAAGAAGTGATGATAAAGACAAAGGAACTGAGGGTTGCAGTTTGTTCAGTCTCGAAATCACCTCTCACACATAACCCTTTCGCAACCCTTTCGCAACCATTTCGAATAAAGTGTGAGAGGTATATTTTTCTAATTATTGTTGATTTTGTTTCCGCATGTATAGTTGTATCACGGCTATATAACATCTGTTTAAACTCGTGATTGTAATTCAAAACGAATAGTTATTTGAAATCCTTTATGTATTAATTATTTGTATAAAAATAACTTACCTGACGCAAAATTTACGTTCAAACAACTATTATTGATGACTTAAAAAAAAAAGTAAAGTTAGCGACCGTAATCGAGGGTGACCTGAAGGCTCACTTTTCAATAGCTAATACACCGAGGTGTAGGGGAGGGCACTACTCCTTTCCCTGGATTGCTTCACTTTACCCTTGATACGTACCTTGTATTACTGAGTGTTAAGCAAGGAGGTATCAAGTACCATTTTTTAAAAGTCTTTGGTATGACTTGACCTGGGATTGAACCCAAGTATCCCGGACCATTGGCGGACACTCTAATGAACCTTGATGACTTAATATTCTATAATTGCTTGCAAAGAAAAGGATTGAGCTTGGTATCAAATAACCCAAAGAAGAGTTGATATCGACAAATAAATAAATTACAGGAATCAAAAAAGCTTTTCTTAAACCGGAAAATGAAACTAAATAGAAACTTTTTTTTGAGAAAGACATGGATCCACTTTTTCTCTACTTATGAATAAACAGTAAGGCAGGTTGGATCTTTTAGCCTTTTAAGGCATAAGTGAAGAAAAAATTGAATTCTAAATTCTGATATTTCTAACTGGATTCACGAAATGTAAAATTTTCATGGATTTAGTACACTTTTTAAGTCTTAGGTTTTTCTTACAAAGTGAAGTATTAAAATTCTAGCCAGTGATTTTTTTACCCTCATGACAGCTTTATGATCTTATAAGGAGTTGTATCTGCAGTACATTTTTAGAAGCGGATTGTGTATCACTATTGTTCTTCAGGAAATATACACATATTGCTACTGAAAACTATCATAAAATGCAATTTTGTGTCTTCATTCATTTGAACCACGTGTTTTATAGGTTCTGTTAAATCAGCGTCAATCCAAAAGTAGCTTTTTCTCATGCATCGGGTCGTCTTTTTCAACTTTGGGTAAAGTGGAAACTCTGGTATATATTTTTGATTTTTCAATGTTGCTGTTAATATTCATCCATTCAGTTACATCTTGTCACTTGGATATATCTCTATAAAAATGTGTAACCAATAAGTCAGTGCTAATCTATGCAACACATGGCAGCTGTCATAATTTTTTAAAACTTTGTTGATAATTGAGTTTATTATGGACATTTTATCAAAATTTCAACCAGACAGTTGCGGAATTCAGAGAATGACGTATAAATTGATTATTCATCTGTATGCAAAAAGAAACCAAATCCAGTTTTGTTGCACTGCATATGAATTTGGAAAATTCGTTAGGATTATCGTTTTAATGTAGACATAATGATCACCGCGCAAAAAGAGTAGACACAATGATCATTGTGCAGTGAGTAGACACAATGATTATTGTGCAAAGAGTAGACACAATGATCATTGTGCAAAGAGTAGACACAATGATCATTGTTCAAAGCGAAGACACAATGACCATTATGCAAAGAGTAGACACAATGACCATTATGCAAAGAGTAGACACAATGATCACTGTGCAAAGCGAAGACACAATGATCATTGTTCAAAGCAAAAACACAATGACCATTATGCAAAGAGTAGCCACAATGATCATTGTTCAAAGCGAAGACACAATGATCATTGTTCAAAGCGAAGACACAATGACCATTATGCAAAGAGTAGACACAATGATCATTGTTCAAAGCGGAGACACAATGATCATTGTTCAAGGCGAAGACACAATGATCACTGTGCAAAGCGAAGACACAATGATCATTGTTCAAAGCGAAGACACAATGACCATTATGCAAAGAGTAGACACAATGATCATTGTTCAAAGCGAAGACACAATGATCATTGTTCAAAGCGAAGACACAATGACCATTATGCAAAGAGTAGACACAATGATCATTGTTCAAGGCGAAGACACAATGATCATTGTTCAAAGCGAAGACACAATGACCATTATGCAAAGAGTAGACACAATGATCATTGTTCAAAGCGAAGACACAATGATCATTGTTCAAAGCGAAGACGCAATGACCATTATGCAAAGAGTAGACACAATGATCATTGTTCAAAGCGAAGACACAATGACCATTATGCAAAGAGTAGACACAATGATCATTGTTCAAAGCGAAGACACAATGATCATTGTTCAAAGCGAAGACACAATGACCATTATGCAAAGAGTAGACACAATGATCATTGTTCAAAGCGAAGACACAATGATCATTGTTCAAAGCGAAGACACAATGACCATTATGCAAAGAGTAGACACAATGATCATTGTTCAAGGCGAAGACACAATGACCATTATGCAAAGAGTAGACACAATGATCAGTGTTCAAAGCGAAGACACAATGATCATTGTTCAAAGCGAAGACACAATGACCATTATGCAAAGAGTAGACACAATGATCATTGTTCAAAGCGAAGACACAATGATCATTGTTCAAAGCGAAGACACAATGACCATTATGCAAAGAGTAGACACAATGATCATTGTTCAAAGCGAAGACACAATGACCATTATGCAAAGAGTAGACACAATGATCATTGTTCAAAGCGAAGACACAATGATCATTGTGCTAAGAGCTGTCACAGTGATCACCCTGATTCTGTTCAAAGCAAGATTTGCTTAATTCTTCAGGGAATAGTTTTTCCAATTTCTGCCAAACTAAATTACTGGGACTCTAAAATAGGCCGACTTCATCTCTTCAGAGGTTAAAAATTCTTTACAACAATATTTCTGTTGAAGACTCTAAACAATATGATAGTCAGATTCTAGTCTTTGTGATATCTTGAATATCCCTTCATTACTATCATTCCAGAGTCCGTTTAGACCCAGAGTAAAGTACCTGTTAAACAGTTCCAAGTTTTATAAATGGTTACACATGTCCATTTGACCTGTAGATGCTAACCCAATCTTCAGTTATCAGCTGATCCAGAAACCATCGATTGTCTCTTCAAAAGCCTTCATTTCAATAAACAAATTACAGATTTAGACAGTCTAGCGGATCACATCTTTTTGTTATCTGCTCACATATAGAGTGGCAACTGAAATACTTCAGCTCTAACCAATTCATCAGTGCTGACAATGAACTTACGACCTCTTCCCGGAAGATTGATGACTGAGCCAGTTTTTTTTTTCAAACTAGGCAATTAGGCTCTGGAAAATATTATCGCTTGGAGATACTCTAGCATTAAAATCTTGCCGGTATTTTCTCTAAGTTTAAATAATTGATCTTTCACTGGATTAGAAAAACTCCAGAAGTTTTGCTTATTGCTTGACATCATACACAACCATTTCAATCTTCAAGGGATTATCTGTAAATTACAATAAAAAATGAATAAATGAAAAATAAATTGAAAACGAAAAAATTATGATTTTTTAAAAAAGTTCCTTGATTTTTCAGTTGCTACATTCTACGATGCAAAATTAAGATGTCCATATCTACAGATCAGTACGACACTCCCAACGAGTTTCCTTGATATGAGACTAAATAATCTGATGGTGAGACTTTAGTAATACTAGAACTTCGCTACCAGTTGTAGTACCGGATAAAGCCCTACAAATGGGTCAAATAGAACTGACTGACATTTGAAATGAGGGCAAACAACTGGCTTTTGCTAAATTGAATTAATAGAAAGACAACTGTTTGATTCCACGTGAATTTTCAGTGATATATACCAATATTTGAAACTGAGAAAACGAATTGATAGTTTTGAACGGAATAATTAATATTAGACACGAACATTTACTTGAAAACATTTAACTATATGGAAAAAATGAGCTCAGGCTTGATAAACAATTCTCCTTGCCAAATATGTTTAGAAATCATATATATATATATATATATATATATATATATATATATATATGTGTGTGTGTGTGTGTGTGTGTGTGTGTGTGTGTGTGTTATTTAGATAATGTAGTATATCAAGCAATTATTTATCCAAAAGAGGATATAAATGATAGGAAATCTTATATTGGTATATAGTCCACGAAATGGAAGATTAGGTATGGCAATCATGAATTCCCTTTCTCCTATGAGCATCTAAAAAATCAAACTGGGGTTTGAAAAATAAAGGTTTAACCCTTGACATTCAATGGCCCATATTAAAAAGATCAAATACTCCAAAGTCTTTCGACAGTAGATGCAATCTGTGTTTAGAAGAAAAAATGCACATTTTGCTTTTTCCAGAGCCGACAAAATTATTAAATAAGAGAAGTGAATTAATAGCTAGACATAGGGCTAAATTTAAACTATAGTTAATTAACTTAAAAATTCTTTTTAAAAAAAAGCATAGAGTTAAACTGAGAATGAATGTAAATGAATAAATAAAATAAATATTAGATAGAAAATTGTGAAAAAACATATCGTATATACGTACTACTCATAAAAAGTGTAACTGATTAATAGGTTCTAAATAGTTTTGAAATTTTTAGATAATTTAATATTAATTAAATCTTGGTTTTAATTTAATATAATAATTACTGTATCATGACGTAAAGTAATTGAATAAAGTTTAAAATCTAATTTAATATTAAATCTGTAGTTTAAGTCAAAATGTAATTAGAATTTAAAAATTAAAATAAAAAATAAATTTTTAAAAAAATAAATTTACTACGTTTTTAACCGAAATTGAAATTAAAACGGAAGTGGGCTAAATAAGGAGATAACTCTTCACCCCTCTTCTATCCCCTCCCACCCTTCTTTCCTGTGTCTATTCTGATTCATTTTATCCAAAAGATCTGAAGAAGTCCTGTTAAATTTTTTTCCTGTTTTTGAAATTTTCAAAAACGCATAACCAGATGGAAATAAATTTATAATCCTAATGTGACAGGTTTGTTATTTTTCTTGATGTATATATATATATATATATATACATTTAGATGTTTTGGCGTTGAATAACGAATAGTTATTTTTATGCCATAAAACCTGAACAAAGCAAATCATTTGATACATATGTATAAATAGGATTTGGCATTAAATGACCTACAATGGTTGATTTGACATGAAACCAAATCAAATCATATATACCTAATATATATGTATTAAGTGGATTTGGCATTAAATAACCTAAAATGGTTGATATTAAACTTACAAAAAGACCAAACTTATTCATGTTAAAATATAAAAATGAACAACTGACCGGTTTCGGTCCTAACTGGTCAAACTCGGACAATGATTAAGACAAAATAGAGGAAAGAGACTCTATAATGTTTGAAAAGAATTATGCCGGGGAGGGGAATGTTAAATTGTAATCAAATTAAGACCCAATAAATGGTTGATATGCAATAACAACACACCAAATCATATATACTTTTTATATATCTATAAATAGGATTTGGTATTAAATAACCCACAATGGTTGATATGCCATAAAACCAAATCAAATCATATATACTCATATATACAGGGTGGGACAATAAAATTGTCGTCCTAAAGAAAACGACACTACAGTTTTATTCTAAAACTTTTATTGAAAAAATCAATTCAGGTAAATTGATTATGTAGTTGAGCTGACATCTATCCAATGTAGCCGCCTTCAGTCTCAATCACCGTCTCGATACGGATCCGGAACTGGGAGCATGCCTTTTCCACAAGCGCCGGCGGGAGCTCAGCGAATACTCGGCGGATGGCGGCGATCAGGCTGGCTTTGGTGTTGTGGGAGGTCATGTTTGTGATGTTCTCGACGTATGACCAAACGAATTAGTCCAGTTGGTTAAGGTTGGGGGAGGAGGGGCCAGTGAGAGAAGGGTACAAAGTCGTAGCACTTCTTCTGAAACCAAGCTAGGGTCTCTTTGGACTTGTGGGCCGGCACCTAGTCCTGCTGCCACACCCAGGATCTGTCAACGGCTACCTGATTGTACCAGGGGATCACCACACTCTTCAGCACATCCAGTTACACTTTGGTGTTGACTTTCAAGCCAACTTCGAAGATGTGAGGTGGCATGATATGGCACTCACTTGAAACCACACCAAAGACCATAAGCGTCGCCGTCCGAAGGGTCGTCCGATGCATTGAGCTGTGCCCTCAAGCGTTGAACCGTCCTAATTTGCATTTTGAGGGTATTGGCAATGGTCCTGTTGCCATAACTTGGATCGGTAGAGAACATGAGTTGTACAGCGGCGCATCTCCGATCTCGCTCGTTGAACATTGTGTCACTTTCAGACATAATAGAAGGCTCCTATCACTCTTGGGATTTGTACACAACTGGCCAACTAGTAGATGTTCTGCAACAAGAAAAGAAAACCGGTTTTCATTAAACGGAAATGGAATCATGTCGTCTTTTCTAGGGCGACAGTTTTATCATTCCACCCTGTATATATAAATAGGATTTGGTATTAAATAACCTACAATGGTTGATATGCCATAAAAACAAATATCATATATACTTTTATATATCTATAAATAGGATTTGGTATTAAACAACCAACCATGGTTAATATGCCATAAAACCAAATCAAATCCTATACACTTTATATATATATGTATAAATAGGATTTGGTATTAAATAACCTACAATGGTTGATATGCCATAAAACCAAATCAAATCATATATACTTATATATATATATATATATATATATATATATAGGATTTGGTATTAAATAACCTACAATGGTTGATATGCCATAAATCCAAATATCATATATCCTTTTATATATCTATAAATAGGATTTGGTATTAAATAACCTACAATGGTTGATATGCCATAAAACCAAATCAAATCATATATACATTTATATATCTACAAATAGGATTTGGTATTAAACAACCTACCATGGTTGATATGCCATAAAACCAAATCAAATCCTATATACTTTAGATATATATGTATAAATAGGATTTGGTATTAAATAACCTACAATGGTTGATGTGCCATAAAACTCAACCAAACTAATTCAAAACCAGAACTGCATTACCATCATCAGGGGCAGATTAGTGTTATACTTTGGACACTCGTCTAAGTGACGAGTTCTACACTTCTGCCAAGAATGCAATAAACGTATTCTTAGTCCAACTGAATGGCTTTCCTATTAATTACACTCCTAACTCATACAAAATTATATGGTTAAAATATCTATTCATATTAGGAAATGACAATTTGTTTGCACATACATGTAAGGTTTCAAGTATTCTTATCTAATACCAATAAGTTGCAAGCAATTTTATGGATTCACTTAACTAATTCAAATCCTCATGAAGGATTTGAATACATCGAACAGTCCCTTAAAATGTTTTGGCGTTGAATAACGAATAGTGATTTTTATGCCATAAAACCTGAACAAAGCAAATCATTTGATACATATGTATAAATAGGAATTAGCATTAAATGACCTACAATGGTTGATTTGACATGAAACCAAATCAAATCATATATACCTAATATATATGTATAAAGTGGATTTGGCATTAAATAACCTAAAATGGTTGATATTAAACTTACAAAAAGACCAAACTTATTCATGCTAAAATATAAAAATGAACAACTGACCGGTTTCGGTCCTACCTGGTCAAACTCGGACAATGATTAAGACAAAATAGAGGAAAGAGACTCTGTAATGTTTGAAAAGAATTATGCCGGGGAGGGTGCTGTTAAATAATAATCAAGTTAAGACCCAATAAATGGTTGATATACAATAACAACAAACCAAATCATATATAAGTCAGTCAAACAGTTATAATTTTATTTGATAATAATTAAGCTTTATATGGTTAGATGGTTTCAAGTTTTCTTCTCCAATACAACTAATTTCTAAATTGAAGTATTAGATGCATAGGTGGGATAATAATTATCTCTCCCACTCTGGGTAAAAATATATCTGGGTGTATTAGCAATAGAGGGTTTCTCCAAATTTATCAGAGCACCACAATTTCTGCCTCAACATCAATTTGAGTTTTATGTTATAACTTTTCTCTACACAAACATACCGAGTAAAAAATACCTAAACCTTCTTGCTAATCACTAAAGAAAAATTAAATTCGACTCGCCATTACCCATAAACACTCTAATGTGAACTTGCCCCTTTGGCCCACCATACGTCAACCTTCTCGAACCTTTTCCCTTCTTGGCCGGTGATCAACTAGTGACTCCGATAGGGGTAACGCACATTTCTTACCACTACAAGAATACAATCGAGGGAACAGGAGAAAAAAGAACAAATGAACAAAACGAACAATATGCTTGGGGTTAACTCAAGTGCAGAAAGGGAGTTATGCAACATTGCATTTCCGATAGCATATATAGACTAACGCTAGCATGGATTTCTAGCGAAACTTCCACAAAGCAACTGGAATGCCGACTCATCTTGACTCGATCTTCTTTTACTGGTCTGGACCCTCTCTCATCCGACTCGCCTCTCTGCTCCGGTGTCGACTGCCCCTGTCCGTGTCCCGTCGCCAACTCCTTCGAGCTCCTTTTTCCGACTAACTCTCTTCTCGCGTCCCCTTCCACTTCCGGTCACGGTGAGATTTCAAGTCCAAAACCCTTTGTTTGTTTTCGCGCCAAAACAGACAAAGGAATCGTCTGCTTGGCGGGCCACCTACATAGTGTTACACTAATGAACATCTACAAACACATAACAAACACCTACTTCAAATTTAACAAAAAATTCTACAAACAAAAATATGGACTGCCCATGGGAAATCCACTTAGCGGAATATCAGCCTGTCTATTTCTAGAATTTCTAGAATCAGGCACTTTTAAATACAAACTACCAAGCAATACAACATATTTAAGATATATCGTCGATATACTTTTTTTCTATGCCAAAACATCAAAATTGAAGAGACAGCAGAAAAAACTAAACAATTTTGAACCCTCGATCAACTTCCCCAATGGAAAAAAAATCTAATAACACTATATTCTTCCTGGACATGCTAAGTATTAAATCTTATAGCAGTTTAACTTATAAAGTCTACCGAAAATCCACAAACACAAACGATTACATACATTTCTACTCCCACCACATCAACAAAATTAAAACTGGCCTTTTAATAGGCTTTTACCTAAGAGCACTCAGAATATGTAGCCCACAATATCTACATGGAGAATTTGAATACATCGAACAGTCCCTTAAAAGCCTAAAATACCCTATTTTTTTAATGAAATGCGAGAAAAAATAACTCTCAAGATATACTCATCATATAAATCAAAGAAAACCAACCCCACTATCCCTATCACCCATAGATGTATCTCTCAAACCACAAACACACATAACATAACACTCTCCGACAAACTAACCAAGTTAGGAATACCAATAATACAAACCACATCACAAACCATTAAAACCACACAAACATCACAAAACGGACCAAAAACGAAACTTCCTCTCATATAGGTATATACTCCATCCTATACAAAGATGGTAACAAACATTCCTTCAGCGAAACCCAAATCAATCCAGAGAAAAGAATTTACGAACATAATCAAAACTAATATCGATCAAAACACCCTTTTCTCCCACACGTTAGAACTCAAACGTGTAGAGAAGAGGAAAATCTCATATTTTGTTTTGGTGCGCTATTTAATTCGACACCGAATTTCACCCAATCAGGATGACATATCCCATTCAGCCCGGACCTTCATTTCCGGCTACCAAACGGGTGAGCGGCCAAACACACTCTCTTCGGCTTGAGACGGCGACCAGCACGGACGTGTCTCTGGTCGCCCCTGCTTAGCGATGCCTTATAGCTAAACAAGCCACCCGGTGTGGACATATCACCGTGGCTTTAACCCTAGCAGCAGCAACATGGACATTCAACGAGGGAACCTTCTAATTTATGGATTCTTTGCGTCTAATATTTTAGACCAAGGAATCCCAGTTGAATATGAATTAGATACGTTCAACATGCCTTCCACAAGCACCACAGAAATTTACTATGTCGATTCGAGCGCCACTCCGCTCTCGACAAGTTCTCTTTTCACCTCTGGTCCACTGTAATGGAGACAACGCACGCCTCTCCCCGAAACACCAGACACACGAAGCTACACGGTGGCCTTGAATACTTCCCTCACACATCCAACGACACGCTGCCATTTCGAACATCCCGCTAAGCTATCGCGTCTCCAAAAAAAACCAACAAGCCTAAAGACCACGAGTTTTGCAGCGCCAAGAACAAACCTCCTCAAAGCTGTAAATAAAGTTTTCGTTATTCTGTGTTGTTATAAAGCAAAGTCTTGTAATTCATTTCTTGTGCCCATAAAATCTATAGTGTTCGGGAAAATAACTAATTCCCACAAAACACGCTATAAAATGGTGAAACCGACGTGATTTGGCACATTCTGAATTGCAAGACAAAGAAAAAAACTATTCATAACAACACCTTTCGACCTACTTCATCTTCAACCACCTTATTATTTCCAACAAGCATTGGCGAGGATCTTACCGCACCCGGAGAGGAAACGACACAACGTAGACACACATACATTACACCCTTTTCCTCGCTTAACAACAACAAAAACTTCAAACATCACTAAAATTAACCTTCTGATAACAAACACAGCCTTACGAACATTAATCAACCCCACGAAAGAAACAAAAACAGCGAAACATCCAGAAAAATTTTCAAATGTCCCGCCGAATTATCTTCAAGGACTATCCAAACAAGGTGGAATTTTTTTTTCAACTAAACTTTATCAACATTTTTTTTTACTTCCGAACTCGCAAAATAGGTAACTTTAACTTTCACTCACCCTACTCCTATTTTGTTTTCTTCAGCAACGTGAGTTACCTCTCCCACCACCTCACTAAAACCTATAGCGACTGCTATCAATTCCAGAGGACCCAAAAGAAAAAACTCACACTACTCCTCTGAAGTACACTGCTACTCCTGTATGCCAATTTCTCGGCTCATGAACTTTTTTTCTCAGTGACATTTTGTTTTTTTAAAAAAAAACGTACCACGAGGTACACTAAAAAAAGAACTAAACAGGACACTTTCCCTTTTTTCTTATTAATTTGCTTTTGTTCGTTTTTCTTTATATATGTATGTATTATATTTCATTGTTTGTATTTGCTCTTTCGTGTTGTGACACTCGTGGCTTCTTTTCTTTCTTTTCTCTTCTCTTACAATTTTGTGTATCGAATATCAGGTATTCCACACCTGATATTCTGGGGCCAACCTATGTAGAGAAGAGGAAAATCTCATATTTTGTTTTGGTGCGCTATTTAATTCGACACCGAATTTCACCCAATCAGGATGACATATCCCATTCAGCCCGGACCTTCATTTCCGGCTACCAAACGGGTGAGCGGCCAAACACACTCTCTTCGGCTTGAGACGGCGACCAGCACGGACGTGTCTCTGGTCGCCCCTGCTTAGCGATGCCTTATAGCTAAACAAGCCACCCGGTGTGGACATATCACCGTGGCTTTAACCCTAGCAGCAGCAACATGGACATTCAACGAGGGAACCTTCTAATTTATGGATTCTTTGCGTCTAATATTTTAGACCAAGGAATCCCAGTTGAATATGAATTAGATACGTTCAACATGCCTTCCACAAGCACCACAGAAATTTACTATGTCGATTCGAGCGCCACTCCGCTCTCGACAAGTTCTCTTTTCACCTCTGGTCCACTGTAATGGAGACAACGCACGCCTCTCCCCGAAACACCAGACACACGAAGCTACACGGTGGCCTTGAATACTTCCCTCACACATCCAACGACACGCTGCCATTTCGAACATCCCGCTAAGCTATCGCGTCTCCAAAAAAAACCAACAAGCCTAAAGACCACGAGTTTTGCAGCGCCAAGAACAAACCTCCTCAAAGCTGTAAATAAAGTTTTCGTTATTCTGTGTTGTTATAAAGCAAAGTCTTGTAATTCATTTCTTGTGCCCATAAAATCTATAGTGTTCGGGAAAATAACTAATTCCCACAAAACACGCTATAAACGCACATTCGATGTTTCCTAGGCCATCTTAATCAAAACCATACACAGCAAAACATCCTGAAGACAACAAGAATCTATAGTTATCTTTGAAATCAACATCGCCCAGGTTTTTACCAAATCTCACGACAACTGGCGAACATCATATTGAACGAAAACAAAATCAAATAGAACACGGATAGGAAAAAAACAACATTTTTTCACTCTGTGCTACCATACTTTTGAGAAACCTTTCCTTTTGTTTTTCATGATCCTTTACCTCTTAGCCCATCTTCATCCCAATAACAAATCAGACACCACGATGTAGACAATTTTCTGCGACATGACATTTTAGTCAATATCTTTTCGATGAAACAAGTCATACCAAAACCCCTTTCACGCAAACCCTTCCCAACTTCTTTCTTATCAACTCCCTAAAATATGTCTTCATTTTCAAAACAAAATGTTTTGAATGAAATCTGATACGTTTGACTTTAAATCCCTCCCAACTATTCCTGCTACAACTATACCCCCTCCATTCTCATCACATGCTTGAAAATAGAAAAAAATCAGAAAACAGTCTCTGTCTTGAAGAAGTTCGTGAAAATGAAATAAAACCCGAACGAAATATCACACATCTAAATTGGAGTTAACTGTTCGATTTATCCAATTTTCCACATATTTTATCATACTTAGAACTCTTTTAATGGAAGGGAGTTTTATTCCTTTGCACTTTATTCTATGTCTCGAGAATCGGGCAGAAGATCAGTTCTGTCTTTTTCTACAACTTTGTTTCCTATTACTGAATGTTTATTCACAGGTTTGAGCATGTTGCGTTCTGGTTAGTAAACGCTTGTAATATTAAATAAAGGACAAAGTATATACAATAGAGAGACTATTAGTAGATAAGAACATAGGATTAGTGAATGCAGAATAAAGATATAGTCCAAGGTTAATATTGGCTTCCGTTATTACGGAAGCAAGTAAGGTGATCAAGTGCGATCTCCAGTCTCCAACGCTCTAATACTATTCCTATAAGAAGCTGCTCTTCGCCTTATAGTCTGCCCTGGTATTAGTAGCTACTGCTATATATGGCAGAAGGACTAAGTCATTGTGTGCAGAAAGATGGGTGATACCCAACAGAGCATTACAGTGTTTTTCCCCAGAAAGTATCTTATTAGAACGAATTCAAAGTTAGATTTACTTGACATCATTTATTAAATTACTGCTTCTTTTTATCCTTTAGGAATGATACAAATAGTCATTTTAATATTCAACTGTCAGATTATAAGAATAACGTTTGTAAGCTTGTCTAGTATCCATGCCTATATTTGACTCAACTTAAGAACACAGGCATGTACAAAATCTCCCCTGAGAATCGGTAACAGCGATCCACTTGATGTGAGTCATTGGTTTGGTTGGTTTCTTTGTTTAATGGCATATCAACATTTGTAGGTTATTTAATGCTAAAGCTTTGAACTCGTGTCGCCGTGTCCATTTCCTACGACGATAACCATTACACCGCGGGCACCTCCATTTACCAACCCCTCTGCTCGGGCAAGATATGACACAAGGTCAATTTTTAAGCGGAGTTTAACAGGTTTGAATTCAGAGTATTCCTTCTCGTAGACTAGTTGCCTCACCAATGCTGAAGAACCCTGTCTGCCCTACTATTTACCCATATCTGAAGGGAGAATAATTGGATTCATACTTTTCCCAAGGGTATAAGTGCTATGTGAAATGCAATCAATCTCGTCTAGGATTTGAACTCGTGTCGCCGTGTCTTTTTCCTACGACGATAACCATTACACCACGGGCAACTCCAAAAAAGAAAAAGAATAAACAGTAAATATTGAGATGAATATTTTTTCTTTTTTCTTTTGTTTCTTTTTTTTCTAATTCCAATATGTCCACATAGCTTTAGACAAATATGCTTATCATTGCTAATGTGTTCATAGATTTGGATTAATGGTCTTATTTTAAGTTTATATCATTCCTGTTCAGTTGTTCATGTTCAAAGGATATGTGAATGGAATAAAATTTTAATGCAAAATTCCAGCACCAACAGACACCTGAATAATAGCCAAATATTGGAATAGCGAAAACGTTTGGTTAAAGAAAGAAAGAAAGAAAGAAAGAAAGAAAGAAACGAAGAAAGAAAGAAAGAAAGAAAGAAAGAAAGAAAGAAAAGAAAATAAGGAGTGGTATTAGGGAAGGAATAGAAAAGAAAGAAAGATGGTCAGACATGGAAAGAAATAACTAAGTCAAGCAGTCCCTTGGGAATAAATTGGGTATCCTCGTGGTGTAATGGTTAAAGCGATGGACAGCGGAATCGTGTGTACGCGAGTTCGTACTCCAGTCGCGCTATTACGTTCACTTTCGGGCAAATACCCTTGGGGAAAAGTATGAATCCCTTATCCTCCCAGCTATGGGTTAAATGGTACCACTACTGTTGTTCTAGGAGAATAGCTTTGGCATTAAATAACCTAAAAAAACTTGATATGCCATTAAACAAAGAAACCAAAAGAAACCTTGGGAATAAATGAATGAATGCATGAATATATATAAACCAAAGTATTAAGAAAAGAGAAGACTAGAAGAAAGAGAAGTAAAAAGGAGCAAGGAAGAATTAAGAATAGAGAAGAAAGAAAGAAAGAAAGAAAGACAGAAAGAAAGAAAGAAAGACAGAAAGAACGAGTTAAGAATAGAAAAGAGTAGAGGAAAGAAATAAAGAAAGAAAAAAAAGAAGAATTAAGAATAATATAGAAAGAAAGAAATGATTAAGAATAGAGAAGAAAAAAGAAAGAAAGTAAGAAAGAAAGAAAGAAAGAAAGAAAGGATTAAGAATAGAGAAGAGTAGAAGAAAGAAAGAAAGAAAGAAACAGACAACAAACACACAATAAAACAAAAAAAAAGAGAAGAGTAGATGAAAGAAATAAAGAAAAAAAGAAACAAGAATAGTAAAGAACGAGAGAAAGAAAGAAAACAAACAAACAAAACAAATAAACAAACAATAGAAAATAGTAGATGAAAGAAAGAAAGAAAGAAAAAATGAAGAAAGAAAGAAAGAAATAAAGGGAAAAAATAAATAAAGAATAGTAAAGAAAGAAAGAAAGAAAGAAAGAAAGAAAGAAAGAAAAAACAAATAAACAAACAATAGGGAAGAGTCGATGAAATAAATAAAGAAAGAAAGAAAGAAAGAGAGAAAGAACGAAAGAAAGAAAAATAAAGAATAGTAAAGAAAGAAAGAAACAAAAAAAACAATAGAGAAGAGTACATGAAAGAAATAAAAAAGAAAGAAAGAAAGAAAGAAGAAAAGAAGAAAGAAAGAAAGAATGAAACAAACAAACAAACTAAATAACAAAAAAACAAATTAACAAACAAATGAAGAGTAGATGAAAGAAAGAAAGAAAGAAAAAAAAAGAAAGAAAGAAAGAAAGAAAGAAAAAAGAAAGAAAGAAAGAAGAAAAAAAGTGTATCGTAATAACAATTGGTGATATCATACATTCCTACAAAACTTCTGCATATCAAATGATAAAAATTTTAAGCCTTAACCTAAACAAAGTAATTAAATAGAAAAAGAAAATATGAACGTTTTAATACAGGTTAAAGTAGAAATAACAATTTAAAACATCACCTGTACGACGCAAGTTGAATTAGGCAAGTGGCACTGGTAGCTGTTGCTCGGTAATGAGTTGCTCTATTTTGTTTTTTGAAACAGTCTGTGAAGATCATATCTTTGAACGATGCATACTCCATGCGTTTGCTATGAAACATTTTTTAAAGAATGTTTTATCTGTTCATGCAAAACAGAGAGTTTTTCATGCATAATCCACATTATGTCGTAATGATGCTATCATATTTACCAACCCCTCCGCTCGGGCAGGATATGATACAAGGTCATTTTTTAAGCGGAGTTTAACAGGTTTGAATTCAGAGTTTTCCTTCTCCTAGACTAGTTGCCTCACCAAGGCTAAAGAACCTAGTCTGCCCTACTATTTACCCATAGCTGGAGGGAGAATAATTGGATTCATACCTTTCCCAAGGGTATTAGTGCTATGTGAAATGCAATCAGTCTCGTCCAGGATTTGAACTCGTGTCGCCGTGTTCATTTCCTACGACGATAACGATTACACCACGGGCACCTCCAAATGATGCTATTACGGATAGAAAATCGACTCTGCATTAGGTGCAAAACCTTTATCTGGGACAGCATCATCTCTTTGTAGTGTAACATATTGACCTTCGACCCAGCCGTCAATCGAGGAACAGGTGCATCTTGTCGAAGATATCAGGGTATAACCTTGACCATGGACGGGTTGAATTGGGTGCAGATGCGACGCTCACAGGAAGCAGGTGGATGTCAAACAATTATATAACCCGGTGCCACAGGAAGTTCACTTAGTTGGAGTCAGTTAGTTGGTGATAAGTTGCTGGAGAGAGAACCAGCACCCAGCAGTGGGCTATGGGCCCTCAGGACCTCTGACTGAGCAGCCCAGCAGAACGAGAAAGAAGTGCTGCTAAAGACAAAGGAACTGGGGGTCAATATGTTGCAGTTTGTTCAGTCTCCAACGCACATCTCATACATAACCTTTGCGTAACCCTTTCGCAACCATTTCGAATAAACTGTGAGAGGTATATTTTTCTGAAGAAGTGTGTTCGTTCGTAATTATTGTTGATTTTGCTTCCGCATGTATATGTATACGTACTGTTGGTTGTGACTATGAAACAGTAGGAATTACAAATACAACGGTCTTAGAAATATTTCAACGTATAGTATACGCTTTTTAAAGCCATGATTGTAATAGATCATATCCGAACAAATGATAAGACTTTAGTTATATGTAGCTACCATTGCCACTTGCCTGAATTTACTTGCAGCACACATGTGACAGTTTAAAATGTGGGAGATATTTCTGTCGCGTCTTGTATAATCTAATTCACCCACATACAAATGAATGAAAATTTTTTTTTTCTTTTAGATAAAGAGAAAAAGGTAATATTTTTTTACTGTATTCGACACGGGTTTTTCTCTCTTTAATTTATTTGTCTAAGAACATTTCGCCTATAATTTGGAAAGACAGCAGCAAAACGTGATTTTATCACAGAATTCTTATTTAAGTGGATTGTAATTTTCTGACTTTATCCATGGCTGCTCTGATGTAGCAAACATACATAATTAAACGAAAAAGAAAAAACATCTTGTCATATTTCGTCCCGTAAATTGATAGCTACTTGCTTCTCGAAGAAAAAATCTGATCTTTAAGGATATTTAATTGAAGAGAACTGTAGAGGACTGCATATAACTTACACGAGGTAATGACTTACACATAAAATATATAAGAATTATGACTAAATATTGTTCTTTATATGACACCATACTAGATTGAGAACACATAATATATCAATAAAATAAATTAAGAAAAACATATTGAAAACTGATGATATAAAGTGTCAACCAAAGAAAGACAGGTGCTGTCTTCGTGATGTAACGGTTCGTACTCCAGTCGCGCTATTACGTTCACTTTTGGGCAAAATATCCTTAGGAAATGTATGAACACCTCTATCCTCCCAGCTATGGGTTTAATAGAACAACTAATGTTTTTTTCTAAGAGAATGGCTTTAGCATTAAATAACCGACAAAGGTTGATATGCCATTAAACAAAGAGATATCAAATTACTAAAACAATTTTTTCAAATATTATCACTTGTCATATCAAACATTTTAGATCATTTGGTTTGTTTTATTTGTTTGATAGGATACTAACTCTTTATTAGTTATGCAATGTTGAAATCTGATTCACCTGTAAGTGGATGTTTATAACAAAGGAAAAAAAAGAGACAAAGGCGGGGGAATGAAGAGAAGAGGAGAGATATACTTTAGTTTATTTTACACTGTTTAACGTCATGACAATATTTACCAACGCTCGGGCAGGATATGACACAAGGTCAATTTTGAAGCGGAGTTGAACAGGTTTGAATTCAGAGTTTCCCTTCTCCTAAATTAGTTGCCTCACCAAGGCTGAAGAACCCAGTCTGCCCTACCATTTACCCATAGCTGGAGGTAGAATATTTGGATTCATACCTTTTCCAAGGGTATTAGTGCAATGTGAAATGCAATCAGTCTCGTCCAGGATTTGAACTCGTGTCGCCGTGTCCATTTCCTACGACGATAGCCATTTCACTCCAGGCACCTCCGGTTTTCACGGAAAGGACGCAATCAGAGAACCACATTAAAATAACGTTTAACGTCATAACAACTTCTTCTGCGTTATTTAATGCAAAAATTTGATTCATTTGCCTATGTGGGTTTTTTTAGGTTTTATGGCATATCAACCTTTGTAGGTTATTTAACGCTAAATCCATTTTCATGTAAATAATCAGTTCTATTTAAAACAATTCAGTTTAGAATGAGTACATACTTTAATTGACAAAACATTTCTATTTCAAACTATTCAGCAGTTATATATATATATCAATTCAGTTTAATTTAAGTACAATTTCAATGTAAAAAACAGTTCCATTTCAAACAATTCAGTTTAGCATAAGTACGCAGTCTAAATGTAAGTACAGTTTAATTGAGAAAAATGTTTCTATTTCTAGCTATTCAGATTAGTCAAGCAGTTCTAATTCAGCTTATTCAGTTAGGTATAAGTACAGATTTTGTTTGCACACAGTTAAATGTTACCCAGTCGGCTGGGGCTGTAGAATACACCGACTGCTTCCCTGCAGAGGGGTAAGACCGCCCCATCCCAATGAGTGTCCTGAATATGACACTAAACAATATGATGGTGAGGTTCCAGCAATGCTGGAGCTTTGGGGAATGTGGAGTACCCCTTCATTGCCATCGCTCCCAGGTCCATTCTGGCCCGGAGTGGTAGCACCTGATAAGGGTCCTATCTATGGGCTAAATAGAACTAAACCGTGCTTCTTTCACCATACTGATTTTTGCATTTAAACTGCGTATTTATGCTAAACTGAATTGATTAAAATAGAACTGTTTTGACATTGGAACTGCGTACTAGTGCTGAACTGGATTGCTCGAAATAGAACTGTTTTTGACGTCTAAACCGTGTACTTATGCTGAACTGAATTATCTGAAATAAAACTATTTGACATTTAACTCTGTGTATTGCCCAGTCAGCTGGGGCTGTAGAATACACTGACTGCACCTCTGCAGAGGGGTAAGACCCCCCACTAACGAGTGTCCTTGATATGACAATAAACAATCTGATGGTGAGGTTCCAGCAGTGCTGGAGATTTGGGGAATGCGGAGTACTCCTTCACTCCCAGGTCCACTCTGGCCCGGAGTGGTAGCACCTGATAGGGCCCCATCTATGGGTTAAATAGAACTAACTAATGAATTGAGTAAACTGAATAGCTTGAAATAGAAACTTTTTTGACAATTAAACCGTACTTACACTTAAACTGCGTGTTTATGCTTAACTGAATTATTTAAAATAGAACAGTTTTTCGACATTAAAACTGTATTTATACTTAACTGAATTGTTACATATAACTGCTTGAATAGTTTGAAATGGAAATGTTTTTGACAATTAAACTGTACTTTTGCTAAACTGAACTGTTTTCAATAGAACAGATTATTTACATAAAAATGGATTTGGCGTTAAATAACCTACAAAGGTTGATATGCCATAAAACCAAACAAACCAAACCAATCGACTTTCATTTATTTTTTTACTATTATTTCTTGGGGAGCTCCATCCATGAAGCGAGTGACGAAACCCATCTGTTGGCGTAAGTTTTCGTGCCTTCAGTTCGGGTCCCCAAATTCGTACTGAAAGTCAAATAGTAGTTGTCGACAAAAAGAGGGAGGCATCTTTTTGGTGCCGTAGCGTCTGGGACTCCTCCCTTTTCCCCTTTGGCAAAATCAAGAGCCGCGCGTGGTCAGCTCGATTTTTTTAGAAATGGATTTTTATATGTTGTAAGTAATTCCCCACAACCTGCTCCCCCTATTTGGTGTAATAGAAGTGCTTATAAAATAAGCTAGCTTAATTTTTTTTGCGGTTAGTTGTATTAAGTTGAATAAAGCTTTCCTAAGTTTATTCACCTCGGGTTATTCATTAAAATATACTTGATTTTTTTCTTAGCAATAAAATTTTATAACATTTATATTGAGGAAGTAAACACTACAATTTTCTAAAGGCAAAATCTTGAAAAAGATTTAAGTTATCTAAGTCATGCACAATTTCTGTTGTCCCTTCTGGAGTTTATTCAAATTTTTCACGGTGATTTTTTGTGGAGTATTAGCTAACTTACAAAACAACGACCTTATAGAATACGTGGTCAAATTCCAGTCGTATTCATAAATTTACTTTTAGATTAAAACCCTTGGAAAAAGGTATAACTTTCGTATGCACCCAGCCAGTCTAAGTACTGTTCTTCTACAAGAATATTTTGGCATTAAATAAACCGAAAATGAAGAAAGGAAACCAAAGTATATTTTAGAACAAAAAAAGTCAAAATTGTTCCAAGAGTATTTCCAATACTCTATAATGGTTATTTTTCTAATAGGTTGTACAGTTACGAGGATTTTATTTGGTTTTGTTTCTTTTTGGGAATTGTCCATTAACACTGGTCGGCAATAATTTGAACAATAACCGGAGACCTCTAAGGTAACCACCTTCGTCGTTTAAAAGCAACTTCAAAAGAAAGAATCTCTTCCTTAGAAAACTAAAAGGGAGTTATCCTCTATTACGTTTTTACATAGATTTTATCACCTCGGTAAGGAAATAGTCTTTATATATCTTTACTAAATATACTGTACTGATCTTACTTCTATGGATAATGATTTGCTAAGGGGTACTTGGGAATCATTTGGATTTTCTTCGATTGACATCAAGGAAATAACTTGTTAATTTATCTTATAAAGAATTTTACAGCCGTGGCATCTAAACGTTTGTTGACAGGTGGTATGAGGCTCTAGGAAGCAATGGAATTTATGTTAATGACCAAATATTTCTTCTGGCATAAGTTTTTTTCATTTATAATATATATTCGGAAATTAGACATTATATTCGATCAAGGTAGATCATTTGTGTATTTGGAACATTTTCCCTAATCCCCTGACCATTTACTGTTTAGTTTAATATACTTTAGCTGTGTTTCTAAGTATATATCTTATTCATACAGGATTTCTATTCGAAATTTGGAGTAAAACATTTCTTTTGACGGGCACCTGAAGACATTTACTTTGTTGCTAAGACGAATCGGGCGATATTGAAGCTTTAGTCTTAGTCTGTCTAAATAATTAATTATTCATTTGTTATAGTTCATTGGGCATCGACTCTTTATAATATCTTCTCCCATCGACATTTTAAAAAGAGAATATTTGCACTGAAAATAGACAGTACTAGCGCAACACACACACACACACATATATATATATATATATATATATATAGAGAGAGAGAGAGAGACTATGTGCATACGATAAGTTTCCAGACTTTTTTCGAACAGGCATTTAAAATTGTCGTTGACTCTTGAAAATTCAGTATCCTATTGCTATACATCTTATGAGATGACTGACCAATTTTTATGATTTCTGATTCAAATGAACAGCTACAGCAGGAATTGGAATCTATAACATTTTATATGACATAAAACGAAACAAACTTACGAATAATAACTATTTCACTGTCTGTCAACAAATGGCTGATGTTAAATTGAATCGTTAGTGTTAGATCGGAATACTTGAAGTCATTTATTCGTGAGCAAACATATGAGCGCTTGTTCCTTTAAAATGTTATCATTAAATTATTCGTCTAGAAATATAAGGTTTATATGTCCAAAAGTAGAATTTTGCATTAAATAACCTAGAATGGTTGATATGCCATAAAACTCAACCAACCAACCAAACAACCAACCTTTCCTAAATTTACTAGCTCCATGTTAAATGTAAACAATCTCGCCCAGGATTTGAACTTGGGTCACTGCGTCCATTTTTACGCCGGTACCCATGGAACGTAATGGCCAAGGGATTTCGGTTCATGCCTTTGAGTTTAGTTAGGCTGAGAACCTTTCGGCTCAGCACATGGGTTAATTAGGTGCAACATTAAGACAGGTGTTAACGCGGGCGCGCGCGGGCGGATGGAGGTGTCACTCAGATGTCATAATAGTCCGAGACGAAACGGGTTGACTGGGTGCGGGTGACGTCACGCACCGGAAGCGGGCGGAGGTTTGTGGGAGATTTGAAGAAAGTTAGGGAGTTGAATACTAGACGCCAAACGAGGAGGTTCGACTTTTGGAGCTCGCAGACTCGAGGCGAACTTGCACCCTATGGAGAAATAAAAACCCGAATAGGTACGACCTCTACGAATCCGAGTGGACTTGGTGGTAAAAGTGAAGAGATACTCCACGTTAGCTAGATCTCCAGATGTGGATCCTTCCCATTGAATAAAATTTAGTCTCATAACAGAAATCCTTTTTTTAGCAGGAGCCTTACCCTTCTGAATGCGGATACTGCCAGCGTATGCTTAACCCCACCGATAAATCCCTATATGTATTGATTGAGAATTCGTTAGCTCTACATGAAAATGTTTGAGGTTTAATAAAGGTATAAACACTTTCCTTTTATGAAAATAGATTTGGTCGGAGTTCTCGTGACAGAATAGCTAACGTACTAAACTCCAAAATCCTATAAACGAGTTCGAACTTCCTTAGACCCGGAGACATGATATGCTATCAGTATATATAAATATATATAGATATATATCAAGCACTAAGTCCCTTGACTATCTCACTATCTGTCCCTATCGGCCGTAGCTCGTAGCACATCATGTAGAATGCATCCAGCGTCCGCGCACAGCTGATGTACGAGGTGCATACGATAAGTTTCCAGACTTTTTTCCGTATGGGTACTTTTATTGATAGTACACACATGAAAATTAGTCTGGAAACTTAATTAATGATCCTCGTATATACAGATTTTGGATAAAATGACGGAAACACCGAATCTTAGGATCATGGCTTTGAATCTCCTATAGAACAAAAAAATGTTTGTTATTTTTAGGGTTTTTTTTCTTGTCTTATTTTACAAATTTTTTGACAGTTCTATTTGAAATAATTCAGTTAAGCATAAGCACGCAGTTTAAGTGTAAGTACGGTTTAAGTGTCAAAAACGTTTCTATTTCAAGCTATTCAGTTTACTCAATTTAGTTTAGCATAAGTATGCTGTTAGTTCTATTTAACCCATAGATGGGGCCCTATCAGGTGCTACCACTCCGGGCCAGAGTGGACCTGGGAGTGAAGGGGTACTCTGCATTCCCCAAATCTCCAGCACAGCTGGAACCTCACCATCAGATTGTTTAGTGTCATATCCAGGATACTCGTTAGGGGGCGGGGGACTTACCCCTCTGCAGAGGTGCAGTCAGTGTATTCTACAGCCCCAGCTGACTGAGCAAATGAAAGTCGAGTACGAAAGCTGTGCCAAGAAAATTCACCTGAAAGAAAATTCATCCGAGAATTCTGCCGAAAAGAACCTTCAAGAAGACTCAAAATTTAATAAGCTCTGATACTTTTCGATAAAAAAAAAAAAAACAAAGAAAAAGAAAAATACTCAAATTCAAAGAACTTTGTTTCCCGGAAGCCCTCTCACGTAAGTTTTCTGCAAATTGCAATAAAATTTTCGACATTTTATCTTTTCTATCCCTTTCTTTCAGGTTTCTTGTATAAAATTCCCTTTTTTAAACCTTATTGTCTGTGTTATCTTTTCGAACCAATATCCGAACTAGAAAGCTGCGGAACTTACTGTTTAAATTTACTGTTTGAATTACCGTTAATGACACACCAAAGCCCCCTAAAAACATTACCCATTTAAATACTAAAATTGGCTTTAGTGTCACTCACATCAAATCAAATTTGATTTCCCCGTAAACTTTCCTTATATTTGAATATTCATCCCTATTAATTTAATCATTAATTTAATGGTAACACCTGATAGGACCCTATCTATGAGTTAAATTGAACTAACAGCATACTTATGGTAAACTAAATTTTTTTAATTAGAACTGTTGAATTAAACTGAATAGCTTAAAATAGAAATCTTTTTGACAAATAAACAGTACTTAATTTAAACTGCATGCTTATGTTAAACTGAATTGTTTGAAATGGAACTGTTCTTGACATTAAAAATGAACTTACACTAAACTGAATTGTTTTATATAGAACTGTTTTGACATTTAACTGTGTGTAAACAGAATCTGTACTTATACTAAACTGAGTTAGCTGAATTAGATATGTTTGAATAAACTGAATAGCTTGAAATAGATATGTTTTGACAATTAAACTGTATTCATGCTAAACTGAATTGTTTGAAATAGATCTCTTAGCACAAAAATGGATTTGGCGTTATATAATCTACAAAGATTGAAATGTCATAAAACCCAAACAACCAAATAAATACAAACAATAAACAGTCACTGTTGATATATCATATATTATTGCTCGTGCATAGGTCAACTTTTAAGATTTTATTTATTAAGGTTTGCTTATATGTGTTTCAAAAAATATTAGGTTGTTTATAGAACCCTTTTTTGTTCACGTCGTCGCCATGTAAGTATTTGCCCAGTTGTCTAAGGCTGTAAAATACACTGACTGCACCTCTGCAGAAGGGTAATTCCACCCCCAACGACACTCCTATTATGACACTCTAACAATCTGATGGTGAGGTTTTAGTAATACTGGAGCTTTGATTAATGCGGAGCACTCTTTCATTGTCATTGCTCTCAAGTCCCCACTGGCCTGAAGTGGTAGCACCTGATTGGGTTAAATAAAACAAAACCGCGTACTTACGTTAAACTAAATAGTTTGAAATAGAAATGTTTTGCCATTTAACTGTTTATAAATAAAAACTATACATATACTCAACTGATTTGTTTAAATTAGAGCTATTTAACTAAACTGAATTGCTTGAAATAAAAATATTTTTGACAATTAAATGAGTACTTATGCTAAACTGAATTGTTTGAAATAGAACCGTTTATTTGTATAAAAACTGTTTTAATGTTTAAACTGCGTACTAATGCTAAACTGAATTGTTTGAAGTGGAACTGTTTTGTCATTGAATAGTTTGTAGACAAAAGCTATACTTATACTAAACTGAGTTGTTTTAATAAGAACTGCTAGACTAAACTGAATAGTTTGAAATAGAAATGCTTTTGACAATTAAACTGTGTACTGAATTGTTTTGGATAAAACTAGTTATTTGCATAAAATAGATTTGGAATTAAATAACCAATAATGGTTGATACGCCATAAAACCCAACCAACCAACCATCTAACTATTGAATAGGTTCATCGATGCTAAATCTCAGTGATCTAGCGGGAACAGGTGCTTTCAACGTCACTTGATCGTAAGTCTAGTTGACCTTTAAGCTATGTTTACTAGATAAATTATTCATAATTTATTTTCTTGATGTAAGTATTAAAACGATATATTTTTTAATCCAATAGCGGGGTATCTTAATTAAACGAAGTTACTCACCTTAAACAAGTTCACGAGAAAGAAAATTCTGTTCTAGAAAACTGACTGTAAATATATTTTTTTCTGTTTTCAAGAAAACTGCATTCTGGAAGCAAATAGTGATCTGAATGATTCTGAGAGAAAAAGTACTCCCCCTTCCCAAAAATGGAGGAGAAATCGATTTGAACGGCCACTGACTGGCACTACAGACCGTCATACAACGAGGATGGTTGGTAAGTCTCCTGACATCAGCTTTGAAGTCATGCCAAAATATCTGGGACTTGGCATCACTCTACTAGTATTTCTGGCTTTCAAGTGGGTCGAGTAAAAAGGAAATATTTTTCTTCTGATTTGGATCTCTGTCTTCTTTATAGAAAGTATTTTGTCTCCACGGAAATTCCATTTTCTTTCCAAACTATTTGATATACTTCCTTTTGTCTGTAAGCAATAAAACAGAACAAAAAACTTTGTGGAAATAAATCTTTGCAAGGAAAACGGTACTTTTATATAGGATCTAGCTTAAGCCATTAAAATTGCATGAATTAATAATATACAAATTATATATATATATATATATATATGTGTGTGTGTGTGTGTGTGTGTGTGTTGGCTTGGTTAGGTTTTCTTTGGCAGTGTATGGCAGATCAAACCTTGAGGATTATTTAATGCCAAATCCTGTTCATACATATATATTACGTATATGTGTAAAAAAGTTTTTTCCAAGTAGAAGGCGTGTCATTACTGCTATATGGAAGCACTACATAGACGCAAACTAAACGTATGAAGATTTAGTTTGACGCCAATTTGACAAGAAGGCTGGAAACAATATTGATCAAGTCTTGGAGGCAAAACTCCCCAAAAGAGCAATTGTACGGCTACATACCACCCATCACGAAAACTATCCAAGTGAAACGAACCAGACATGTGACGGACACTGCTGGTGAAGTAAGGACGAGCTCCTAAGTTATATATTCCAGTGGATCCTTCACATGGACGAACAAAGGCAGGACGACCAGGTAGAACCTATATACTATAGATCTGTGCCGATACAGGGTATAGCCTTGAAGATCCCCCGGTAGCAGTGGACGATAGAGACAGGTGGTGAGTGAGAACTCCTTTATTTGCAATCATTTAGATTCTTCCATGTATTTCTTGTTAACACTAACAATTCTCCTCACTATAGCACATTAGCATCCTTACAGTTACGAGGATCATTAAATAAGTTTCTAAACTTTTTTTCGTATGGACACTTTTATTGATAGTACACAAATGAAATTCTACTCCCCTTCGAAGTAATCTCCCCCGGCTGCAATGCACTTGTACCTTTCCAACAAATTCTGGAAAGCCCCCGTGGAAGTCCTCTTGTGTGAGTGTGTCAATGACCTTCGTCACAGCCTCTTTCATCTCCTCAATTGTCTCATAACGACAGGCTCTGAGCTTAGGGAATAAGCAAAAGTCACAGTGAGCAAGGTCTTGACTATAGGGAAGGTGAAGAACTGTCTTGATGCCCATCTTGGTCAAATAGTCTGTGACAAGGATGGAGTTGTGGACTGGTGCATTGTCCTGGTAGAAATATCATTGACCCGATTTGAAGAGTGTTGGCCTCTTCCCAGGGAATCTCTTCCTGAACTCCCTTAAAACCTCAACATAGTAACCTTAACCCTAACCCTTTGGCCAATCAACTCTGGTGTATTGACTTCCTTACTGCTCCCACACCTCTCATCATCCCTCACGGACTTCCTGTCTTCCTTGAATCTCATATGCCACTCAAAAACTGATACTCGATTCATACAAGATGCTTCAAAAGCAGTCTGAAGCATTCCATACGTCTCTCTGGCATCTTTTCTAAGTTTAAAACATAATTTTATTGCATATCGTTCTTCTAAAGTGTCCTCACATCCAGATTGCATTTTTGAAATTCACCCGCTGTGACAATCAAGCTTTAGTAGGGTGTATTCCAATTGCTGTTGTAGCTGTTAATTTGAACCTGAAATCATGAAAAGTAGTCAATCAACTCATAAGATGTATAGCAATAACATACTGAATTTTCAAGAGTCTATTACAATTTTAAATGCCTGTTCAAAATGTCTGGAAACTTATTGAATGCACCACGTTATAACATTTTACCTGTTCTATGTCTATCATAGCCAGAGAGGATACTTTTTCATTTCAAGCATTGCCGTCTAATATTATTCATCTAATTTGAAAATCAATCTTTTTTTTGCATACTGTTAAATGGTTTCAAGTATATTAAATGATTACATTTTCCTATATGACCCATACTCGAGATATTCACAGTAACAACCTGTACAGGTCAGAGTTGAAGTTGGAGTAATAGCTATGATAGGGTACTCCCTATTCCCCAAAGTTACAGGACTGGAGTCTAACCATCATACAGTTTATGTTTATTCCAGTGACAGTATTTCTGTTTGACCAATTGATGCTATTCAAACGGGTATTATCACCAATGTCATAGTTGGCCTGGGAATAATGGAAAAACTTTGAATCTGGATTTTCAACATCGAATAACTTAGAGTCATATCTCGAATACTTTAGGGGAACTTTTATCCCTCAGCCGAGATGCAGTATGGGTATTCTATAGCCTCAGTCGAATGGGCTGAGGTATAAATATAGCGGACATTTGTCGGCTGTTTGGTTGGTTGGTTTTTATGTCATATAAACCTTTGTAGTTTTTTTAATGCCAAATCCATAGTTATACAAACAATCAATTCTATTTCAAACAATTCAGTTTAGTTTAAGTACAGTTTCAATGTTAAAAATAGTTCCATTTCCTAATAATTCAGTTTCGCGTAAGTACCCAGTTTACACGTCAAAACAGTTCTATTTCAAGTTATTCAGTTATGCATAAGTACGTATTTTAGTTCTATTTGACCCATTGAGAGGACCTTATCAGGTGCTACCACTCAGGGCCAAACCTGTTAAACTCCGCTTAAAGATTGACCTTGTGTCATATCCTGCCCGAGCGGAGGCGTTGGTAAATAGTACCACTCAGGGCCAGTGTGGACCTGGAAGCAATGGCAACGGGGGAGTACTCCGCATTCCCAAAGCTCTCGCATTACGCAAGCCTCACTATCAGATCGTTTAGAGTCATAACAGTATGACCCCCCACCATCTTTGATTGGGGGGGGGTCATACTCCTCTGAAGATGTGCACTCGGTCGATTCTATAGCCCCAGCTGACTGGGCAATGGGCATTTGTGTAAGTAACTGAATAAAACACAGAGCTACAAATAAATGAATTTATTTCTTTAAATTTGGAGAAACGTTTGTCTAAAACCGAAGTGACGATGTCCCTATGTAAGACAAAAATACATTTTTGCATTAAACATTTATTCAGTTACAGCTGAAATTTTCATCAAAAAGGGACAGATTGGTTAGTCGTACGAATATTTTTTATACAAACAATACCATATTCGTTCAATTTAAGATAAATAAGTGATGTTGAAATGAAATGCCACTTAAAGGACAAGAATGTTACATTTTCGCACAAATGAAATAAACCGAAAAATGTTTGAGTTAACCTCGGAATAAATCCGAAATACAAAATGAAGATGCACATATTTTGCCTCTATTAATGAAATTGAGGCAGGTTAAGAATAAGATAAAAAAAGTCGATGATTTATCTCTGATTCTAATTGGTTAAAAATGTGTTTTTAACAATCTAAGAGGAAACATATTTCTTTGATTATTTTGAATTTTGATCCGTCAAGTCAAATATTCTCATCTGCATGTGGGAGGTGTCCCCGTAGTGTAATGGTTAAGGATCTGGACTATGGAATCGTAGTAAGCGAGATCGAACTCAACTTGTGCTAATACGTTCACTTTCGAACAAAAACCTTTGGGGAAAATATGAACCTCCCTGTCCTCCAGATGTGGGTTTTGGAGTACCTCTACAGTTAGAAAAAAAAATTAAAGAAAAATACAAATCATAAAATGATGATATATGTGGAGAATATTAACTAAACATGGAATATATTGTGGCTATTTAAAAGGGATCTGCTCAAGTAAGGAGAAATATTATAAATGCCAGGACAAGTATTTAGGGAATTAAAGAATGAGATAGCAGCGGCTTTGTTCTATTTTCCTTTCGACTCGAAATCTTTCTCGATATACAAACGTAACAGAAATTCTATACTATATTCCTAATAAGTCAAATGACGTAATTTAAAACAACATACGCTGATTCACCAATTAAACGGCCAACTTTTCTTATTATACAAATTTTCCTCTAGGTTTTTGTATTTAGCATTTTTAAACATCCATCGTTGACTTAACATCGCTAATATCACCCCTCATGGTCCTGATGATGGTTCAGTAGAACCGAAACGCTATAGTGTCGACTTCTTATTAAATCTCTCTTTCTACTTGGATTACCTTGTTATCAATTTTTCCACATTTTGTCGGATTACAATCCTTTATTTACTTCTATATATATATATATATATATATGTGTGTGTGTGTGTGTTTGTGTGTGTGTGTGTGTGTGTGTGTGTGTGCGTGTGTGTGTGTGTTAGAATGAGACATTATGGTGAATCTGATGAGATTATGATAACAAGTGGAAAGATAGATAAATCAAAGACTAAAGTAAGTGTTTGATTTATCCATAATTCCACTATTTTTATGATATATAAATATATATATTAGAAGTAAAACAATAAAATCTAATGAGTCAGATTATCACGATTTTAATCCCTTATCAGAGATAGAATTACTCACGTCCAGGTTTATCGATAAAACGCTTATTTTTTTTTTACTTAGACACTTTCTGTATCAGGTGACTGTAACATGATTGGCATCGTAAGTCATGTGACTAAATCTGGCGCCAAACTGCAGAGTAAGAATTTACTTTCGTGGCGGTATTGCGCAAGAAAATCCGACTCTTCAGTTAATTATTAGAATCTAAGAAGTTTATGATTTTGTATTTTCCTTTCAGGAACAACCAGCAATGTAGTAAATCATTTTAAAAGAAAGATCTTTCAGATGAGAAAGAAGGATACATTTGTTCACCTGAGGATCGTGTAGATCATGAAAATATAAGTCGTGAGTTTTTATCTTATTTCACATTTTACACACACACACACACACACACACACATATATATATATATATATATATATATATATAAAATATCCAGTCTGTGTCCAAAGACAGTGAGTGTGGATTATTCTTTATATAGATTATATGAGGAAAATCATATAAATCTATGAGAGTGCTCAATGTATGGCTATTGTTAGTTCCCTATTTATTCGCTGGGGTATAACAAAATTCACATTCAGAGCGTATATAGTACAATTCGATGGAGACTCAAACTCGGTTAAGTCGTCATAATAAATTTATTTCGGCGGAGAATATTGCTAAACTCTCCGTCTCGTCAGATGACTATTTACATGCTTCTCTCTCGTCGCAGAGTAGCAAATGTAGAGTTACAGTTCGTATTCAAAAGATAAAATAAAGGAATTAAAGAAATAAAAAAGTAAAAAGTAAAAATTAAAAATAAGAAAATAAAGATAAATCAGACAAATTGCCTAGTTGTTCCAAAAAATGAGTTAGTATCACAGCCAATAGTGTTGCATTGTCATCTACTGATTCATGCAGAAATACACATATATACTGGATACATACCGATGCAATGATAACAGACGCATGACAAACGACAGACGCACGAAAAAAGGACGCAAGAAGAATTAAGATGCCGGAAGGAAGACACAAGAATGAAGGACGCATGAAGACTTCTTTAGAAAAATATTCACCTCTCAGTTTATTGCAAGGTTCGAAAGGGTTGCATGTGAGAGGATGCTGGAGACCGAACGTAAACTTCATATTTTGACCCCACTGTTATGACCGTCACGTTGTGTCTTTCTTGTTCTCCTGATGTTGCGGTCCACTCCATCGGGGGTTTCCAAGGACCCCCTCGGTCGGGTGTGGCCTTCCCTACCACATCTGGTCTCTAACCCTTTGGGAGTCTGCTGGCAACTGCTTTGGCACCCCAAACTCAACTGAGTTAAATAATAACTCAACGCCCACACGATCGCCTACTGGAAATCGAATGTTTAATCGTCATCAAGCGGAAATAACTGTCATGCAGTTCAGAGGTTACTCTCTTCCGGTGCATGACTGTAATGGCAGAATGGGACCTTCACTTTTTCCCATATCATAAGCCTTAATCCGCCCACGTGATCTCTTTCGATTACTGGCCGTTGGAATGTGTCACTTCCTTCCGGTGTATCACCTTGGAATAGTATTTTTGGGCTGGGTCGAGGGTCAAAATATAACATTAGTCCCAGCCGTTACCTTTCTGATCGATCTATCTTTTCTTTAGAGTCTCTCCATCTCATGATCACTCCTTCTTTTTATTTTTGTTTTTATTTTTCTACTTCCTCCCACGCTGAACTTTCGAAAAAAACTGTCATTTTGATGTAGGCTTTCTAAAGTAAAGACGAAATATCATCGTTATATCTGTTTTCAGTATTGTGGTTTATCTACTTTTCCATACCTGCTGCTAAGATATTTTCACGCAATGTTATTAAATAGATGTTTTTTAACGTGGAATCAATTGCAGACCATGCAACCTTCCATTGGTGTTGCAGTACTTGGATCCCATGGGTAAAAAATAGCAAATATGAGACCATCACTTGACCATTTTAACCTATCGACTTTTCAGCCTCTGCTCTCTCTTACACACACACACACACATACACACACACATATATATATATATATATATATACATATATATATATATATATGTATATAGAGAGAGAGAGAGAGGGAGAGAGAGAGAGGGTATACATATATATATTTGGTTACCTACGTACGTTTTTTGCCGAGTAAATTGGTCTCCTTAGCAATCGTGCTTTATTGTCTGGACAAAAGCTGAGTCAGTTTGCCAGCATAGTTTCGTTCACTTTTGATTATTGTTTACAAAGAAATATCTCTGTTTGGAAGAATGTGACATTTGTACCCTTTCGATAGCCGTACGAGCCTTCAAAGCGACGGAACTTGTAGCCACAACCCTAGCTTGTTAAAAATGGCGGACACAAAGTAATAATTTTGTGACACTTTAAATTATTAACGGTGCGAAAATATCAATAAATTCAAGTAACTTTTCTTTTTTTTCCTGCTTATCTTCCGTACGTTTTTTTTTTTTTCCTGTTTTTTTTTTAAACCTTTGTTCTGAAAACTAGATGTTTTCTTATCTTGTCTGCAAAATAACCTTTACTTCGAACTGGTTGGGCATATTTATTACAAAGTCTCTGAACCAATTTTTCCCTGCCTGTCTGTCTGTTCTTGTTCTTTTTTGTGTTTTGTAATATTTTCATTCACTTGTTTCTGACAGGTTATTTTTTAGACACGAAACATCTGCCAATTTATTTTCAATTTTGTAAGGATCTGATTTGTCTTTTCATGGCAACAAAGAAGATAATCATAAAATATTGCTTGTTCAGATACTTTTAGTTTGTTTAGGTTTGGTTGGGTTTTATGGCATATCAACCATTTTAGGTTAGTTAATGCCAAATCCTCTTTATACGTATATATTTAATATATATGATTTGGTTTGGTGAGGTTTGTTTTTATGGCATACCAACTATTTAAAGTTAGTTAATGTCAAATCCTCTTTATACATATATATTTAATATATATGATTTGGTTTTATTTTATTTGGTTTGTTTTTATGGCATATCAATTATTTTTGGTTATTTAATGACAAATACATTTTTATACATATAAACAGTTCTATTTCAGACGGTACAGTTTAGCATTAGTACATTTTTTGTTTAAATTCAATAAAATGTAAAAACAGTTCTATTTCAAAGCATTTAGTACGCTGTAAAAATTTCAAAAACAGTTCTTTGCATGTTTGTTTAGTTTAATACCATATCAAACATTGCAAATTGTTCAGTGCCAAATCCTGTTTAGATTTATATGTTAAATACACATGGTTTGTGATTATTTTTCTATTACCATTTTTCAACAAACTAGAGCTCATTTTCCTTCACAGTTAAATGATTTCATGTATATCTATCCAATGCAAATTTTCTATTTACTTTTAATAATCTGGTCGGTCGCTTACATTTAAAGGGTTTCGAGAGTTGCTGTGTAACAGTAACAAATTTACAACCAGTAATTTGTTTACACACGTTTAAATTGATATGTAGTAAAAAGTTAAGTTGGCAACCGTAATCGAGGGCGACCAAAAGGCTCCTTTTTCTATAGCTACTACATCGAGGTGTAGGAAAAGGCGCTACTCAATTCCCTGGGTTGCTCCACTTTAGCCTCGATACGCACCTTATATACATATTTACCAACCCCTCTGCTCGGGCAGGATATGACACAAGGTCAATTTTTAAGCGGAGTTTAACTGGTTGGAATTCAGAGTTTTTCTTCTCCTAGACTAATTACCTCACCAAGGCTGTAGAACTTAGTCTGTCCTACTATTTACCCATTCATACCTTTCCCAAGGGTATTAGTGCTATGTGAAATGCAATCAGTCTCGTTCAGGATTTGAACTCGTGTCGTCGTGTCCATTTCCTTCGACGATAACCATTACACCACGACACCTTATATTGTCGAGCAAGTAGGTATCAAGTACCATTTTTAACGTCTTTGGTATGACGCGACCTGGGATTGAACCCAAGTCTTGCAGACCATTTGCGAACACTCTACCCACCCGTCCCTCTCTTCGTAAGTCCTTTAAACGTCATAGAGCTTATATATGTAAGTTCTTCCCCTTCGGCTCGAACTTGTGTGTCCATGTGTTGGTGTCTACCCTGGAGCGTCACTTTAAATTCACCCTTACTTCATTTGCAGTGCCCTGCATGCCTTACTCGTTTTAATACGGATGGGTTGTGAGATAGAAGATAAGTGGCCAAGTAAATGATGTTTTGTTGCTGTTACTTCCAGGAATTGTTTAAAAAAGCACGCATCATCCTTGAATAGTTCCCACATAGCTTTTTCTCCATGCTGCATGTACTAACGGGACAACAGTTTGAAAGAATTCCCGTTTTATTTTGTCAAAATCTTACGTAATACAAAAGTCTACATTTTCTTCAGAAAGTCATTCGACTCCATCATTATTCAAATAACTGGAAGCTAAAATATAATTTAATTGAACTGTGTTCGCTTTCAAGAAATTGCATTATTTATTTATTTTATTTTATTTTATTTAATTAACAGTTTTTTTCCACGGAAAGGTGCGGCAACGGTAAACATTCGTTGGATCAAAAGAATAGTTTTTAATTCATCCTAAACATTCCATTATCGGAAACCAACAAAATTTAGAGAATTTTCAGTCATGAGAAAGCTTTCAAAACGTATCTTCTAAAACATTATATATATATATATATATATATATATATATATATATATATATATGTGTGTGTGTGTGTGTGTGTGATGAATGCAAATACACTATGGGGAGGTGATAACTTTTATTACATCGTCATTGATATGCATAAACTAATTTTATCCAGCATCTGGATTCAAGAACGTTTTAAAACATTTATTTCGTAACTAGTTGATGTAGCCGTCTACGCAACGTAAAAATACATGATGTTGACTTGACAGGAAACTGACATATTCTTAAAAACTACATATAGGCTTAATGTATGCGCTACTATAATAACTACAAAATGATTTTTGTCAAATGTGACAAGAAAAAAAAAAACAGTTAGAAACCCTTTTTATTTATTCCTCCACCAAAAAAGAAGAAAAAAAAATTCAGTTTTTCTAAATAATAAAACAAAATCACGCAAACGGTTAGAAACAGTGGTCGTTGGGATAAAATTACGGTATATGTACATGCAATAAACGTGTTTTATATGCTAATTCTTCATTTATAAAACGAGCTGTCGTTCTTTGCAAAATATATGTTTTTGCAATCTCGAAGTTTCTCGGTTGAGGCTGTACAATACACCGACTGGACTTCTGCAGAAGGGTAAGACGCCACCCCAACGAGTACCCAGGCTATGTAAGTAAACAATCTGACAGTGTGGTTCCAGTCATGCTTGAGATTTGGAGAATACGAAGTACCTCTTCATTGCCATCTCTCCCAGGTTCACTCTACCCCTGAGAGGTATGTTGTAATCTCGAAGTAAACAAGTCAAGTTCTATGCAGTGATAATTAATAGTATTGCATTCATTTTGAGAGCATTTTAGTCGTTTGGAGAGTACAAATACTTGAGTATATTTTCTTGTTGTGATTGGATCTTAAAGATTTATTTTTGTAGTAAATCCTAGCTAATTTTCAGAGATCGTTAATACACAATATGATAATGATACATTTTTATAGCTAAAAATAGGGGTCATTTATTATACCAAATTGTTCATTACCCGAGCATATAATAGCCAAATTAGCTGGGACTGTATAATTTGCCAACTTTATCACGGGAGAGAGGTAAGACCCCCCCCGCTACAACAAATGTTCTTGATATGATGCTAAAAAATCACGCGGTGATTTTCTCGTCCTGGAGTTTGGGGAATGTAGAGTACGGCTTTATCAACAGTATTTCCAAGTCTTACCTGACCCGGAGGGATTGTATCACTAAGGGTCCCACCGATGGGTTTAACCATTTTAATGTGTGCAAGCAATTGAGCGCTGGATTGTTTTAAAACAACGTTATCTACAAAAATATTCCTATGCAAATCATATATATATATATATATATATATATATATATATATATATAAGAAGCTAGACGGCAATTACACAAGAGTGCTGCGAGCAATATTGAACAAGTACTGGCGGCAACACCCCACAAGGCAACAACTATACAGCCAACTGCCTCCCATCGCGAAAACTATCCAAGTTAGACGAACCAGACATGCAGGACACTGCTGGAGAAGCAGGGACGAGCTCATAAGTGATGTACTCCTATGGACCCCCATATATGGCAGGGCAAAATCAGGACGACCAACTCGAACATACATACAGCAGCTATGTGAGGATACGGGATGTAGCTCTGAAGCCCTGCCTGAGGCGATGAACGATTGGGAAAAGTGACGATAGAGGTGTCAGGGATATCTGTGCTAGCGGCATGACATGACGATGATATATACATATATATATATATGTGAGTATGTGTGTGTGTGTGTGTGTGTGTGTCAGAGCAAAAATCAGATGAATTAGACAAATATCTTGAAAAATAAACGGAAGGCAGAATATATATGGTGTAGATGAAAATTCATTTGCTGATACGTGTTTTGACTTCCATATTTTGCCTGCTTACAAGCTTTTTTATTCAAAATTATTTTAAGTATAACAATAAACAAATGATGCAAGAAAATAAGTTTGGCATGGTAGCTAAAAGCTGTCTTCAAAGCAAATGCGCTGAATTAAAAAAAACAAAACAACAAAAAAAAAACGAGTAATACAAGAAAATATATTCGAAATTATTCATATCATGAAACGAAATTATATTTTTCTAAAAAGGGCAAATATATATATATATATATATATATATATATATATATATATATAGCTATTCGAATAAATTGAGCACTCTGGTATCTGCTAAGGCAAAAAGGTAAACAAACGAAAGCTACTACATAATGCCTGATAATTCCCGAGTTGACGTGGTTCGCTTTTTGGCTGAGCGTAATGATTCTTAGTCTAACGTAAAGTTGTGAGGGTTTCGATCCCAGCTTCAAGCGTCCTACGTGTCTAGCCACACTGAAATAGTTGTGATACAACGAAACAGTCTGTCTCTGGATGACAATATATATATGCGTGTGTGAATGTGTGTATAAATCGATTTGACATTAAATAACACACGTGTAGATATTCCATAAAAATAAAACCAACCATCAAGACAATGAGATAGATCCATTTAACAAAAGGTAAATTTACGGAATATGTTTTTATTGTAAAATTCCTGTTCTCAAATTTTACAGATATTTTCATCATCATCATCATCATATCGCGCTGGTAGCACGGATATCCCTGACCCTCTCTCGCCACTCCTCCCTATCGTTCATCGCCCTAGGTAGGTCTTCAGGACAACATCCCGTATCCTCACATAGCTGCTGAAACAGATATTTTTTTTTTTTTCTTAAAGGCTTGAAATACGCTAAAGACATTCTCTGCAGGGAGTTAAGACCCCACCCCTCTCAAATGCTTATCCTGGCTATGATATTATATCGTATCTGATCGTGTGATTACAGTAAGCCTCTGATAAGCGTGGTCTATCCCTTCGTTAATCATAGGTCCGCTTCAATTCGAAGCGATTGTACATGTTAGGTCCCCATCTATGTGTCAAATAGATTGGTGTTAGACAAGAATTCTAAATGCCCTATGATTGCAAATAAGGATAGTTACTTGAGGTAATAATTATGTGCTATCGATTATCTACATTATTATACAGTTCAAACCTTTAACTATATGCGAACAAACTATTTGTACTTGATAGGAATATTTGATATCCTGCAACTATGGAAACTCTCTAAAAAAACAGTGACACAAAAATTCTTACTATATAAAGACAATAAACACAATCTCCAAATGTCGAGGCATTTATAATCGTAGATGTCCGTACATACCGTTAAAAATTTATCAATCCTTTTTTAATTAAGTGGGTGAATCTTAAAAGATTTATCAATCTGAACATTTTTGTTTGTGTAAAAATCGTTAGTCCAATGGAGAAATGAAACTGCGAACATCTTATGACGATAATTAATTTTAGGTTTCTTTGTCTAATGGCATATCAAACGTTGTAGGTTATTTAATGCCAAAATCACCCTTCTAGAAAAACGGCAGTGATACTATTTAACCCATAGCTAAGAGGCTTTATAACCTTCCCTAAGGTTTCTGTTCTAAAGTGAACGGAATAGCGCGACTGGAGTTCCAACTTACTTACTGCGTTTTTACCTATTACATCATGTGGACACCCGCTGACCATAGTCAGAAACATTTAATTATCAACTTATATTTTCATAGGGGCTTTGTTTATTTATATATTTATTTGCTTTTTTTATTCCTAAAGTTTAATTCTTTACGTTGCAGCAACCTGGCTTCTTACAGATAATTGTGTATTAGCAAATATCTCATAAAATATTTCGGGATTGTGTAAGCAATCCACGGTTATAATTTTGAGATCATCATCGTCATGTCATGCTGCTAGCACGGATTTCCCAGACTCTCTCTCTCTCTCTCTCTCTCTCTATATATATATATATATATATATTCGTCTCTATCATCCATCGTTTCTGACTATCCAGTTTACATATAGAGCTGTTGTGGATAAGTTCTAGCTAGTGGTCTAAAAATTGCTCGTCTATGTGAAGGGGTCCATCAAAGGACGTCGCTTATGTGTTAATCCTTAATTCTCCTGAATACTAAAGACAGTGTTCATCGAAATAAATCTTTCTTTCTTTCTTTCTTTCTTTCATGAGTAGGTTGAATGTCAACTAATTCGCATGCATTCTCAGAGAGCTCGACAACTGAGTTCTTTAATCTCAAACTTATAAGACTAAAAATTACTATAAGTTTGAGATAGAGGCTTCAACTGTCAAGCTCTCTGGGAATGCATGCGAATTGGTTGACATTCAAACCACACGAGAAAAAGGAAAGAAAGAAAGAAAGATCGTTAAATCAAGATTATTATTCAAGTGTTTTGTGCTGACTCTATTATAATCTCTAGATATGTCGACCACCTGATGCTGAAAGCCACAAGGGGAATATCCTCTTTGCGATGCCTCAATGATTTGTTTCAAATTAGCCGTTTCAATTAAATACTCAAGTAGACGTGGTTTTCTTAGATAATTATATGCGATCCACCTGTGCATTTTATTTCAAATTCGTGTTTTGAAAATCTTTTCGCTTTATGTTAAAGTCATTTAGAGCCAGTGTTTGGAAACAATATATTGGAAAAGTCACATTATCCATTTAATTTTATATTAAACATCTATAGACACTAAATCAAATCTTCCGGTAATGAAAAAACTATTTTCTATATTTTCGCTCAAAAGATCTTGATTTCAACAGAGATGAAAAATTCTCCATCATAGAAAATATTGAAAATTAATTGTCTTTGATTTTTAATTGTTTCACTCTCTTTCAGTCAATTAGGTGTTAGGATATAAGTAAAATACTTTTTTTATCGTTCATACGTTTTAAACTAGTTCTGTTTTGTATTTGTTATTTTTATTTAGACAATGAATAATCTGAAATCTCGTTTTAAAGGGCATGTCTTCCTGTTGTAATGGTAAACGTGGTGGACTGTGAAATCGTAGTGAGTGAACTCGTCTTTAATTGGAATCACTTTGAGATCAGGTTTCTTAATCTGAGAATTAATTTTTATTTATTGCCCGTGGCGCAGCGGATAGAGGCGTTGAGTCTCTGCGGTTCCAGGTGAGCATTGTGAGAAGATAGCGATTTCAAATCCGACCCAAGCCGGCCATAGGTTTACTTGGTCAAAAACGTGGTGCGATAGACAACAACTATGGAAGACAGTAATTACTGGGGATAGGGTTACAAGACTCAGCATTCCTATCGGAGATCGCGGTAAATCACCTGAAGAAGGCCAGATGTGAAATTTGGCTGAAACGTAGTGAAAGTAGAAAAAACTACCACCTTTGTTTGTTTCTGTTATAGTACTGACTAAAAAATTGTAAAATTGATTTGGTTTCTTTGTTTAAGGGTTTATCAACTAACGAGGGTTAGTTAATGCTAAAAAAAGAACAGTTGTGGTACTATTTAACCCATAGCTGGAAGGATAAGGGGTTCAAACCATTCCCGAGGATATCAGTCTGAAAATGAACGTAATAGAACGACTCGAGTTCGAACTCACTCACTACGAATTAATTTTTATTTATTACGGACTTTTTTCCTCATGTTGGTAGATTTTTCTACTTTCACTACATTTCGGCCAAATTTCACCTCTGGCCTTCTTCAGGTGATTTACCGCGACCTTGGATAGGAATGCTGAGTCTCGTAACCGTATCCCCAGTAATTACTGCCTTCCATAGTTGTTGTCTATCGCACCACGTTTTTGACCAAGTAAACCTATGGCCGGCTTGGGTCGGATTTGAAACCGCTATCTTCTGACAATGCTCACCTGGAACCGCAGAGACTCAACGCCTCGATCCGCTGCGCCACGGGCAATAAATAAAAATTAATTCTCAGATTAAGAAACCTGATCTCAAAGTGATTCCAATTAAAGACGAGTTCACTCACTACGATTTCACAGTCCACCACGTTTACCATTACAACAGGAAGACATGCCCTTTAAAACGAGATTGCAGATTATTCATTGTCTAAATAAAAATAAACAAATACAAAACAGAACTAGTTTAAAACGTATGAACGATAAAAAAGTATTTTACTTATATCCTAACACCTAATTGACTGAAAGAGAGTGAAACAATTAAAAATCAAAGACAATTAATTTTCAATATTTTCTATGATGGAGAATTTTTCATCTCTGTTGAAATCAAGATCTTTTGAGCGAAAATATAGAAAATAGTTTTTTTCATTGCTGAGAGATTTGATTTAGTGTCTATAGATGTTTAATATAAAATTAAATGGATAATGTGACTTTTCCAATATATTGTTTTTAGCAACCAGTCAGTAAATCTTGACTATGAACTTTGGCCAGTCAGCTGGGGCTGTAGAATACACTGACTGCACCTCTGCAGAGGAGTAAGACCCCCCCCTAACGAGTGTCCTGGATATGACACTAAACCATCTGATGGTGAGGTTCCAGCAGTGCTGGAGCTTTGGGGAATGTGGAGTACCCCTTCATTGCCATCGCTCCCAGGTCCACTCTGGCCCGGAGTGGTAGCACCTGATAGGGCCCTATCTATGTTTTAAATAGAACTAGCAGCATACTTATGCTAAAATGAATTGAATAAACTGAATAGATTGAAATAGAAACGTTTTTGACAATTAAACCGTACTTACATTTAAACTGCATGCTTATGCATAACTGAATTATTTGAAATAGAACTGTTTTTCAACATTAAAACTGTATTTACACTTAACTGAATTATTACATATAACTGCTTAGATAGTTTTAAATGGAAATGTTTTTGACAATTAAACAGTGTACTTATGCTAAACTGAACTGTTTTCAATAGAACAGATTATTTACACAAAAATGGATTTGGCGTTAAATAACCTACAAAGGTTGATATGCCATAAAAACCAAACAAACCAAACCTTGACTATGAACTGGTGATTTTAATGAGATTGCAAAATAGTTTGTTCCTAATATTACATGGTTGACAAAATTTTGTAGATTTTATTTTGAGCTTCTTATCTAAAAAGTAACACTATTGTTCTTTTAGAAGGATAACCTTAGCATTAAGTAACCTTCGATGATTAATAAGCTATAAAAGAAAGTAACTGAAACAATCTTTTTTCAAACCCAATTTACAACTTTTTATTCAATAGTCAGTACTATTACAGAAACAGCGAGGACAGTGACATAATGGTTAGAGGGTTAGCCTAATGGCCCGGGAGACCTGGGTTCAATCCCAAGTCGCATCATATCAAAAAATTGCTTCCCTGCTATGGGTTAAATAGTACCACTACTTTTCTTATAGGAGATTGGCTTTGGCATTAAATAACCTACAAAGGTTGATATGCCATTAAACAAAGAAACCAAACTAATCAAGAAATTGTACTTGATACTCCTTGATTAACATTCAGCATGATAAGATACGGATCAAGGGTAAAGTGAGTTTATCCTGGGAAAGGAGTAGAACCCTCTCCTACACCTTCGTGTTGTAGCTATCGAAAAGGGAGCCTTCGGGTCACCCTCGACTACGATCGCCAACTTTACTACTTTAATTTATTTTTATTACAGAAACAAACAAAGGTAAGAGGTTTCCGAACACTGGCTCTAAATTAATACACTGGCTCTAAACTTTAATATAACACGAAAGATTCTCAAAACACCATTTTGAAATAAAATGAACTGGTCGATTGTTTCTAGTCAACATGTAATTCTCGTTCTTGTATAATATATTTCAATTCGGAGTGGGTGAAATTTAAACATGTTCAGATGTTTCTTAATTATTTGAGATATTGATAGAGGTGTGCTGTTCAATGACCTCACGACACGCATGGGTTACAAGCTCTCTTTTCTAGTCTAGAAATAAAATGCACTGGTCGATTGTTTCTAGTCAACATGTAATTCTCTTTCTTGTATAATATATTTCAATTCGGAGTGGGTGAAATTTAAACATGTTCAGATGTTTCTTAATTATTTGAGATATTGATAGAGGTGTGCTGTTCAATGACCTCACGACACGGATGGGTTACAGGCTCTGTTTTCTAGTCTAGAAATAAAATGCACTGGTCGATTGTTTCTAGTCAACATGTAATTCTCGTTCTTGTATAATATATTTCAATTCGGAGTGGGTGAAATTTAAACATGTTCAGATGTTTCTTAATTATTTCAGATATTGATAGAGGTGTGCTGTTCAATGACCTCACGACACGCATGGGTTACAAGCTCTCTTTACTAATCATTGTAATTCAATTTATAATCTAATTCCTCAATTGAAACAGAGGGTGTTCACGTGGTGTGATAATTAAAGCGATGGACTGCAGAATCGTAGTATTCGAGATCGAACTCTAGTCACGCTATTAAGTTCATTTTCGGCCCTTATTCTACCAGCTCTGGGTTTAATAGCCTCACTACTCTTCTTTAAATACCCTGCAAAGGTTGATACGCCATTAAACAAAGAAGCCAAACCAGGTGAAAAAAATGTACAATATCAGTTTTGGTTTCATTTTATGATGCCTTGTCTATGGTTTGTAATTGCTAGCTTTTCTAGTTCTCATATTAAATCATAACAGTCTCCTTAAGCCACAAATTTCTGTTGCTGCTAATCGTTATTATTTTTATCTGATTAAAAAATGTTCTATTTTATTATATATATAACACACACACACACACACCCAGACATACACACACACACATATCGAGCACTCTGGTAGCCGATAGGGTATTAAAAAATGTAAAGAAAGGCTGCTGTTGCTAAAAATAAAATACCTTAAAATTCCCTTAGCCAACGTAGTCCGCTTGTATCTGTGTGGTGGTCTGAAACCTTAATCTATCGTCAAGTTAGACGGGTTTCGATCCCGGCTTCGAGCGTCCTGCGGGTCTAGACACACTGAAGAGTTCTGATAGAACGAAACAGTCTGTCTGTGGATGACAATATATATATATATATATATATATATATATATATATATATTTATTTATTTATTCACCAACCCCTCCGCTCGGGCAGGATATGACACAAGGTCAATTTTAAGCGGTGTTTTAACAAGTCTGAATTCAGAGTTTTCCTTCTCCTAGACTAGTTGCCTCACCAAGGCTGAAGAACCCAGTCTGTCCTACTATTTACTCATAGCTGGAGGGAGAATAATTGGATTCATACCTTTCTTAAGAGTATTAGCGCAATATGAAATGCAAACAGCCTCGTCCAGGGTTTGAACTCGTGTAGCCTTGGTAATTTCCAACGACAATAGCCAATACCCAACACACACACATACTCACACACACACACACAAACATATATAAAAATATACCTGAAATATATATATATATATATATATATTTTGCAGGTATATTTTATATATATATATATATATATATATATATATATATATATATATATATAATATGTGTGCGTGTGTGTGTATTACTGGCATATTTTATCAAAGATGACAGACAAAGATTTAGATTTGATTTGATTCTTTTATTAGATTTTTCATATTAGCAAGCAAGATGGCGCTACTGAATGTGAAAATTTTTAATAATCCAAAAGCTCTGTTGTTGTAACCAGAGTAGATGTATATCAGACTGACTGTCTGTTATATAGAACAGACGAACAAACTCTTCCTAATTCTTGATATAAATGTACCGCATCTTCCATCGATGAGGACCCTGTGAGTCTATCAGACCTTTTATCAAATAGGAATTCTTAAGTATATTATTTAGAAATAGCAATACCTGAGACAGGTTCTGGATGCATCTTAATTCTTATCTGTTTCCTCTGATAAATATAGCTGGTAGATTAGTTACCTGTTACTGATAGAGGTGAGTTACCGAAAGCATTGCCAAAAGATGTCAATAGAGGATGTATTATTAGGTGTCAGTTTTGGATCCCCTAGTGAAAAATATCGTCCCAAGAACCGAGATTTCAAGCGTCTTACAAAATCCCCAAAAGGATAAAAATTTTCTGGGAGAGTTTCTGTGGTGTTGTGGCTAACGAACTGGACGGTGAAATCGCAGTAAATGGGTTCAAACTGTTGTAGCACTTTTATATTCATTTTTGGGCGAATATCCTTCGGAAAGGCAAGCACCCTCTTGTTTCATGAGCTATGGTTTAGATAATACTATAAGTGGTCTTCTACCAGGACAGCTTTGGCATTAAAACACCTACGAAGGTTTGATATGTCATAAAAGGAAGAAATATAACAAAGCATAAAATTTTCTAAAAAACACATTTACGGGGAATAAAAAACGAGTAATAATTCATTGATATTGTTGTATAAAATGCAGAATCGAGATTCCGATATAAGGAAATTTGAATTCGTTTTTTTAAATGACAAAAGAGTTTTTTTTTTAATTTTTGAACGATGTAACGGACTGAAAAAGAATAATAGAAAAAGGAGAGAAACAGATAAAGTCAACAGAAATAAAAAAAAAAAAAGGATCGAGAAACCTTGAAACTGAGTTTAAAACATCGGCTACCTGCGGACACTGGATGTAATTTGGAGGACCTAGCATGAGAGATCTGAGTAAAGGAACTGATGACGAGAAGAAGAGATAGTAAACGAAGGATATCCGCGCTATCTTCCTCGTAGAATAACAGCAGTGATACTATTCAACTTTACGTAGTGGGATGAGGGTGTTTATAGTTTTCCTAAATTTTATTCATCGGAAAGTGAACAGAACAGTCACGACCAAAATTCGAACTCGACTACTGTTGATGTCTCAGTCTAGTACGTTAACCCCTTTACTATACCAGGTGAGCTGCTTGAAGGCGAAAAAAGAAGTATTGACTAAAAAATGATGACGATATATAAACAGTATTAAAATAGCTTATTATTTCCAACCCCTTGACATTCACCTGACGATATATCTTCTCTTTGGTTCAAAAGCTATAAACCTTTTAATGCAAGTCTAACAAATGCTTTCCAGTGAGTAGCGGGAAAAAATTATTAAAACTTATCTTTGTGTGGTTATCAATGCATTCATATCTGTATCCTGTATCTTACTTATTGACCTAATCGAGATTTCTTTGTATTTTTAATGTCGGTTGGCTTCTCAAGCGACACATCATTTTTTAGAAAAAGAGAAAATCGATAGAGATTCGCTTTTTAGAAATTAAAAGTTCCGTCATACACCTTCTTTATTGCTGTTTTATTTTTCTCTAAATAGAAGTTATGTATTCAAGAATGGCTCTTAGAAACGGGTGATTTTATTGCCACCTACCCTCGCACACGAACCTTATAGATACACACGCACACATGAACGCACGCATATATAAACATAAAGCCGGTGATTGTATGTGTTTTATGACGGGCAACTGTTTGAACACTCACACACGCACCCCCCACACATATATATATATATATATATATATAGTTGGCGACGTAGTTTGCGGAGACCAGAAGGTTCCCTTTTCAATAGCTTCTACAACGAGGTGTAGGGGAGGACGCTACTCTTTCCATGGATTGCTCCATTTTACCCAGGATATGTACCTTATTTTGCTGAGTGTTAAGGCAAGGAGGTATCAAGTACCATTTTTAAAGTCTTTGGTATGACGTGACCTGGATTGAACCCAGGTCTCCCGGACCATTGGCGAACACTCTTCCAACTAGGCCAATTAACCGGCACACATACACAAACTCTCACACACACAAATATATATATATCTACGGGGAGATACTGTCTAGCCACACTGATGAGTTCTGATAGAACGAAACAGATCTGTCTGTGGATGACTATAGATATATACTCCCCTACCGCGGGAGGGTTGATTTCTCTAGCGAAGAAGTAATCGTGTTGCCATTAGCGCCTTTGAAAGTCTCTTCGTATTCGAATTGAAATCTCGGTGACCGTTTGAACGGATGTATGTAAACTATATTCATTGTGATTCATAACCGTTTAAAAATGTACTTCGTAGCTAATATCTCCTCGTAGCTAAATGGTTAGAAGCTTTGTCTTGGTGTTTCAGTCAACCGGGTTTCGGTCCCAGCTTCTGGGAATATACTGTCTAGCCACACTGATGAGATCAGATAGAACGAAACAGATCTGTCTTTGGATGACTATATATATATGTGTGTTTCAGATTGTATCAATAAAGAACCCAGTTTGTCTCACTATTTTCACATAGTCAGATTGACATCATATTTATACATGTTTTCCCCGTAGACATTAACGCCTATTGAAATGCAAGCAGACACGTGTCTATCTATTGCTCACCTTTTTCTGTTATTTTCTTTCAGTTCGTTACATCATTCAAAATAAAAACTGTTTTTCATTCTTAAAAAACGAATTAAAATCCCTTATATCGAATTCATGATTCTGCATTTTATACAAAAATATGAATTTGATAAAAGGCGTCGTACGATTTCGTGTATTCCTATGTAATGAGTATAATCTTAACATATTTGTATGGCTTGAATATATCCCTATTGTATACTAGAATTTTGCGTACCTATCTATTTAGTCAATAGGTTAAAAAGAACAAATCTATTCAAGACTTAATTGATAATACCGAAAATTTATGAATTATGATTTTATTAATACACCATGAATGTTTGTTTTTTTTTTAGTAAATTTTGGTGATTCTGTTTATGGTGGTGAAAGTTTTTATCGACCCAAAAACACTGCTTGAGTAAATTGCAAGCAGATGAATGTAGCACAAAATGTGCCAAAGGTTTTGAATTCAGAATTTTTCCTTCTCCTAGATCGGCTGACTACTTAGGCTAAGAAATGTGAATGAAGATTTACTCTTTTCTGAAGAGATAAATTTCTTCCCCAAAGATTATAGAGCGAAGTGTATTGTAAAACACTCCGTCTTTCCAAATCTACACCACGTGACCATCCCGAAATATCACTTAATAAACATTGCTATGATCCTATTTACCAACCCCTCCGCTCGGGCAGGATATGACACCAAGGTCAATTTTTAAGCGGAGTTTGACAGGTTTGAGTTCAGAGTTCTCCTTCTCCTAGACTGGCTGCCTCACCAGTCTGTCCTACTATTTACCCATAGCTGGAGGAGGAATAATTGGATTCATACCTTTCCCAAGGGTATTAGTGCTATGTGAAATGCAATCAGTCTCGTTCAGGATTTGAACGCGAGTCGCCGTGTTTATTTCCCACGACGATAACAATTACACCACGGGCACCTCCCAAATTACACCACGGGCACCTCCCAAATTACACCACGGGCACCTCCCAAACATTGTATGTAGCAGACACCTTATCAAAGGAATAAATACCTGGGTTGCATCCCTCGTAAGATATTCGGGACCATTAATTAAATGGACCAGAGAAGAACATTAAGCAAATGGACCAATGAACAAGAAAACTAATGACCACGCATAAGGAATTACATCCAAGAGATGACGTGATAGACTATATGAATGATTCACATTCAAAGAAGGTGTTCAGTTTTTTGGAACAACCTGTATTTAGTAGAGTTTGGTGGCAAAATATTTGACGAAGAATTCTTTTCAATTTAACTTCAAATGCTAAAGTCTCGTAGCATTTTTTTTTTTGTGTGTGCGTCAATTCCGTTCTTTTATCAACGTTTTATAGATAAAGCTTTAGTCAGATAAGGTGAATTTCATTCGAAGAAATATTTCGCTTCAGACCCGGAAAAATGGAAAGGTCAAGTATGAAGATGAAAATTTAATAATAAAGGAAAATAGCTTTTGGTGGAGGCAAAAAGAAGTTGGTTATGAGAGAGAAGGTTAAAAAAAAGATAGAGAAGAGACAAAAAAACAAATAAAACAAAAACTGTGAGTGGTAGAAGGAATTTAAACAAAGGAATAAAAATGATTTAACTATAAAGAGAGCAAGAAAAATAAAATACAGAAAAAGAATGACGCACACACACACACACACACACACACACACGTACATATATATATATACTATATACGTTGTGCGTTCAATAAGTTTCCAGACATTTTTAGCTATAGGCATTTAAAATTTTCGTAGACACTTAAAAATTTAGTATTGTTATTACTATACATGCTATGAGATTACTGACCAATTTTTACGATTTCAAGTTCAAATGAACAGCTACAGCAGGAATTGGAATACACCCTACTAAAGCCTGATTGTCACAGCTGGTGAATTTTCAAAAAATGCAATCGAGACGTGAGGACACTTTAGAAGAACAATATGCAATAAAATTGTATTCTAAACTTAGAAAAAATGCCAATACACCACAGTTGATTGGCCAAAGGGTTAGGATTAGGGTTACTATGTTGAGGTTTTTAAGCGAGTTCAGGAAGAGATTCCTTGGGAAGAGGCCAACATTCTTCAAATCGGGTCAGTGGCATTTCCACCAGGACAATGCACCAGTCCACAACTCCATCCTTGTCACAGACTATTTGACCCAGATGGGCATCAAAACAGTTCCTCAGCCTCTCTATAGTCCAGACCTGCTGTCTGTGACATTTGGTTGTTCCCTAAGCTCAGAGGCTGTCGTTATGAGACAATTAAGGAGATGAAAGAGGCTGTGACGAAGGTCATTGACACGCTCACACAAGAGGACTTCCAGAAGCTATTGGAACGGTAGAACAAGTGTATTGCAGCCGAGGAGATTACTTCGAAGGGGAATTGAGTTTCATGTGTGTACTATCAATAAAAGTGCCCATCACGAAAAAAGTCTGGAAACTTATTTAATGATCCCCGTATGTTGTTTTAAAGAATCAAATGTTTGGAATGTGCGTCGGTCAAAATGTACATATATATAATATATAATATATAGTCATCCATAGACGGAGTGTTTCGTTGTATCAAAACTCTTCAATGTGGTTAAACAAGCAGGATTCTTGAAGCTGGCATCGAAACCCGCCCAACTTTACGTTAGACTTAATGTCTTACTGCTCACCAACCAGGCGACATAACGTCAGCACTGGAAATAAAAGACATTATGTATTAGCCTTCGTTTATTTACATCTTGCCTTAATGGACACCAGAGTGCTCAGTTCATTAGAAGATCTTTGCATTACTTGAATGGTATGCCGTTAATATCCTTCGCTAGAGTGCTGAATCCCCTGGAATGGGAATCGTATATATTGTCATCTACAGACAGACTGTTTCATTGTATCACGACCTCTCAGTGCGGTTAGACACACAGAATGCTTTAATCTGGATCGACAATCCACCCAACTTTACGCCAGACTTAGTATCTTACCGCTACACACACACACAAACACACATACCACCACACACACACATGCACACACACACACTACACACACACAACACACACACACACACACACACACATATATATATATATATATATATATATAGAACGTATAAATCAGAGAGACACCTTATATATATATACATATATATAAGTGAGCAAGTTGGCGACCTTTGTCAAGTTTGACCCAAAGGTTCCCTTTTCAGTACCCATTTCACCGATGTGAAGGGTAGGGCGCAACTCCCTTCTCTTGATTACCCCACTTTATCCTTGAAACTTACCTTATAGTGCTGAGAGGTAAGCAAGGGGCATCAGGTACCATTTTTTGAGTCTTTGATATGAATCAATCTGGGATTGAACCCTGGTTTCCTGGGCCATTGGCGAACACTCTACTCATTAGGGCCAATGGCTCGATATATGTATACGTATATATATATATATATATATATATATAAAGTTGGATAAATCAAACTCTTAAATTCTAGTTTAGATGCGTGATATTTCGTTCTTTTTTAATCTTCGATGAAGCAAGATATCCTGAAACCCATTTCTTCTCCGCCTTTCCCTTTTTCTTTCCCATCAGCTCAGTAAAACTATTTTCTCTTTCACCCCCCCCAATCTTTTATGAAACCTGACACATTTGACTTTAAACACCACCCTACTCCCTGCTACACCTGTGTCCCCTCAATCACTTTATCAATTTCCTCAATGTCTTATTAATAGAAAAACTCAGAAAATGGTTTCAGTTCGAAAAAGTTCTTTGGAATAAAAAGAACGAAATATCACACATCTAAATCTGAGTTCAGTGTTTGATTTATCCAACTTTCCACATATTTCTATCGTACTGTCAGATTCACCACAATCTATCTTTTCAATATTGTAAACGAAGCAAAATGTCCTCAATGGTATAAACCATGGTTTATATCATTTCAATATATATATATATATATATATATATATATATATATATATATATATATATATTTATATATATGCAAATTTCATTAAACATAATTGACATTTTATGCCTACATATTTTCTTCTGGATCCGTTCGAATTCCCATATTACTTTTATCGTATTCGGGGAATCGATTTAGGTATTGTCCATAGTTGTATGTATCCCTAGTACTTTGTGCCCGACTTTGGGCCATCATCAGGGAGAATCTATTACAAAAGTGATGTAACTTTTTTTTTAGCAAATTACTACTGTGTAAGGACGTCTTTGCTGTTGGAGATTATGGCGTTTGCTTTTAAATGTAATTCTGTAAATAGTGTCAGTAGCTATGTGTGTCTAGCCTCAGTGAGGTTAGACACACAGAAAGCTTTAATCTGGGATCGAAATCCACCCAACTTTACGCCAGACTTAGTATATTACCGCCACACACACACACACACACACACACATATATATATATATATATATATATATAAAACGTATAAATCAGAGAGACACCTTACATATATATACATATATATAAGTGAGTAAGTTGGCGACCTTTGTCAAGTTTGACCCAAAGGTTCCCTTTTCAGTATACAGTTCACCGATGTGAAGGGTAGGGCGCAACTCCCTTCTCTGGATTACCTGGATTTCTCTGGATTAATTTGCATTAACGAAGAAATGCTGCCTAAATATATATATATATATATATGTATATATATATATATATATGTGTGTGTGTGTGTGTGTGTGTGTGTGTGTGTGTGTATAGCGTCAGTCTGAAACTTGAAGATGGGGGAATTAACTCATAAAAATTACTTAGAACTAATAAAGAGGAATACGATATCTTATATTTCACAGTTAGTTCAAATCCTTTCTTTGAGTTAAAAACATATAATTAAATGTCAAGTTTATTCACTTTTTTTTATTCAATTTCAAAATGGTAAGTAACTTTTGCGCTACACTGCACAATGAAAAAAAATGGTTTTAAAATTTTCAGAAATAAATAAATAAATATAAAAAAGAACGAATCAATAAATTCAATAAATAAATAGATAGATAAATAAAATCTTTGTAAAAATTATTAATTTGAAGGCAAAGTGAAAACGAAATCGAATGAAACAAAAAAAAAACATTGAATCAAATACATATACCAAGGGAATATTAAGCGTTGTCTTGATTTCAGACGAACTAAATCCGTTCAAAAAGTGCTGCCATAGTTCATGACTGTTTATTTCACTGAAAGGCTGTTTGTAAAATAAATATATAAATAGATAAATAAAAATAAAAAGACAATTTATAAATTGTGACCGTATGTGTCACGGGAGACTAGATATCATGTTCTCTGAAGCCATAGACAAATTGATTACCTAACGTCGATATTTATTTTTAAAAAAATCTTCTGCTCCGAAGGAAGCGACAGAATTTACTTTTGAATCGAAGATGGTATGAAGGATTGGCAAATTGGTCTTCCAAACGTATTTAAAGATTTCTCAATGCTTAAAAAATATCGTTTAACAGCGGGGTGTCCTCGTGGTGCAATGGTTAAAGCGATGGACTACGAAATTGTGGTAAGCGAGTTCGAACTCCAGTCACGCTATTACGTTCACTTTCGTGCATATACCCCTGGGAAAGTTATGAACCCCCTTATCCACCCAGCTGTAGGTTAAATAGTACCACTACTGTTCTTCTAGGAGAATGGCTTTGGCATTAAATTACCTACAAAGGTTGATATGCCATTAAACAAAGAAACCAAACCAAACCTTGATATGTCACAATCACTTTCAGACTTATACCCTTGGGAAAGGTATGAACCCCCTTATCCTCCCAGCTATGGGTTAAATAGTACCACTACTGTTCTTCTAGGAGAACGGCTTTGGCATTAAATTACCTACAAAGGTTGATATGCCATTAAACAAAGAAACCAAACCAAACCTTGATATGTCACAATCACTTTCAGACTTACACCCTTGGGAAAGGTATGAACCCCCTTATCCTCCCAGCTATGGGTTAAATAGTACCACTACTGTTCTTCTGGGAGAATGGCTTTGGCATTAAATTACCTACAAAGGTTGATATGCCATTAAACAAAGAAACCAAACCAAACCTTGATATGTCACAATCACTTTCAGACTTATACCCTTGGGAAAGGTATGAACCCCCTTATCCTCCCAGCTATAGTACCACTACTGTTCTTCTAGAAGAATGGCTTTGGCATTAAATTACCTACAAAGGTTGATATGCCATTAAACAAAGAAACCAAACCAAACCTTGATATGTCACAATCACTTTCAGACTTATACCCTTGGGAAAGGTATGAACCCCCTTATCCTCCCAGCTATAGTACCACTACTGTTCTTCTAGAAGAATGGCTTTGGCATTAAATTACCTACAAAGGTTGATATGCCATTAAACAAAGAAACCAAACCAAACCTTGATATGTCACAATCACTTTCAGACTTATACCCTTGGGAAAGGTATGAACCCCCTTATCCTCCCAGCTATGGGTTAAATGGTACCACTACTGTTCTTCAAGGAGAATGGCTTTGGCATTAAATTACCTACAAAGGTTGATATGCCATTAAACAAAGAAACCAAACCTCATTTAATAAGGCAGAGAAAAAAATGGAGAAATAAAATATATCGAGTTAATAGCAAACTGCAAGAATACAGAGAATGAATTTTTTTATATCTACAAACCTGTCCATATATCATCATTATCATCATGTCATGCCGCTAGCACGGATATCCCTGACCCACTCACGCCACTTTTCCCTATCGTTCATCACCTCAGGCAGGTCTTCAGGACTACATCCCATATCCTCACATAGCTGCTGCATGTATGTTCGAGCTGGTCGTCCTGCTTTTGCCCTGCCATATATGGGGGTCCATAGGAGTATATCACTTATGAGCTCGTCTCTGCTTCTCCAGTAGTGTCCTGCGTGTCTAGTTCGTCTAACTTGGATAGTTTTCGTGATGGGAGGCAGGTGGCCGTATAGTTGGTGCTTTGTGGGGTGTTGTCGCCAGGACTTATTCAATATTGCTCTCAACATTCTTGTGTAATTGTCGTCTAGCTTCTTCTTCAGCCGTTTTGTTAGCGTCCGAGTAATGCATCCATACAGCAATATTGAGACCACCACTGCCTGGAAGAAACTGCGTTTCATTTTATCGGTCAGGTCTGATTTACATATGATCGATAGCTTATCGATAGCCGTCCATGCCTTCGTTAGCCGCGTGTCGATGTCTTTTTGGTTGATGAGACACTGCTTCCTAGGTAGGTGAATCTGTCAACCAGCTTCAGATTGGTCGCCTGTTTGATTAAAGTACATATATTCAGTTTTGTGTGCATTGACATGAAGGACAATGCCTGCGGCAGCTCGTTCTAAACTATGCAGTAGTGTTCCGGCTTGGTTGGGCGTATTTGCCAGTATCGCTTTGTCATCGGTATAGTCAGCGTCGGTAATTGATTTTGCGGGGTACCTTCTGCTTATATATATATATATATATATATATATGTTGGGTATTACCCACCTTTTTCACACAATGAACAAGTCCTTCTGCCATATATAGCAGTAGCTACTGATTCCAGGGCAGACGAGAAGGTGAAGAGCAGCTTCTTATTGGAATAGTATTAGAGCGTTGGTGACTTGAGGCCGCACTAGATCACATTACTTGCTACCGTAATAACGGAAGCCAATACTATCGATGGACTATATCTTTATTCTGTATTCACTAATCCTATGTTCTTGTCTACTAATAGTTTCTCTATTGTATATACTTTTTCCTGAGAATATATCACTATTTCCTCTCATATCGTGGTTTGTCCTTTATTTAATATTACAAGCGTTCACTAACCAGAACGCAACAATATATATATATATATATATATATATATGGTACAATATGATGGATACTCAAACTCGGTTAAGTTGTCATAATAGATTTATTTCGGCAGAGAATATTACTATACTCTCCGTCTTGTCAGATGACTATTTACATGCTTCTCTCTTGTCGCAGAGTAGTAAATGTGGAGTTACAGTTCGTATTCAGAAGATAAAATAAAGGAATTAAAAATCAAAAAATCAAAAAATAAAAATTAGAAAATACAAATAAAATAAAATGAAAATAAAGATAAGCATGAAAATAAGAATAAACGTGGAAATCAAATTACAAATTATTTCATTCATAGGCGTGGGCAGAGGGGGGGTCAAAATGTTAGGTGTTAGAACGATTTAGAAACAGGAGTGGAATTAATCTACAGGTCAATCCCTCCCAATTTTGCTTTCTTGAAGGGGTTTCTTTTCCTTAGCAGGTGTGATTTTCTAAACAGACTAAGATCGTTTAACTAATGGTTATCTCATACATGATTTACATTTATTCCTAATCTGTCTGTTTTATATATATATATATATATAGCTTATGAATAGACCAAATTTATACATGCTTAAAAGAATCAATTGAACGACTAACCGGTTTCAGTTGCTAGTTTATTTAAGGTCTATTTATAAACTTATTAAAATTCAGTTTAGCATAAGTACGCAGTTTAATTGTCATAGTAGCTCTATTTAAAGTAATTTAGTTTTGCATAATTACTCAAATTAGTTCTATTTAACCTGCTGATAGGACCTTATCAGGTGTTACCATTCCAGACCAGAGTTGACTTGGGAGTGATGGTTATGAAGGGGTACTCCGCATTCCTCAAAACTCGCGCATTCCTGGAACCTCACCATCAGATTGAGTAATATCATACCCAGGACACTAACAGGTTTCGGTCCTGCTTGCTCACAGTTAAACTAGGAGAACGGTTAAGAAACTTGAGGAAACGGACTCTGTAATATAGGGGGAAAATATATATATATAAAAGGGTAGGTAGATGTTAAATTTTAATTGCATTAAGTCCCCATAAGCATTCTCTCTTCTTACATAGGGAAGTTTTATCAGTCAAAATGTATATAGTTTCTAACCCTTTAAGATTGAAGTCAGGGTGAGAATTGCTTAAAATAGAAAATACATCCGCACTGTAAGTTGAGGCACATTCATGTTTATTTATAAGGTGTTACACTATAGCAGACCCATATGTGTTTGTGATATGATCAGCAAAGTAGTTTCCGAGCCGTATCTTAGTAGGAACATATAATTTTTCCCCCTATATTACAGAGTCTGTTTCCCCAATTTTCTTAATCGTTGTCCTAGTTTAACTGTGAGCAAGCAGGACCGAAACTGGTTAGTTGCTCAATTTTATCTTTTAAACATGTATAAATTAGGTCTATTTACAAGCTAATTAAAAGTTTGTTCCCCCTCAAAAAACATAATATATATATATATATATATATATATATATATATATATATATATATATATATACACTATTCCTGCATAAAAAGTAAAGTGACTGGGTGTGTTGATTTGTGTTACTTTTATGGCACATCAACCACCGTAGGTTAATAATGCCAAATCTAATTTAATACATATGAACAGATCTATTTCAAACAATTTAGTTTGACATAAGAACACAGTTTAAATTTTAAAAACAGTTCTATTTTAAGCAATTCAGTTTAGTATAAATATGTTTTTAATTTAGACAGTGTCAATGTCAAAAACAATTCTATTTCAAATAATTCCATTTAGCATAAGTAAACTGTTTAAATTAAAAAAAAAACTGTTCGATTTCAAACAATTCAGTTTTGCCCAAGTACAGAGTTTAGTACTATTTGATCCATAGATATAAACCTATCAGGTGGTACTGGTCTAGGTCAGAGTAGACCTGACAGAGACGGCAACGAAGAGGTACTTCGCGTTCTCCAAATCTCCAGCATTACTGGAGTCTTTGGTGTTGTATCTAGGACACTTGTTGGGTGGAGGTCTTACCATTCTGCAGAAGCAGTCAGTGTATTCTACATTCCCAGCCAACTGTCTTGAGTAACCGATGGAAGCAAGATGGCTCATCTTCTAACATAATGTCTTGGAAATATAAAATTGTAATCTTGGCTTATTACTGCCATAGGTTTTTTAGTCATATGCTTTTGTTTACACTTCCTCTTTCTCATGTATGCGAACAATGGAACATATCGATTGAAATGTTTCACAAAGTATATTAATATAACACATGCGTTTTTGAGTGGCAAAAGAGGTTCAAAGAGGGGCACATGTAGGTGAAAAATGATTCCAAAAGTGGGGCATGTTGAAAACGTAGGACTGAAGTCAATGTTGAAAGGGTAAATCAAATGGTATATGGAAATCATTGGTTGACTATTCCACTGATCGCTAGTCTGCTGGATATGAAAAAGGACAATGTTTGTAAGATTACCACTGAAGATGTGCGTATAAATGAAAAGTAACGAGACTGGGTGTGCTGAGCTTCCCACCAGGGAGGAATACAAGAACAACCACCCTATTCCCTTGCTATTGTTCTATGTGGCTCTTTTCTTTTCTCTGCGCAAGATGGGGATCATCAAGGTTAACTATCTTGAAAAGGGTCATAATAGTGATGCTGAGTCGTAACCTTGAAGAATCCAACAGTGCATAAAAGGGGGTAGAAGAGAAGACATTGTGCAAATATGAGGTGAAATACAAATAGCCCTGTCCAGGGTTTGAACTCGGATCACCGATTCCATTCTGCTAAGCATAACCCCACGAAAATGAAAAACTGTAACAAAAGAGCTACATATTTTTTTAATTACTTTTAAAAATTATTTCTTCATATTTACGTCCACCTATACAACATATATATAGCCCAGTCTGCTGGGGTAGTAGAATACACCGACTGTATCTTTCCAGAAGGATAAAACTCCCCCAACGAGTATTCTGGATATGACACTAAACAATCTGAGGGCGAGGCTCCTATTACGCTGGTGTTTTGGGGAATGCAGAGTACCCCTTCATTACCATCGCTTCCTGGTTCACTCTGGCCCGAAGTGCTTGCACCTGTTAGGTTCCTATCTATTGGTTAAATAGAGCTAAACTGTGTAATTACGCTAAACTGAATTGTTTGAAATATAGCTAGTTTGACATTTAACTGTTGTTGTATAGTCACAACCATATACAACTATACACATATACATGCGGAAACAAAATCAGCAATAATGACGAACGAACACAATTCTTTAGAAAAAATATACCTCTTACACTTTATTCGAAATGGTTGCAAAAGGGTTGCGAAAGGGTTATGTCTGAGAGGTGAGTTGGAGACTGAACAAATTGCAACATATTGACGCCCAGTTCCTTTGCCTTTAGCAGCACTTCTTTCTCGTTCTACTGGCTGCTCAACCAGGGTCCTGAGGGCCCACAGCCCTATGCTGGAAGCTGGTTCTTCTTGCCTCGAACACCAACAAACTGACTCCAACTAACTGAACTTCCTGTCGCACCGGGTTATATCATTGTTTGTCGTCCACCTGCATCATGTGAGCGTCGTATTTGCACCCAATTCAACCCATCTATAGTCAAGGTTATACCCTGATATCTTCGACCGGATGCACCTGTTCCTTGATCGGCGGCTGAGTCGGAGGTCAATATGTTACACTGTATGTAAACAAAAAATATATACTTAAACTAAGCTGAATTATTTGAGACTTTTATCAAAATGACTTAATTCGACGGTAAATCACCCGAAAAGGGTTGATACGCCGTAAAACAAAACAACCAAACAAACAAAAAACATAAGAAAAATATATGATGTATATATACATACGGGTCTATATAGACATACGATCATTAAGGAATAAATATGCTCGGTCAATCACATACAAATACATGTCAAATAATTCTGGTTCAGTTTCTTTGTTTAATGGCATATCAACCTTAGTAGGTTATTTAATACCAAAGCCATTCTCCTAAAAGAACAATAGTGGTACTATTTAACCCATAGCTGGTAGGATAAGGGTGTTCACACCTTTCACATTGGTATTTGCTCGAAAAGGAACGTAATAGCGCAACTGGAGTACGAACTCGCTTACAACGATTCCGTAGCCCATCGTTTTAACCATTACACCCCAGATAAATCTATTTGAACAATGTTTGTGTTAGCTTAGATGACTTGAAATTTTGTAATTTTACAAAAATTATTCGAAGTAAGAATAACAACTTGAAGCTATACAAAAAATTATCGACGTGAAACCATTCAATTCCAATCAACGAGCACTGACTTCGGCATTAAATAGCCCAGCAAAGGGTAACATGCCTTAAAATAAATCTTTACCCAACCAGATTAATCAAAATCACGTACAGAATTAAATATAGATCTCTAAATAGACTTAATTAAACCCTCTTTGATATTTTGTGCCGAGAAAATATCACTAAGTTCAAAAATAATCTTCGCAAATACTTTTAAATACCGAAAAGAAAAAAAAAAGAAATAAATAGTTGTCATTGAATATGATATTGAATCATTGAAATAATATTGAAAGATAGAGTCTAATAATATTCTAACGAAATTTTCATAGTGATTATTAAAATTAAATATTTTATTTACACGCCACTGCGTTTACTTAGCTGTCAGTCGTCATATTTCTTTTTTCGTCCACCAAAATTGAAAGCACGGAACGAAATAAGAAATTATCTATTTTGGGAGATTATATTTTTCTTTCAATTAATATACTTAAAAATCTTTTAAAAAACGCTATGAAATATTTGTATGATAACGTGCCTGGCAATAAAGTGTATCATTTGAAAGATGATGCAGAGATTTCACACCATATTAAACGATCTAAATACTCAATAGATACTTACAGAAGCATCGATTATTGCAAATGTACAGATGTATGTTGTTGTTTTTTTATGCAATGGCATATAAACCGAAGTAGGATACTTAATGCCAAAGCTATCATGGTAAAAGAACAGCATTAATCCTATTTAATTCAAAGTGGGGAGGGATAAGGGGATTCATCTCTGTCTTAAGAGTACTTGCTCGAAAATAAACGTTATACAGCGGCTCGAATTCGAAGCCGCTTTTTTCAGAGTCAGAGCTTTGAATATTACTCACTAAGCTACACACGCATATATAGCAAGATAGCAAGAAAAAAAAAAAAAAAAAAAAAAGACAGAAAGAAAATAACAAATGTACTATTATTTATAATATCCTTACCGTCGGCCCAGTGATCAAAATATAGGATAAGTTCGGTTGGGTTTTATGGCATATCAATCCGTTTGGGCTTTACAATACCAAAAATGTTTGAACATCCATAAAATATATGATGTGTAAACGAATTCTTTACCCAGTCGGCTGGGGCTGTAGAATACACCGACAGCACCTCTGCAGAGGGGAAGGCCCACCCAATGAGTGTCCTGGATACGACACTAAACAATCTGATGGTGAGGTTCCAGTAATGCTGGGGTATTGGGGAATGCGGGGTTCCCTTTAATTGCCACTGCTCCCAGGTCCACTCTGACCCGACGTGGTAGAACCTGATAGGGCCCTATCTATGGGTTAAATAGAACTAACGACATACTAAACTGAATTGTTTGTCTAAACTGAATAGCTTGAAAAAGAAATGTTTTTGACGATTAAACCGTACTTATATTGAAACTGCTTGCTTATGCTAAACTGAATTATTTGAAATGAAACTGTTTTTTGACACTGAATTGTTTAATATAGAACTGTTTTGACATTTAACGGTAGAAATGCTTGACTAAACGGAATAGCTTGAAATAGAAATGGTTTTCACATTTAAACAGCGTACTTATGCTAAACTGAATTGTTTGAATTAAAACTATTTTCATAAAAATGGATTTGGCATTAAATAAACTACAAAGGTTGGTATGCCATAAAACCCAACCAACCAACCAACTGAACGAATACTTTGTAGGTAATTTTTAAACAGGCCATATATCATCTGTTTGCAAACACTCATATACTTTCATGTGTTGTTATGCAACACAAAACATCTAATTTTAACATCAATTATTTCTTAGCACGCTGTTAAATGATTATACATATAATTTCTAACGGAAGAGGTCGAAGGTAATTTTATTTTTAACTGAGTGAGAACTCGTTTTTTTGCCCAAAATCAAATGATTTTAAGAAGTGCTAACACTTACGTCTTTATTTTCAGAAAGTACAAGGTTCCAAATATCGGTAAATAATAAAAACAATTCGATTTATGTACACGGTTAAAAGGTTTCAAGTATTACAAATCAGCACCAATGATTCCATTCAACACAAACGATTTCATTCAACATTATTCATTTGGATCATCTGTCCGAAGAATGCATCAAGCATGAAACTCAGGGTCCCACATACCACACACACACACACACACACACACACACACACACATATATATATATATATATATATATATATATAAACCATCATATGATATATATATATATATATCATATGATGGCTCATATATTTATATATATACATAAACCATCATGATATATATATATATATATATATATATATATATATATATATATATATATATATATATATATATAAGAGATGTCATTAATATTGAGCTCCATCTAAAGATACCGCAAAATTTGGTCCACCATTAACTCAGCTAGTGAGCTAGTGATAGCTATAAACCATAATACACACACACACACACACACACACACACACACACACATATATATATATATATATATATATATATATATATATATATATATATATATATAAACCCTTATTAACCCGTCATGGATGTTCAATGCCAAATCCAGTTCATATATATATATATACATATATATATATGAACTGGATTTGCAATTAAATATCCATCAAGTGTTGATAAGCCATCAAACCAAATAGCGCAACCTAACCTAACAGTATTGTAATGGTTAACGTGTTTGACTGCATAATCGTAGTACACGAGTCCTAACTCCAGACGCGCTATGACTTGCGCTTTAGGACAAATACCCTTTTTAAAGGCATGAACCCTCTTATCCTCCCATCTATCGATTAAATAATACCACGACTGTAATTCAAAAACGTATGGATTTGGCATTAAATCAACCGTGAAGGTTTACATACTATCAAATAACAAACCGGACATTGAAGTACCGGACATTGGCCTAGGGGTTAGAGTGTTCGCCAATGGCCCGGGAGACCTGGGTTCAATCCCAGGTCGAGTCATACCAAAGACTCAAAAAATGGTACTTGATGCCTCCTTGCTTAACACTCAGCATTATAAGGTACGGATGAAGGGTAAAGTAGAGCAATCCAGGGAAGGAGTAACGCCCTCCCCTACACCTTGGTGTAGTAGCTATCGAAAAGGGAGCCTTCGGGTTACCCTCGACTATGGTCGCCAACTTTACTTACTTTTTTACTTACTTAAATAACAAACAAATCTAATTTAACATGAAAACGTGTATATATCTTATACAAGATAATTAAAAGAAAAGATTCCTATTTTTAAACAAATAACCCTGAAAACTTTAAAACTTATTTAAATATAAGTTCCGATAAAATTGAAACACAAGTTTGACTTTAAAAACCAGTTATTTACGCTGACATTTCTGTTTGTGTTGACCATTTACTCTTTGGTAATAAATTTAATTACACAACTCTCACAAGCAAACCGTAAGTGGCAATTTGTTCTATAAGTAACGACCTCAACGAAAATAATGGCCAGTGCAAAACATCAAAACATCACAGACTAATTTTTCAATTATCACCTGAGTAGGAGATTCTTATTTCAGATTTGACAGATTTCATCTAATTTTTTTTCTCCCTGTCGTAGAATCTTAAAATACGCTGATTGTATCCCCTGCAGAGGAATAAGACTCCTTTTCGTCATACCCTAAAAAAGTCGTCTTGGGTATGACATTCACATACTTCCGATGGTAAGAAAAGCCGGAATGTGCTGTGGGTTATATAATTACGGAATGATTTTTTTTATATAAATTATTTTTCGTTAATTATATTTTATCATTCAGTTTGGTTGGGTATCGAACTATTCGGCTCTTAGTTCAGGTGCATAGCTTAGGGTACAGTTTACGCTCGTCCGCAAAGGATAAGACAATCACAATTGTCATAAAAAACCCAGATTGGAAACGAAGCTGGAGTGTGAATGACGTCATGCCCGGAAGCGATGATCCTGAGAATTTGAAAATTTAGAAAAAGGGTCAGTTGGGAGTTCACTGTGAACTATGCCGGTAGACAACTGAGCTTCTGCCACTGGGGCAGAGAATGGAGTTCTCTGCCATAGATTTTTCTTCCGACCATGTTGTTGAGAAGTTGGGGTCCAACCATGGTGTTGAGAAGTTTGGGTCCGACCATGGTGTTGAGAAGTTTGGGTCCGACGATGGTTTTGACAAGTTGGGGTTCGACCACGGTGTTGACAAGTTCGGGTCTGACAAAGATGTTGACAAGTTGGTGTCCGACCAGGCAGTTGGGATTTTGAGGTTTGACTATGGAAGACGATAGTTGAGTTCCTGCCATTGGGGCATAGATTTGAATTTTGGCCATTGAAAAATGTTGTTAGCATAGTATGATACGAAAGACTTTTAAGAACTGTGTCTCTCTCCTCGTGTCGAAGAAACGAACCCAGAAGTTTATAATAAAACGTTCGTATCTGAAAAACGGAGTCACCTGTTTATTTGTTTTCATCTGTGTATTTGAGTTTGCCTGTTGTATTTTGTATTTGTATATGTACTGTTGTTATTGTTATCATTATGATTCTGGCTATACAACATAGTGTATTTTTATTGTTATTACTCCCAAGTCCACTCTGACCTGGTGTACAAGTACGTGTTAGGATTCCATCATCTACCAACAGCTAATGGTTAAATGGTACCTCTGCGGTTATTCTATAAGGAATTTTGGCATTAAATAACCCATGATATTTGATATGGCATTAAACAAAGAAACCAGACAAAAACAAACCAAATCATCCCCATCTGTGCGTCAAATAGATCTATTTGGGTCCCGTCAATGGGACAAATCGATCTGTTAGGGTCCCATGTAGGGGTCAGATAAGTCTGTTTAAGACTATTTTGACCCCTACATAAAATCGTTGATTCAGAAAAAATTCTGTAAATTATTTGCAATTAGAATAATCACTTGAAGCTATAATTACTTATGAAAGATCATTATTATATTTATTACTTAAAACAATTCACCAGAAAGGAAATTAATCGGTTTAATGTAACAAGATTAATTTGTTTTTGAGAATATCGTAGTAAAAAATTTCTTCACAGCTGTGTGGATTAAGTTTGTGTGAAAAATCAGATATTAATAATTTTCCTAGAGAAAAATTTGATAGTTGAGAAAATCAGATTTTTATTATTTTCCCAGAAATCAAGTTGATTGTTAAGATGTCATTCAATGAGAGGTCAACGAGTGTAGTTAAATTTGGAAGCTGGCTAGTGTTCTTTCTCGAACTGGTTGAAATAGATTTCAGTAGTTGGTTGGCAGTTTTGGGTTTTATGGCATAACAATGTTTGTTGGTTATTTAATGTCAAATCAATTTTTATACAAATTATCAGTTCTATTTCAGTTTAGCATGAGTTTACAGTTTAATTGTCAAAACATTTCTATTTCAAGCTATTCAATTTAGTCAAACAGCTCCACTTCAAACGATTCAGTTTAGCATGAGTACACAGTTTCGTTGTCAAAAACATTTCTATTTCAAGCTATTCAGTTTATTTAAACTGTTCTAATTCAAACAATTCAGTTTAATATTAGTATCGTTTTTGTCCACACACTTTTAAACGTCAAAACTGTTCTACTTCAAACAATTCAGTTTGGCATAATTACGCAGTTTATATATCTGAACAGATCTATTCCAAGCAATTAAGTTTAGCATAAGTACGCAGTTTAGTTCTATTTGACCTATAGATAAGACACTGTCAGGTGCTACCACGGCGGGCTGGAGTGGACCTGACAGCGATGGCAATGAAGGGGTACTCCGCATTTCCAAAGCTCCAGTATTCCTGGAACTTCACCATCCGATTGTTTGGTGACATATCAGAACACTTATTGGAAGTGAGGTCTTAACCCTCATCAGAGAAGCAGTTGGTGTCTTGTACAATCCCACTCGTGGGCAAAGATTTCAGTGACTGCAAGCAAAAATTAACTCTATTCATCTCTGACAACAAAATTAACATCTTTACTCGATTGCATTTCCCCAGCACGTGGCGTTTTTTATACTTAGCCGATATATTCGCGCCAAAATCATTTGCATACACAACTCTCGCAAATTCTCTTTGCTCAAGATCACGTTTTATTTGAGATTGAGGTGTTTGAGTGCTCACTTTGCCAACGGGTTAAATTGTATTTTCTTTTTCGTTTAATTCTTCCATACGCTCCTCTATTCTCCCAGATAATTCGTATTTCATAGATGTGAGATCAAACGGGCGGCTGTCGCTCTGTTAGTGATCTCTGTAGTGGCCGAGGCTGGGTTTCACGTATATGCCGCTCGGTGTTTCCATCATTCTTTGAAGAGCCTCAAATCAACCAAAGGTCCAAGATATATCTAGCCACACTTTCCACCATGGTTATGTGACTGCACTCTTGTTTTGACTCTTCTTCCTCATTTCGTCGTGAAACGGGCCCTTTGTGGCTTAACCCATATCTTTTCTCCAACTAGTATAGATTCAGGTAACTCCGCTTGCTTGGCAGCTGGTTTACCTATCGGATGTTTCAATTGTTATTTGAATATTGGTCTTTTCAGTATGGTTTTCTCAAGCTGTCCGAACTTGGGAGTCTTATTGTATCAAAACATCGCTACGGCAGGCGATATACCACTTCCCTTGGCAATGGCTTTGATGGTCTGGTGGTTTTGTTCAACGATCTCATTTCTTTATGGATCATCAGATATAGTTTGACAATGTTAGAGATATTGTTTGGCCTTGTTTGCAAAGGTAATGAGGAGGTGCCCGTGGTGTATTGGTTATCGTCGTAGGAAATGGACACGGCGACACGAGTTCAAATCCTGGACGAGACTGATTGCATTTCACATAGCACTAATACCCTTGGGAAAGGTATGAGTCCAATTATTCTCCCTCTAGCTATGGGTAAATAGTAGGACAGACTGATTTCTGCAGATTTGGTGTGGCAGCTAGTCTAGGAGAAGGAATACTCTGAATTCAAACCTGTTAAACTCCGCTTAAAAATTGACCTTGTGTCATATCCTGCCCGAGCGGAGGGGTTGGTAAATAGGGCAAAGGTAATGACACATCTGAGCTTGACTTGAACCTTTACTGATTTGGGATGTGTTTTCAGCGTTGAAATAGATTTGGCTTATGAAGATATGAATGTAATGACAGGATTTTGATGTCACAAGTAAGTTGGTGTTTGGACTGCGAAGCGGACGGCATAACTCGTATTGACAGAAATACATAGAATTTTGATTGCAGTCGGCCGAGATGTAATCCAGTATTTCAAAATGAGAATCAGCCAGCCAAATCACATACTCAGGCATTTCACTAAGTTGCTAACATTAACTTAAGACCGACACGCATATTACTAGTTCAAACTCTGTATTCTGTTTTGGATAATTGTTGATTATTTTCACTTAATATCCTTTTATTAGATTGTATATATTTGATAAAATGGTATTATCGTTTTTCCTATGAAGGGACTGACTTTACCCGTTAAGACCATATGCTATCAGAAAATATTACTTTGTCTTATCACTTAAAAAAACACTCGTTTCTTTAGCCTACGAGCCATAATTAAAGCTGTACCCTCTGGACAGTTTAGATTCATAAACACCGCATCATTCGGACAGCTGTGTAGATAGTGATATCAGCGCGTCGACGAGAAATAAGTGTTTGGAGTGAGAGATTTATTGTTGTATCGTGGTAAGGAACCGATACACAGTGAAACAGAGTTAATTATTTATTAAATCAAGTGGTACAGTTCGACTAGTATTATAAGTCTGTTGCTGTAAGTGTTACGACCTAAGTTGGTCTTCTGCTGACCGACGTCCTTCAGAGGTCTTCTGTCTCTGCTATTTCTTCTGTCTCACTTCTGTCTAGCTTCTCGAGACGACGTCTTTCATACTTCCGCGATACCGGAAGTAACGTAATACGAGCCACTATACAACAGTTATGTTATATTGGCAATGACCCAAATATATGACTCTAGCAGTGATAGTATGGTTTGAGTTAAAACAACTGCGTGCAAATTATTTGTATTAGGAATACTTGAAACCATACAACTATATGGAGATTATTTGTATTAGACTGGAATACTTGAAACCATGCAACTATGAGCAAATTATTTATATTAGATAAAAATTATTTATATCATATAAACCTGTACACAAAAAATGTCTTAAGAAACTTCTAAACAAAAAAATCTGAATAGGATTTTTTAATGAACATAATTGCCTAATTCCTTGACAAAAGTCATCCAAAACGGGTTAACATGCGGCTAAAATGAATGTATGAATTAATCAATTCTTTTTTTCTTCATAGGTTTAAAGAAAGGATATGATCAACATACGTAACTAATTGAGATTGGTTTTCCACTAATGACGGCATCTAACATTCGCAACACAATTGTAAAGATGTGACTGCAGTCTTTTAGTAGTTATCATAATTTTTAAGCTAAGTTCCTATAGCATAACTTAAAAATGGGTTTATATATTGCAAATCAAACAAACAAACAAACAAACAAAAGGACTTCTGTACTTGTCTTTAATTGGAATCATTTTGAGATGAGGATTCTTAATCTGAGAATTAATTTTTATTTATTGCGGACTTTTTTTCCTCATCTTGGTAGGTTTTTGTGTTGTTTTTTCTTTCACTGCGTTTCACTCCGTGGTGCGATAGACAAAAACTATGGAAGACGGTAATTACTGGGGATACGGTTACAAAACTCAGCATTCCTATCCGAGGTCGCGGTAAATCACCTGAAGAAGGCCAGAGGGGAAATTTGGCCGAAACGTAGTGAAAGAAGAAACAACACAAAAACTACCAAGATTAGGACAAAAAGTCCGCAATAAATAAAAATTAATTCTCAAAAGGACTTCTATATGGTAAGTCAAAGTTTCCTTTGTTATCCCAATCTTGTGTTCAATGTTGTCGCAAAGTAACTACGCTTAATTTTTTCTCTTAATAAAGGCTCGATATTTTGATACTCGCCTTCCAATAGCACCTTGTTTTTAAAATGATTCTAAAATATTGTTAGTCAAAGTTGGCTAAAATTTGACTGTTCTATATGGTTTGGTTTAGTTTCTGTGGTTAATAGCATGCCAACCTTCCTCAGTTATTTAATGCCAAAGTCATCCCTAATAGAACAATTACAGTGGTAATATTTTACCCTCAGCTAAGAGTTTTAGTCCGATAATAAATGCATTAGCGCAAGTGAAGTCCGAATTCGTTAACTAGGATGCCGCAGTTCAGCGTGTTACCCTCTTCGCCACGGAGAGTCTCACCCTTTTCTTTTTTTGTAAATCTTATTTCATTCAGTCGATATCTAACTGTTTTGTTACAAATATTGATTCCTATTTTGATCTATTGGTTTTTCATGTGTTTTGTTGTTCGTTTTCTATTTTCAAGGTATATTGCTTTCGGTCTTTTGTGGTCTGCCAGATCATTTTACGTTTTTTTAACCTGACCATTTTTTTTGTTATATTTGCCCAATAAAGCTGACTGAGAAAAAGCAAATTTTTTTGGCATCGTTCCAGTGGATTGGCTTCTTGAATGAATTTTACGATTTGTTCCATTGTTTCAATTGACAGTTCTTTTGTAGGAGCCATACTTCCTGCCATTTAGGTCTGCTTAACCATTTGGGGAGGTCTACCGAAACTGTATTTTTCCTGTCATTTAGGTCTGCATAACCATTTTGGGAGGTCTACAGGAACTGTCTTTTTCCTGTCATTTAGGTCTGCATAACCATTTTGGGAGGTCTACAGGAACTGTCTTTTTCCTGTCATTTAGGTCTGTGTAACCATTTGGGGTGGTCTACAGGAACTGTATTTTAGCTGTAGACCGATTTGCATATTTAGGTTTCAGAAGGTATTTTTTTAGGGATCTAAATTACCAGCATAACTAGGAAAAGATGATAAAATTAAACCGCAATTTTTTCCAAGCAGCAGTTTTGTCACTTCTACTATATTGTAGTACTACATGGACGCTGGTTAAGCGTATGGAGGAAATGCTAGACGAGAATTCCATAAGAACCATTCGAGCTCTATTGAACAAATCCTGGAAGCAACGAATTACAAAGCAGTAATTCTAAGGCTACAGCCCCCACGACTCTAAAACCATCCAAATAAAACGGACAAAATATACGGGACACTGCGTAAGAAGTAAGGACGAACTCATTAGCGACGTTTTCACGTAGACCCCTTCACACGGACGTGCAGGCGTTGGACGATCAACTAAAACCTATCTACAGCAGCTCTGGACTCAGGATGTAGTCTAGAAGACCTACCGGAAGCAATGAATGATAGAGACGAACGGCGAGAGGGAGAGTCAGGGAAATCCTTGCTCTTAAGAAACTTCTAAACAAAAAATCTGAATACGATTTTATAATTTGACACAATTGCCTAATTTCCAGACAAAAATCATCCTAGACGAATTAAGATGCAGCTAAAATGAATGTATGAATCAATCAAATTTTTCTTCATAGGTTTAAAGAAAAGACCTGATCAACATATGTAACTAATTGAGATTGATTTTCCACTGATGACGGCATCAAACATTCGCAACACAATTGTAAAGATGTAACTGCTGTCTTTAAGTAGTTGTTATAATTTAAACTAAGTTCCTGTAGCATAAGTTAAAAAGGAGTTTATATATTGTAAAATAACAAACAAACAAACAAACAAAAGGACTTCATTACAGTAAGTCAAAGTTTCCTTGGCTATCTCCATGTTGTGTTCAATGTTGTTGTAAAGGAACTACTCTTAATTTTTTTCTCTTTATAAAGGCTAGATATTTTGATACTCGCCTTCTAACGGCACCTTGTTTTTGAAAGATTCTAAAACATTGTTAATCAAAATTGGCTAAAATTTGACTTTTCTCTGTTTTTTTTTTTTTTTTAGTTTCTGTTGTTAATAGCATATCAACATTGATGCTCAGCTATTAAATGAAATTATAGTAAAAAATGTTTAGCAGTTTAATTTTGTAGTAGTTTATTTACTGCTAAATGATAAAAACATGTGAAAACAACCAACACTCCCCCCAACAAACAAATATAAGTAAGCTTATTCTATGATTATTTCTTGGATGGTATATACGTGAGAATCGGAAAATAGAGGTACATTATTATTAAGATGAATCCATTATATATGGAAATTTATTAAGGAACTGGTGATTCTGTTTCATCGAATATCAGCAGTCCCTTGGGGTCATGTGGTGTCCACTATAAAAAGAGCTCCAACTGAAGATTCTTCCTCTTTTTTCCACTCCCACCGCTGTTAGCAACAGGTCCATTCGTAGCAGCCTTTGACGGCAAACGTATTTGGTACTTTCCGCCAGCCAGGAGCCAACGAACGCACGTGCTGAGTTAAAATGAACAAGACACACAATTCCAGCAGGCATTTTATCTGCAAAACTTTACCTTATAACTTTACCTTATAACTTTACCTTACACCTTATAACAAACCTTTAAAAAAATTACTTAACCTTACTCTTATACACCTACCACCTATCAGAACATTGAACTCTTTTTTGAACTCTTACAAATTCGTTGTTTGTTCCATTTGGTGTAAAAACCTGTTTGTTGTTTGTTATGTATAAATTTTGTTACACTAAAAGTCGTTCGTCTCCTTTCTTCAAAAGCTGCTACCCATCTCCCTACCGCTGTTGAAGTACGGTTTATTCTTTTACAAAACGTAGGAATAAATCGGGCTTTTCGGGGCTTATAAAAATCCTCATATATAAACGATGCATTTTTTAGTATAAAAATGACTGTAATAGAAAAGAAGACTGAGCCAATCCATTCTAATCAAAGTGCGATTATTGAGGGACTGAAAATTATTATTTATCATATTTACCAACCCCTCTGCTCAGGCAAGATATGACACAAGGTCAATTTATACGGAGTTTAACAGATTTGAATTCAGAGTATTCCTTCTCCTAGACTAGTTGCCACATCAAGGCTGAAGAACCCAGTCTGTTCTACTGATTACTCATAGTTGGAGGGAGAATAATTGGATTCCTACCTTTCCCAAGGGTATTAGTGCTATGTGGAATGCAATCAGTCTCGTCCAGGATTTGAACTCGTGTCGCCGTGTCTATTTCCTACAACGATAACCATTACACTACGGGCAATAATTCCTGCTCTAAAATATTTTCTTAACGTTGCATTCATGCCAGAATAAATAGATTTTCACCAATAACCTTAAAAAATACCTCAGTATGTGCCGAGCGTTATATTCTATCAGATAATTCTCTACGTATTGTTCGACCAATATTCAAAAGTGACGCTAGGGATAAATTTCCCTCTACTTGATATAGCTATACAAAAATAAGCATTCAGAATCACAGCTTGCACTAAGATAGATAATGGGTGCAATCTATATATAAGAGAGTCACCCACGGTTGTTTTGTCCCCGATGGTTAGTTGTCTAATGGGAAGGGAAAAATACAAAAACACAAATGTCTGAGAGATAAGGTCCTGTTGCTTCATTTCTTCCGTTTTGTCTATGAAGTCGTCAAAGCAGAAGGAAATGGGTGACAATTTCCAAATGCAGGTTGGCTTTGTTCTTTTAGGACCCGTCTATTCTGATAGCTTTAGTTCGCTATTCGCTTTCTGTTCCGTGCTCTTCATCCACTAAAAAAGGAAAAAGAGTCCGATTTATGGAGTGATATATATAAATATATATATAGTTAGTAAAATAAAGTTGGCAACCGTAGTCTAGGGCGACAACAAGGGTCCCTTTTCAATAACTACAACACCGAGGTGTTGGGGAGGGCGCTACGTCTTACCCTGGATTACTCCACTTTACCCTTGATACGTAACTTTTATTGCTGAGTGTTAAGCAAGGAGGTATCAAGTACAATTCTAAAAGTCTTTTGTATGACGCGACCTGGTATTGAACGTGGGTCTACCGGACGATTGACGAAACACTCTACCCACTTGGCCAATGAGCCGGATATATATATATACATATATATATAAACATTTATATATATATATATATATACCATATATATAACATACATATATAACATATATCATGTTAACACAGACACACTCATATATATATATATATATATGTAGATTAATCATGGGGTACACAATTTATATATATATATATATATATAAATTAACTATTCTTACTTTTTAAACAACTCCGTTTTATTTTGTTAAAAATACACCGGACGAAAGCTCCCTCCAGTTTTGTATTTCAGTTTATCAATACATATGATTAAATGTATATATATATATATATATATATATATTTATATATTATGATAATAATCATATAATCGTCGGCGTTTGTCAAAACTACGCAAGCACCGTGTACGTATTTACGAAACCACTCCCCACCCATGAGTGGGATGTGAAAATTTCAGTTCTAAAGTCGTCTACAGAGGTTTGGATTTAGGCTTTTTCCATCTACACTTGTTACTTAACCGAATTTAAAGAAAACTGTCTGCCCTACTATTAACCTGTTGGTGTAAGTAGAAGTAATGCCATCCTGAAAGGTTTAAGTCACCCCTCAAATGCTTCTAAACATTTAGATACTATTTGTGAACTTTATCTTTTATTTGTCCAACAATCGACTGTGCAGAAGCTTATAGTAGAATGTTAGCATTTGAGAACCAGAATTTATTGTCGATGGCTAACATAAAAATAGTTTGAAATTTTATTTGAATATTTTTTTCTTTTTCCAATTTATACACATTTTTTTTTCCTCTTTCCCGAAAACTTTTCTACCTTGGGGCCACCAAACGTAGAGTTACAAAAATTCGTTTTTACGAAAAGTTCGATATAAATGTTGATTAAATGAGCAGTAACGCCATAGGGAATTATGAACGAGACCGACAAATGAAATAAAAACGTATTATAGATATAGTGTTGAGTCATAGATAATTTTCGTTTTAGTAAAATATAATTAAATGATGAATAATTTCTCAAGGAATTAATTTAAATCAATCGTATGTTCATCACTGCTTTGAATCACATGTTGCTATTCATCAACTTGCTTGTTGATTTCTTTTAAGTAAAATTCACTTGGTTTAGAACTCAAGTAGACTTTTTTCAAAAATGTGCTTCTGACCTTCTTCAGAACATTATTTATAATTCAAAACATTTTGCAAAGAATGAAAAGGATGAAATTACTTACGGTAAGGTTTAAAGAATATGGTTGATGGTGTACAAAAGACCAGTCCAAATCGAATATTTTTCATGCTTGGTTATTGCAGAATGTTAACTTGCGTTATTACGGAGAAGCACAACGTTTCTCCGATTGAAAAGAATGGAGCTTTTTCTTAAAAGATAACGAATATCACCAGTGATCCCATCATGAGTCATGGTGATAGTTAGGAGCTCTCTCTCTCTCTCTCTCTCTCTCTCTCTTTCTTTCCATATCTTCATCACTCTTAGCAGGTCTTTCCGCACAGAGCTGATATATATATATATATATATATATATATATATATATATATATATATAGTCATCCACAGACAGACTGTTTCGTTCTATCAGAACTCTTCAGTATGGCTAGATACGCAGGACGCCCGAAGCCGGGATCGAAACCCGTCCAACTTTACGTTAGACTGTATTTCAGACCACTCGACCACCAAGCGGACCACGTTGGCTAAGGAAATTTTAAGGTATTTTATTTTTAGAAACAGCAGCCTTTGTTTACATTTATTTATGCCCTATCGGCTACCAGAGTGCTCAATTCTTTCGAAGAGCTTTGCATTACGCGAGCGGCGGCCGGCAATTCCTTCGCCAGAGAGCTCAACCCCCATGGGGGAGCATATATATATATTCCAGCTGGTCAGCGAACACTGGTGCGTCTATCTATAATATTCCTGAATCGAATGTCGCTTTTGAGTTCATCAGTTTTCTCCTGCCCTGCCCTGCCCTGCCCTGCAAGTCTTGTCCATTTGACTTGGATAGTTTGTGAGATTAGAGGAAGGTAGTCGTATAGCTATGCTTGTCTCGGTAGTTAATTGTGGCCTTAAATCCCTGAGTACAAGGATACGTTTCCGTCTAGTTAGTTTATCGACTCCGTTTGTGCCCACGTTGTGTTTGAAAGAGCCACAGATAGGGGATGATACAATATATCCGGAACTTTTCTGACAGCCGGGGGTGGTTCACTGAAAAGAGCTGAAAAAGTAGAACCCTCTGTTAACAATCACCATATATTTATTGAAACGCAATAATGTAGCAATAATACATACAATACACTCACACACTACACACACACGCACGTTAAGGTATTTTTATTTTTAGACTGATTCACATCAATATAGCTTATATTGTGTGTGTACACACACACATATATATATATAAAGTAAAGTAAAGTTAGCGACCATAGTCGAGGGTGACCCTAAGGCTCCCTTTTCGATAGCTACTACACTAAGGTGTAGGGGAGGGCGCTACTCCATTCCCAGGATTGCTCCACTTTACCCTTGAACCGTACCTTATAATGCTGAGTGTTAAGCAAGGTGGTATCAAGTACCATTTTTAAAGTCTTTGGTATGACTCGACCTGGGATTGAACCCAGGTCTCCCGGGCCATTGGCGAACACTCTAACCGCTGAGCCAATGTCCCAATATATATATATATATATATATATATATATATATATTGGGTCGCTTTTTGTGATATTTAAGAGACAGATAAATGAGGGATCTGGCAGATGCAGCTTTTTATGTTACTCAATTTTTCGGATAGTGAGGCTTTTGATGGAGAGGCGTTATTTCTTGCAGATATTTCTTTTCTTATTCTCTTGTCATTGGAATGGACATTGGATCTCCTTTCTCATCTATCCCCACCACAAAAAAAGATCTATTTTCATAGAGGATTCCCTAACCAATCAGAGATCATGCCGTATTCTACTACTACTTTTTGACTGGTCAACCAATCAAATGCGCTGATGTACGTCTGCGGGAAGTGTATTCCTTTCACGTCTCAAATTTTAATTTGTCATCCAGTCAAACCACATTATAGGGACTAGGCTAATTAAGTGTCTCATCCGACGCCTCGAGTGGGGAGCATCTCTTTTCACATTAACCAAAAGATATCTGATCAATCTACCCAAAGATTTGACCTTTTAACCCCGGCAAGAGTTATTTTTGGATGTCATTATTTAAAAAGTATCAATACACCGACGAAACCCTACACTTGCTTACCTTTAATTTTGACGACATGAACGTTTGGTTAGTAGTAGTCCTGTTATATAATTGCGGAAGGATATTTTTTATATTATCATTTTTCGTTGGTTATATCTTATCTTTCGGTTTAGTTAGGCTTAGAACTATTCGGCTAAGTGCACGGGAAGAAGCACACATTGAGCGCAGGTATTCATGTGAATGATGTCATGGCCGGAAGCGGTGGGCTGAGGATTTTGGGTGATTTTTGAAAAAACGCAGTTAGTTGAGATTCGGACCTGGGCGAGTCCAGTTGGGTCTACGAGATGTGCCGTGCGCGCTGGGGTCATATGGAACAGTCAGCATAGTAGAAACTGTGTCTCTTTCCTCGTGTCGAAAAACCTAAAAGTCAAGAAGGTAATAAAAGTTTCGTACTTGAACTAAAGTTGTCTGTGTTTCGGGATTCCTATGCATGTGAACGTTTCACATATATGTTTATTTCACATATTCGTATTTGGCTATGTTACAGTCCTTCACATGCCATTTAAATTAATGTGCAAATTTCTTTCAAATCAATTTTTTTTCTGTAAGTAAAAAAGGGGGGAAAAGAAGGAAGAAGGAACAAATAGCCGAATAACGACGTCATTGTGGCAGAAAAGCAAGAGTAAAGTGCCCTCCCGATTTTTAAAGGAAAGATTTAGAAGTCATTAGAAGAGCTTAGCTCTGATTGGCTGTTGCAAAATTATATATAGAGCCATTTCTGTGGTCATTTTTTTCTTGTGTGGATGCGCAGGTTAGCTGCCGGGATCGGAGTTGGAGTAAGATCAATGCCAGCTGGGTCATTTGGGTGAGGGGGTCTGATGTTGTAAGACCCGAAAGCCCCCATGAACCCAAAGGAAACATTCCCATGCATCAATGAAGATGTATGGTATAAATGTTCTTTATTTTCATGAAAGGAAAATTACATTTTCCTAAATCAAGAAGTCATGATACTCTCAATATGTTTCAGCTCTCGTTAATACCTTATATTATCATAGTTATTTTGAAGGGTATTGTTTTCAGAAACTATTCAAAACAACACGTGGAATCCGTGTATTGTTTGAAGCTAGCTTTTTTATGTGTTTCGTTAGCTGTAATATAATGGCCGTGGGATTTCGTTTTATGCCTTTGGGTTTAGTTAGGCTGAGAACCTTTCGGCTCAGTGCATAAGTTACTCAAGTGCAACATTAACGCAGGTGTTTACGCGCGTGGGCGGAGCGGACGTGTCACTCAGAGACGTCACAATAGCCCAGATGGGAAACGGGGCTACAGAGTGCGTGTGACGACACGCACTTGAAGCGCGCGGAGGATTTGGGGGATTTGGAAAAAGTCAGTCAGTTGAGTTGAGTTGAGTTCTGCCTCGGGAGAAGACGGTTGGCTTTCTCTTGCTCGCTGTAGCCAGGACAGTTGGTGGGTGGGGGGCAGATGGAAAAGGCAGAATCGAAAGAATGTGTATCTCTCTCCTTCTGTCGAAGAACCTTTAAACTCAAAGGTAATAAAAAGTTTCGTAACTGAACTAAGAAATCGTAAGTGTTTTTCGTGTTTCAGGATTCCTATGTTCTATGTATATATGTTATGAACATTCTATGTACATTTCACATATCCGTATCGGGCTATGGTACATAGCGACTGGGTAGTGCATTCATACAGTTGTTTTGTTTCATCATAGAGTATGAAGAATCATTCTTATCAATCCAGGACCCTACGCATTATCATAAAAGATCCGTTGTTTGACTCCTGTAATAATAATCTTCATCAACAGGTCACTACTTATCATTGAAAGAAGACTTGCCACTATAGATATGCCATCTTCGTAATTTCTCTCACTAAGGTGACGATACAAAATTACCAACTTGTTCATTTTTTCTATCCTCTTTTGATTGGCGTCATGTAATGGATTGTTGTGTATTAAGGCCAAGTGCAAGCTGTCAATGTCTTTTGCGCTGATTAAATCCACCAATTCATTTAAAGGGTCTTGGTTGGGGCCTGATAAGTGTCCAGGGATTTCAGTGACATATCACCTGAACGAATCTTTGTGGTCAGTAATGACAGCTTTGACCGTAAACTCTACAAATCTTTACAGCTGTTTCTGTAATGTTTTTTTTTAATTCTTAAATTACCACAGCATTACATATTGAATATACCGCTTCAGTTCATCCATTTTAGGGGCGTGAGATCATAGATAAAATTACGATGCACACTTTTTCAATACTGAATTAGAATGAGTGGTGATATAACTCTTTAACCAGATAATATTCGGTTATTTTCAAAATACTCACAGGTTAAATGTGTTATTTTATTTGGTTGGGTATTATGGCACATCAACTATTCTAGGTTAAACACATTTTGTTGATAACATTGTTAAACTAGTCTGAACTCTATTTGAGAGACAATTTAATGCTTTCAAGTATTGCTAGAGAAAAGTCACAATTTAACATCAGTCATTTGTTTGAGCACATAGTTTGTTCTATTTGACCCATATATAAGGCATACGTGGTACATTCAATAAGTTTCCAGATTTTTTTGTATGGGCTTTTAAAATTGTCGTAGACTCTTGAAAATTCAGTATGTTATTGCTATACATCTTATGAGATGACTGATCAATTTTTATGATTACAGGTTCGAATGAACAGCTACAGCAGGAATTGAAATACACCCTAAAGCCTAATTGTCACAGCTGGTGAATTTCAAAAATGCAATCTGGACTTTAGAAGAATGACATGCAATAAAATTCTGTTTTAAACTTGGAAAAAATGCCTGAGAAACGTATGGAATGCTTCAGACTGCTTTTCGGCCATCTTGTATGAATCGAGCATGAGCTTTTGAGTGGTATAAGAGATTCAAGGAAGGCAGGGAGTTTGTGAGGGATTATGAGAGGTATGGGAGGAGTATGGAAGTCAATACACCAGAGTTGATTGGCCAAAAGTTGAGGGTTATGGTTACTATGTTGAGGTTTTTTAGATAGTTCAGGAAGAGATTCTTTCGGAAGAGGCCAGCACTCTTCAAACCAGGACAATGCACCAGTCCACAACTCCATCCTCGTCACAGACTATTTGACTAAGATGGGCATCAAGACAGTTCCTCACCCTCCCTATAGTGCAGACCTTGCTCCCTGTGACTTGTAGTTATTCCCTAAGCTTAGTGGCTGTAGATATGAGACAATTAAGGAGATGAAAGAGGCTGTGACGAAGGTCATTGACAATCTCACACAAAAGGACTTCCATGGGGTCTCCCAGAAGTTATTGGAACGGTACAACAAGTGCATTGCAGCGGGAGTAGATTACTGCAAAGGGGACTTGAGTTTCATGTGTGTACTATCAATAAAAGTGACCATACGAAAAAAGTCTGGAAACTTATTTAATGATCCTCGTATCAGGTGCTAACACTCCAAGTTAGAGAAGATGAGCGAGGACAATGGCAATGAAAGGTATTCCATATTCCCCACTTTTCCAAGGCTGGAGCCTCGCTATCTACTGGTTTATTGTAATATCCAGGACAATCCTAGGTGGGGAGTCTTACCCCTCCGTAGAAATTCAGTCCGTGTATTTTACAGCCCAAGCTAAATTAGCCGGAAATGCGTAGTTTGAAAAATTACACAACCCGATATTATTATTATTAAATGAGAATCGAAACTCGTGAATTTTATTCTATGATGTAAACAACATGGTCATCTTTATTGTTTAATGACATCTTCGTTCAAACCTATTTTTATGAGCAATGTTAACTGGGTAAATACTACTGTACGTTCGCACCACGCGGACTCCAAAGAAAAAAACACGGAGAAAAGGCTAGGTAGAATTACACAAAGATTCTGCGTGTTGTTTTGAACAAATCTTGGAAGCAACGACCTACAACGCAGCACTTGTCTGGCCACTAACTTTTGATCTAAAAAAATCTCCCAGGTAAGACCGGCTTGGTCCTAGGGGAGAAGTAAG